>OY282640.1:163733922-163893922 GCA_958299015.1 Tetanocera ferruginea | reverse complement strand
GAAATTGAAATAGAAATTGAAATTGAAATTGAAATTGAAATTGAAATTGAAATTGAAATTGAAATTAAAATTGAAATTGAAATTGAAATTGAAATTGAAATTGAAATTGAAATTGAAATTGAAATTGAAATTGAAATTGAAATTGAAATTGAAATTGAAATTGAAATTGAAATTGAAATAGAAATTGAAATTGAAATTGAAATTGAAATTGAAATTGAAATTGAAATTGAAATTGAAATTGAAATTGAAATTGAAATTGAAATTGAAATTGAAATTGAAATTGAAATTTAAAAATTAAATTAAATTAAAATTTAAATTTAAATTTAAATTGAAATTGAAATTGAAATTGAAATTGAAATTGAAATAGAAATTGAAATTGAAATTGAAATTGAAATTGAAATTGAAATTGAAATTGAAATTGAAATTGAAATTGAAATTGAAATTGAAATTGAAATTGAAATTGAAATTGAAATTGAAATTGAAATTGAAATTGAAATTGAAATTGAAATTGAAATTGAAATTGAAATTGAAATTGAAATTGAAATTGAAATTGAAATTGAAATTGAAATTGAAATTGAAATTGAAATTGAAATTGAAATTGAAATTGAAATTGAAATTGAAATTGAAATTGAAATTGAAATTGAAATTGAAATTGAAATTGAAATTGAAATTGAAATTGAAATTGAAATTGAAATTGAAATTGAAATTGAAATTGAAATTGAAATTGAAATTGAAATTGAAATTGAAATTGAAATTGAAATTGAAATTGAAATTGAAATTGAAATTGAAATTGAAATTGAAATTGAAATTGAAATTGAAATTGAAATTGAAATTGAAATTGAAATTGAAATTGAAATTGAAATTGAAATTGAAATTGAAATTGAAATTGAAATTGAAATTGAAATTGAAATTGAAATTGAAATTGAAATTGAAATTGAAATTGAAATTGAAATTGAAATTGAAATTGAAATTGAAATTGAAATTGAAATTGAAATTGAAATTGAAATTGAAATTGAAATTGAAATTGAAATTGAAATTGAAATTGAAATTGAAATTGAAATTGAAATTGAAATTGAAATTGAAATTGAAATTGAAATTGAAATTGAAATTGAAATTGAAATTGAAATTGAAATTGAAATTGAAATTGAAATTGAAATTGAAATTGAAATTGAAATTGAAATTGAAATTGAAATTGAAATTGAAATTGAAATTGAAATTGAAATTGAAATTGAAATTGAAATTGAAATTGAAATTGAAATTGAAATTGAAATTAAAATTGAAATTGAAATTGAAATTGAAATTGAAATTGAAATTGAAATTGAAATTGAAATTGAAATTGAAATTGAAATTGAAATTGAAATTGAAATTGAAATTGAAATTGAAATTGAAATTGAAATTGAAATTGAAATTGAAATTGAACTTGAAATTGAAATTAAAATTGAAATTAAATTGAAATTGAAATTGAAATTGAAATTGAAATTGAAATTGAAATTGAAATTGAAATTGAAATTGAAATTGAAATTGAAATTGAAATTGAAATTGAAATTGAAATTGAAATTGAAATTGAAATTGAAATTGAAATTGAAATTGAAATTGAAATTGAAATTGAAATTGAAATTAAAATTGAAATTGAAATTGAAATTGAAATTGAAATTGAAATTGAAATTGAAATTAAATTGAAATTGAATGAAATTGAAATTGAAATTGAAATTGAAATTGAAATTGAAATTGAAATTGAAATTGAAATTGAAATTGAAATTGAAATTGAAATTGAAATTGAAATTGAAATTGAAATTGAAATTGAAATTGAAATTGAAATTGAAATTGAAATTGAAATTGAAATTGAAATTGAAATTGAAATTGAAATTGAAATTGAAATTGAAATTGAAATTGAAATTGAAATTGAAATTGAAATTGAAATTGAAATTGAAATTGAAATTGAAATTGAAATTGAAATTGAAATTGAAATTGAAATTGAAATTGAAATTGAAATTGAAATTGAAATTGAAATTGAAATTGAAATTGAAATTGAAATTGAAATTGAAATTGAAATTGAAATTGAAATTGAAATTGAAATTGAAATTGAAATTGAAATTGAAATTGAAATTGAAATTGAAATTGAAATTGAAATTGAAATTGAAATTGAAATTGAAATTGAAATTGAAATTGAAATTGAAATTGAAATTGAAATTGAAATTGAAATTGAAATTGAAATTGAAATTGAAATTGAAATTGAAATTGAAATTGAAATTGAAATTGAAATTGAAATTGAAATTGAAATTGAAATTGAAATTGAAATTGAAATTGAAATTGAAATAGAAATTGAAATTGAAATTGAAATTGAAATTGAAATTGAAATTGAAATTAAAATTGAAATTGAAATTGAAATTGAAATTGAAATTGAAATTGAAATTGAAATTGAAATTTAAAAATTAAATTAAATTAAAATTTAAATTTAAATTTAAATTTAAATTTAAATTTAAATTGAAATTGAAATTGAAATTGAAATTGAAATTGAAATTGAAATAGAAATTGAAATTGAAATTGAAATTGAAATTGAATTGAAATTGAAATTGAAATTGAAATTGAAATTGAAATTGAAATTGAAATTGAAATTGAAATTGAAATTGAAATTGAAATTGAAATTGAAATTGAAATTGAAATTGAAATTGAAATTGAAATTGAAATTGAAATTGAAATTGAAATTGAAATTGAAATTGAAATTGAAATTGAAATTGAAATTGAAATTGAAATTGAAATTGAAATTGAAATTGAAATTGAAATTGAAATTGAAATTGAAATTGAAATTGAAATTGAAATTGAAATTGAAATTGAAATTGAAATTGAAATTGAAATTGAAATTGAAATTGAAATTGAAATTGAAATTGAAATTGAAATTGAAATTGAAATTGAAATTGAAATTGAAATTGAAATTGAAATTGAAATTGAAATTGAAATTGAAATTGAAATTGAAATTGAAATTGAAATTGAAATTGAAATTGAAATTGAAATTGAAATTGAAATTGAAATTGAAATTGAAATTGAAATTGAAATTGAAATTGAAATTGAAATTGAAATTGAAATTGAAATTGAAATTGAAATTGAAATTGAAATTGAAATTGAAATTGAAATTGAAATTGAAATTGAAATTGAAATTGAAATTGAAATTGAAATTGAAATTGAAATTGAAATTGAAATTGAAATTGAAATTGAAATTGAAATTGAAATTGAAATTGAAATTGAAATTGAAATTGAAATTGAAATTGAAATTGAAATTGAAATTGAAATTGAAATTGAAATTGAAATAGAAATTGAAATTGAAATTGAAATTGAAATAGAAATTGAAATTGAAATTGAAATTGAAATTGAAATTGAAATTGAAATTTAAAAATTAAATTAAATTAAAATTTAAATTTAAATTTAAATTGAAATTGAAATTGAAATTGAAATTGAAATTGAAATTGAAATTGAAATTGAAATTGAAATAGAAATTGAAATTGAAATTGAAATTGAAATTGAAATTGAAATTGAAATTGAAATTGAAATTAAAATTGAAATTGAAATTGAAATTGAAATTGAAATTGAAATTGAAATTGAAATTGAAATTGAAATTGAAATTGAAATTGAAATTGAAATTGAAATTGAAATTGAAATTGAAATTGAAATTGAAATTGAAATTGAAATTGAAATTGAAATTGAAATTGAAATTGAAATTGAAATTGAAATTGAAATTGAAATTGAAATTGAAATTGAAATTGAAATTGAAATTGAAATTGAAATTGAAATTGAAATTGAAATTGAAATTGAAATTGAAATTGAATGGAACTCTAACTCTAACTCTAACTCTAACTCTAACTCTAACTCTAACTCTAACTCTAACTCTAACTCTTACTCTAACTCTAACTCTAACTCTAACTCTAACTCTAACTCTAACTCTAACTCTAACTCTAACTCTAACTCTAACTCTAACTCTAACTCTAACTCTAACTCTAACTCTAACTCTAACTCTAACTCTAACTCTAACTCTAACTCTAACTCTAACTCTAACTCTAACTCTAACTCTAACTCTAACTCTAACTCTAACTCTAACTCTAACTCTAACTCTAACTCTAACTCTAACTCTAACTCTAACTCTAACTCTAACTCTAACTCTAACTCTAACTCTAACTCTAACTCTAACTCTAACTCTAACTCTAACTCTAACTCTAACTCTAACTCTAACTCTAACTCTAACTCTAACTCTAACTCTAACTCTAACTCTAACTCTAACTCTAACTCTAACTCTAACTCTAACTCTAACTCTAACTCTAACTCTAACTCTAACTCTAACTCTAACTCTAACTCTAACTCTAACTCTAACTCTAACTCTAACTCTAACTCTAACTCTAACTCTAACTCTAACTCTAACTCTAACTCTAACTCTAACTCTAACTCTAACTCTAACTCTAACTCTAACTCTAACTCTAACTCTAACTCTAACTCTAACTCTAACTCTAACTCTAACTCTAACTCTAACTCTAACTCTAACTCTAACTCTAACTCTAACTCTAACTCTAACTCTAACTCTAACTCTAACTCTAACTCTAACTCTAACTCTAACTCTAACTCTAACTCTAACTCTAACTCTAACTCTAACTCTAACTCTAACTCTAACTCTAACTCTAACTCTAACTCTAACTCTAACTCTAACTCTAACTCTAACTCTAACTCTAACTCTAACTCTAACTCTAACTCTAACTCTAACTCTAACTCTAACTCTAACTCTAACTCTAACTCTAACTCTAACTCTAACTCTAACTCTAACTCTAACTCTAACTCTAACTCTAACTCTAACTCTAACTCTAACTCTAACTCTAACTCTAACTCTAACTCTAACTCTAACTCTAACTCTAACTCTAACTCTAACTCTAACTCTAACTCTAACTCTAACTCTAACTCTAACTCTAACTCTAACTCTAACTCTAACTCTAACTCTAACTCTAACTCTAACTCTAACTCGAACTCGAACTCGAACTCTAACTCTTACTCAAACGCCAACTTCAAATCCAAATCCAAATCTAAATCCAAATCCAAATCCAAATCCAAATCCAAATCCAAATCCAAATCCAAATCCAAATCCAAATCCAAATCCAAATCTAAATCCAAATCCAAATCCAAATCCAAATCCAAATCCAAATCCAAATCCAAATCCAAATCCAAATCCAAATCCAAATCCAAATCCAAATCCAAATCCAAATCCAAATCCAAATCCAAATCCAAATCCAAATCCAAATCCAAATCCAAATCCAAATCCAAATCCAAATCCAAATCCAAATCCAAATCCCAATCCAAATCCAAATCCAAATCCAAATCCAAATCCAAATCTAAATCCAAATCCAAATCCAAATCCAAATCCAAATCCAAATCCAAATCCAAATCCAAATCCAAATCCAAATCTAAATCCAAATCCAAATCCAAATCCAATTCCAAATCCAACTCGAATTCTAACGTCAACTCGTACTCGAACTAAAACTCCAACTCGAACTCAAACTTGAACTCGAACTCGAACTCGAACTTAAAATCGAGTTTTAGTCATAATCATAACCTTGCCTTACTTGAGGATCAGAATTCTGTCCAGGTCTTCGTCAAGCCATTTAGTTTTGAATACTTCAGAAGGCGTTGGAACATCGGTATTGAAACTTGGCACTCGTGCATTAATAGATTAGTGCACTACAACATGCATTACCTACACTTTTTATTGGACTTTAGTCATATCTTGTTAGTATCTTGTTTAAAATTTTTACAAACAAAAGTTTTCTTGCTGTCTTATCACTTATTTATGACACCTTTCTAGGTATCGCACAAAAACTGCATAAAATTTGCAAGTTCTACTGTCATCGCAACAAAATAATGTTCTCTTTGCCCCTTTGGCAGACGCTAAGCAGCATATCACAGCCAAGCAAAAAATTTCATAAATACTGCTCTGTTGGAATTCAAAATTAAATTTATAGCCGTCATATTAGCGGTTTGTTGACCATAACGTACGCGTCAAGAGTTTTGTTTATTGTTTTTGTTGCTCTGCTGTTATGTTTGTTGTTATTGCTTGTTTGTTTGTTTGCTTTTATGGCAGCGAACGGAAGTCGTTTAGTTTGGCGCATACTAGTTGCTTGTTGCATACTTTTTGGCTTGAAACTTAAAATTTATAGCCAAGTTTTAAGCAAGCGTTATAGAGGAGAATCGAGCAAAAAAGCGACCAAAAGAGCGCTTAAACTGAGCATATTGTTGAAGTTGGCGATAAAAATTTGAGTGTCGGTATGGTTTTTTACAGTTTTTCTTTTGCAGTGCAAGCCGCAAAGTAGGCAGTGAATTATGTGTTGACGGATATATGGAAGAAATAAATGTTGTTGATTTTGATGACCTCCTCTTTTAAAGGTATTCGGCATAATGAATGAGTTTTCAAAAAGCCTAAAAGTAGGCTTTAAAATTATTTATTGATTGTGAAGGCTTTGATTTTTGGCATTAAAGATTATATTTTGTTGATTTTGTTTTTGAAAAAGATCAAATGGCAAAGCTGCTAAGTGTAAAATGAATTTTTAAAAAAATTCGAAGTGGATTGGATTCTATTTAACTTAATTAAAAAATACCAGCTAAGGAATTGTGCGCCTTTTTATTAAATTAAATCTTGCTAAGTGTTAAGAATTTTTATCTGACCCTTATATCAACTAGGTGTAGCCTTTAATTATTTTATGCATTTTTTTTTCTTCGTTTTTCTTCAAAAACACTTTTATATTGATGAGTTTTTCGATTATCCAAAATGTTTGCTGTAATTTTTTCATTAATTTAAGTTACCATTAGCAGCAATGGTACGCACTACAACAACTAAAAGCATTTGAACGCACCCCTAAAGTATGAAGGGACATTTTTGCGCTTTCATTGCGTAGAGCGTGTACTTTGAGCCTAAATAACAAAAGCAGCAGCAACAGAAAACAAAATTAAAAAAACATTCAAGCAAAAAACAACGCGCAACAACCAAGCAGCACCTAAAAGTATGCATTGAAGTTTATTTCAGCTTGTAAGGCGCGCCTGTAATAAGCTAGTGTAAGCAGCAAAACTTTTCAACAACTTAGTGTTCATTATAATTACGCCAAGTTTAGCAGTCAAATTCATGGCCTAAATTCTTCCCCATGGCATGGATTATTTAGATTATTACAGCGGCAAACGTGCTCGTGCTGTTATTGCGCGCTCATCGTTATGAGCTGCCAAAAAAAAAAAAAAAAAAAAAACGGCAAAAGTTTGGCCAAAACTTGGTCAGCATTGATAAATGGTATAGCTTTGAATATTTCAGCATTATTGAGCACTGACTGCCTAACTTTTTTGCCACTTCATACTCTGTTAAGAAGTCAAATTTTAATCATTTTAATTAGTTGCAAAACCGCCACACAAAGTAAGAAACTCTAAAAAAAAGGGAGAAATAAAAGCTTACCATCAATCTCAAAATTTCATTAAACATAAAGCTAACGAGGCGGCAACAATTTCTGACAAAATCCAGCTTTATGCTTGTGCGACTTGCTGGCAAAGCCAACACTTTAGGCCAAAGTTGCTCGCTCTTTTTGTTGATTTATGGTTTGACAAACTTAAAAATAAAAAAAAACCACACAAAAAACAAACTAAACATGCGAACAATTTTTAGCGTTGACTTTTGGCACTACGTTTAACCAGAGTGGTTACATTCAAAATAAAAAAAAAAAAAAAAAATCAACCGCTCTGTGTATCTTTACCAAATGTCGATTGTTTATGGCAAATTACCTGTCTAAGTTTTAAGACAAGCAAGCTTAACTTAATCGAGCTAGAACGCAGCTCGATTTAAAAGCATTTGTGGTGCAGTCTTAAGCTTCGGCAAAACCATCATAAGTATATGTGTGTGTGGCTACATGTGTATGACTTTGAATTTCATAGATGAGTTGCGCAAAGCTAGGTTGGTTTTATTTTTAGTTTATTTTTATTTTTGGTAGATTTTATAATTTTTTGAGCTTAAGTTGAATTTATGATGGCTTTAGCAGCTGATTGTTTTGTGAAGCTTGTTTATATGTGTTGGATTTTCTCTTGTGTGCCAAGTTAAAATTATTTGTTTTTAAGCGCCAAGTACTAAAAAAACGTAGTAAGATGATTTTTTGTTTTTTTTTTTTTTTTTTATCTCTGTTTGCTTTATCTTTTGTTGTAGAGCCGTTTGAAGGCAGCGTATTGCTTTCGTTTTTGCTTTTTGTCACTCTTATAAGTGTTGACAAAATTTATATACATACAAACAAAGTTGGGCAAAGTTGTAGTCAAGGTTATAAGAGTCATGAATACAATCGTGATCGGATTAGCAGCGTGACCTTCTGCTTTGAGTTATTAAGGCAGTGATTTTGAGTTGAATTCCGAGAAAAACTAGGGCTTTTTTGTGCATATTGCTAGCGGAGTTCAAAGTTGACTGTTGATATGTTTGTCATTCATTTGCTAACCTACAATACGTGTTGATATAATTTGCCATATTTTATGCCTTGAAAGTTAATCAACTTTAGCTGTGATTTGCATTAGTCGATACAGCACATGTCACCTCACCAGCAAAAAGTGCAATTTTTATTCGCTATGCATCACACTATCTTAATTCGCAACAGGTTTTTTAGAAAGAACTAGTAAACCTTTTGCCCGAATACGAGCAATTTAATCAAAATATAATGTTAAATATATCAATAACGATATATCAAGTCTCAATAATGAGATAAAAGGTCATTAACTGAAAGTTGTAACTTAAAACGCTAATATTTGATTCTTACTTTTTATACGTTGCTGTAAAAAACCGAAGACGGACTTACACTATTATTAATACTGAGCTAAAAAGTATTACTATTATAAATAAAGACACTCACAGAATACTAACGACATCAATTTATAACACATTTCAATGCAAGAACTTCAAAAAACTAAAAAAATATTTTTTTTGAAAACCGTTTAAATTCGACCTAGTTGTTTGCTCGTAAAGAGAAATCTTTCAATTTGAAACTGAATTTTTCACACAATTGACTTTTGAGAAATGCATAAAAGATAATTTTGGGTAATAATTTTTAGTTTTGAGAAAAACTCAAACTCGATCAACTTATAAGGTCTCCTCAAATCAAATTTCAAATCGATTAAATTGCAAATTTTTGTACAAACATTTTATTTCTGTTTTTAAAGGTTGGGAATTTTCTGATTTAATGACATCTGAACCGTTAAAATCGGTCTATTGGTCTGGGAGGAGTTGAAGTCACAAGAAAAACCTTAACTTATTAATTATTAGATGCTTAAATTGGATAGGTTTGGCTACTTCTTTACGGCAGAATGTCTTGAGCATTCCTTAAATCAAGCGAAAATTTGTAAAGTTTGGAATCCAGACTTTGTTAGGCGGATTGCTAATACATTGCGGAGTTTCCGTGTCGGCAGTGGTCGGTTTTTATCTACTCGAATACAAAATACTCGTAATGCACGCAATACATTGAAGACGACAGCGACTTTAAGACACAACAAAAAAGGGAGATAATGGACGAAAACGTCATTATTTTTAAAAGCAATACAACAAGCAGCTATTAATACCTCATTCTTTGAAATTATATGATTACTATATCGAAAAAAAAGTTTATTTTTTATATAACCTGCTATTCTATAAGAAGACGAAGAAAAAAATTATAAACTAAAACAAGTAAGGAAAGCCTAAAGCCGCTTTAGGTCGACTATGAAATATCCTTAACCTACTTTTCCAAAAAAAAAAAAAAAAATAGTATTATTGAAAATGGGCGTCTCCGTGGGCGGATGAAGCCTATATTTTATATGCATTTAAATATTGAAAAATTTACACATAAAGGGTTATTTTTTAAGAGCTTGATAACTTTTTTTTTTAAAAAAACGCATAAAATTTGCAAAATCTCATCGGTTCTTTATTTGAAACGTTAGATTGGTCCATGACATTTACTTTTTGAAGATAATTTCATTTAAATGTGGACCGCGGCTGCGTCTTAGGTGGTCCATTCGAAAAGTCCAATTTTGGGCAACTTTTTCGAGCATTTCGGCCGGAATAGCCCGAATTTCTTCGGAAATGTTGTCTTCCAAAGCTGGAATAGTTGCTGGCTTATTTCTGTAGACTTTAGACTTGACGTAGCCCCATCTGACAACAACAACACGATTTGCAACATTTGACAACATTTCCGAAGAAATTCGGGCTATTCCGGCCGAAATGCTCGAAAAAGTTGCCCAAAATTGGACTTTCCGAATGGACCACCTAAGACGCAGCCGCGGTCAACATTTAAATGAAATTATCTTTAAAAAGTAAATGTCATGGACCAATCTAACGTCACAGTTACTGCCTTTATTGTTCTTTCACTATAGGAGATGGGCGTGTTCATGGATGGATTACTCCCAATTTGTGAACACACCTTAGTTTTGGTATAATATACATACATACCAAATTTGATCTCTCTGACAAACATAAGCTTATATATTGAGTTTTCATCTTTTTTAGTTGTATGGGAGATAGGCGTGTTCGTGGGTGGATGCCGTCCATTTTTCAAAACCGTCTTTGTGCTGATACAACACACCAAATCAAATTGTTGTAGGTTACTTATGAGCTTATTTATGCAGTTTTCAATTTTTGTTTTGTATGGGAGGTAGGCGTATCCATGGACGGGTGATGTGCATTTTTCAAAACCATCTTTGTTTTGTCATAAAAAACAAACGTGCCAAATTTTATCTCTGTAGGTTAAACAGAGGCTTATTAATTGTGTTTTCAAATTTTGAGTTGTATGGGAGGTGGGTTTGTCCGAGAGCGGATGACACTCATTTTTCGAAAACGTCTTTGTGTTAATACAGAACATATACACACCAAATTTTATTGCTGTAGGTTAATTATGGGCTCATTTATACAGGTTTCAATTTTTGGGTTGTATGGGAGGTGAGCGTGTCCGTGAGCGGATGATACTCATTTTTCGCAGAAATTGTTGTGTTGATACAAAACACATACACACCACATTTTATTGTTGTAGTTTAGTTATGACCTTATTTATGCAGTTATCAATTTTTGCGTTATATGGGAGGTAGGCGTGTCCGTGGGCGGATGATGTCCATTTTTCAAAACCAACTTTATTTTGTTATAAAAAACATACGTGCCAAATTTTATCTCTGTAGGGTAAGCGCAGAGGCTTATAAATTGCGTTTTCAAATTTTGGGTTGTATGGGAGGTAGGCGTGTCCGTAAGCGGATGACGTCTATTTTTCGAAAACATATTTGTTTTGATAAAAAATATATACACAGTAAATTTTATTGTTGTAGGTTAATTATGAGCTTATTTATGCAGTTTTCAATTTGTGGGTTGTATGGGAGGTAGGCGTGGCCGTATACGGATGATGTCCATTTTTCAAAATTTTTTTTTGTTTTGTTATAAAAAAGATGCGTGCCAAATTTTTTCTCTGTCTTTTAAACAGAGGCTTATTTAATGTGTTTTCAATTTTTGACTTGTATGGGAGGTGGGTTTGTCCGTGAGCGAATGATACCTATTTTTCGAAAAATATTTTAAATTGGTACAGAACGCATGCATACCACATTTCAGTGTTGTAGGTTGATAATAAGCTTATTTATGCAGTTTTCAATTTTAGCGTTATATGGGAGGTAGGCGTGTCTGTGGGCGAATTCCAAAAATATTCAATAGTGCAGATTCTTGGACTCATGTGACCATGTGTGCCGAGTTTCATCCAATTATATCAACTTCTTTTTCTTATCCTGTGTTTACGGACATTGATGGACGGACGGACATGGATAGCTCGACTCACAAGGTGACCCTGATCAAGAATATATATACTTTTCTATACCGAATGCGTTACAAACGTTTGCACAAAGTTAATATACCCTGACCTTTCAGGGTATAAAAACGTTATTCGAGATATCGAGAAGAAAAAAATACTGCTTTCGTTTTATTGTAAATTCGTATTAAAGAGCTTACGTATTACTGTATGTCGACTGTACTTCCAAACCAACAAAAGAATTTTTAGAAAGAATGTTGTTGAAATCTATTCACCTTCATCAGCAATACAAGGAAATAAGTAAAGAAATTTGATGGATGGTGTAACGTCTCTGTCGCCATTCATGTATTCCGTGCATGATTTTTCATATATTGTTGGAGTTCAATGTCAATTGAGGGTCACTCATTTTATCTTAGAGTAACTTAGTCATGCAACAGTTCACAAAATCATACAATCATGCACTCCCTCCCAGCTCATCATACAAGTAGTATTTTAACACTAGAAGTACTAGACTTGACTGGTACACTAGACCGACACTGAGTTCTACTTGTTCAAGAAGCGTTTTTGTTATAAAATGAAAATCTTTTGCCTACTTTGAAGAACTGTTCAGGTAAGCAATTTATAGTAAGAAAGTAAAGCTTGCAAATACATGCCCTAAATAATATTTTATCGCTCTTGCCCGCGAACGCGAGAGTCTTTTCGATAGACTTTGAAATTATATCGTGCTCGTACACAATTGCTTTTACGAGCACGCAAATGCGAGCACAATTCGCAAATGGAAATTTCAGTTTCACACAAAATCAAATATTTTTGAATTTTAAATTCAAATTTTGGGGCCTCTGTAATCGAGTAGTTAGCGTGCTTTACTGCCAAATCAGAGGTTACGAGTTCGAATCCCGTTTCACACAAATAACATTCTACACATGTTCTATTGATTTTCCCTTTCTCTTCTACTTATCTTTTTCCCCATTTCCGAACCAAAGCCCAAAAAAAAAACCCAAATAACTATTCATATTTCGGGTCTTATTTCATAAGAATACAACGCCCAAGGCCTTAAAAAATGTAAGGGTTTTATTTTATTTTTGATTTTAGGACCCAAAATTACGACCCAATAGAATTAAATTAATTCTATTCCAAAGTGTTTAGTTTTCTTTAACTTTAAAATAACCTGCAATTTGCATGGAATATTTTTGGAACCATATTTAATTTTACTAGTATCGCCTGGGGTCGAAATTCGACCAATTTATTGATTGCCTATTTATAATTATATGCGAGATGATAATAAGTTCGAGGCTATAACTCTTAATTGATTAGAGATATAAAGCTATTTTATTCAAAATAATTATTTTTTTATATTATTATTTTATTCAAAAACAGAAAAACAACATTTTAAAAAAATTTAATTTTGTCAAAGAAATGCTTGATTTTTTGATGGCACGGACAGTTTATTAATTTAGTGTCAAGACAAAATAAATTCACCTAAAATTCGGTTTGAACTTTGAAAGAATATCAAAAATGCATTTTTGAGTTTTTGTTTTTTTACAACAAAAATCATTTTTACCCCATATTTTAAGAACAAATCAAATTTTATGGTCTTTTTTAAAAGGCATAATTTATATATAAACAAAGCAAAAACGATATTATTTTCTAAAGTTTTTTTAATTTAACTGATAAGACTTAAATACTAAAAAGAAATAAATAAAATCTATTCACAGATGACGGAGATATTTGCTTCAGAATTTAGAACAATCAATTTGAGACAGTTTTTTTCTCTCTCTTGGCATTTGGTTGAAACACACGCTAAATAACTAAAGACAATATTAAGAAAATTCATTTAAAATACTTTTGGTTAGAACTTTGCTGTAATTTTTATCACATTTGAAAGAAAATTTAACAAACTTTTAGAAAAAATTAGAAAAATTTAAGAACCGTTAAAATCCGACCAAGATATTCACATGAAAAGTCAAATTTTTGAATTCAAAACACATTTTTTTACAAATTTTACAATTGACGAATGAATAAAAAATTGTTACTTTTAAAAAAAATTCAAATTCGACCAACTCAAATACTCTCCCCCAACCAAATTTCATATTTATCAAATAGCGGGTTTTTTCTCAAAAATTTAATTTCTCTCTTAGAAGGTTGGGAACCCCCTCTATCAGATATATCATTTATATATACATTCTGCATATCTGGGCAACATAACCTTTCGAATGATATAGGTTTCTTTTATTTTGAGTTTTTATTAATACCAAAAAAGCGTACGACAAACTTTAATGTTCACGTATTAATATATAAGAATAATGTATTTATTTATTTATTACTAATTTTGGCGTTACTTCACTGAACTGCACTTAAATGATATGTAGAACTTTTACGAACTTGTACGGTGAAAAGTGTAACCAATATTGATTTCTTCCTTATTAAGGTATACGACAAAAAGTCAACTAAATAGGTTTTTTCCATATGCACGGGCTTTTTATCAATTTTGGTCAAAAGCGTTTTTGATCTTTAGATAATTCTTTATAAAAATTGTTTGCATAAAATATGCGTAGAATTATTGGCTTAATCTTTTTTTTTCATACATCTCGTAAATAGGATTTTTCCAAAATTTGAGAGTCGAAGAGAATTTTGTTCATTGAATAAGTCTACATAATAAAAGAAAATAAATAAAATTATGTAGAAATAAATTGCTACATAGTTCAATTCGCAAACAAAGTTTTCACTGAATTAGAAGTTTTCAAGATATATGACCAATTAATGTCAGTTAAATTGGTTTTTTGCAAAAATATCTCATAAACAGGAAAGTCAAATATGTTGTCCACAAAGGCAAAATTTAGCCAAATTTAGCCAAACAATTTTTTTAGGATCATGAAGTTTTGAGATATACGACTAAAAAGGTTCGTTTGAATAGGTTTTTACCAAATATCTCACAAACAGAATTTTTGAGAAAATTCGTTCCAAAATGCGTTTTTTTCTTGAGATAGTTAAAAATAAACACTTTCGAAGGGTTAATATTTTAAGAGTTATATGACCAAAAAGTGTCGGTTTACTCGACTTTTTTTAAATATTCGATATACGAAGATATTCAAAAATATGCTTCAGCGCTGTTTTCTTTAGAAATTCGACATAAAAGTATCACACACAAAACGTTCGTAGAATCATATGTTTCTGATTTAAACGCCTTAAAAGAATCGATAAGATTGGTTTTTTGAAATAATTCGTAAAAAGGATGTTCAAAAAATTTCGCCAAAGGAGTTCATAAAATAATTTTATACCAGAATTTATACATCCTATATGTTCAAGTCATACATACATAGAAATTTTTGTAAGATCATTTGTTTTCAAGATATACGAACAAAAGGGACCGGTTTGATTTTTTTCCCCCAATACTTCTCAAGTGGGATTTTTGAAAAATTTGCTTCAAGAAGGCTTATGATCTTAATATAGTTTCATATAGAAATGTAATAAATAAAAAATTTTGAAGATGAACCTCAAAAATGGGTAGCAAATATCAATCAATCCTTTGCAAATATCATGTCCATAGGATCATTAGTATCGTTAGTTTTTGAGATATACGAGCAAAAGAGTGGGTTAAATCAGTTCTTTTCAAATATTATTTTCATAGGATCCATAAGTTTTCGAAATATACGTCCAAAAATACTGGTATGAATCTTTCCGAATATCTCGTAAAAGTATTTTTATAAAATATGGGTTATACCTACACATGTGTCTGTGATTCATTGAAAGTTTGCTTTGTCCTGTTTATATTCTTGGCATTCAATGTCATGTTAGGCTTCTGAATGGTCGCATGAGCATATATTGTTTCATTATAGAACTTGCTCATGGACGCGTAGTGTTACTTTGGAAATTTGACTCAAGTGAGTTGTTATAAAAGGTACACGATCATGAACCAAAGAGAGCACCTTTGGTTGATGTGTATGATATGATAGGAATGGAACGATGGTTTTGATAGGATGAGTGTGGGTATAGTATAGTACAATATGGGTTGGTATTGTTGGATAGTTATACACAGTATTATAGTTGGCATGTTATAACAGATATGTTATATTGGGTATGGTACGATGAGTTTGGTTACATAGTACGATGGAGGATGTTGGGCATGTCATAATGGAGTGTTTTGGTATGTTGGCTATGTCATGATGGTCTGGTATAACGAATATGTTATAACAAGTATAGAAGACCATAATACGATGGGTCGTATTCGCAATAATTTAGTAGCAGACGGAAAATGTCATATTTCCATTAACCTCAAATGTTATTTTGTTCCAGTCGTCGTCAATGTGTCCTTACTGATATATATCAAATAAATTTTGTGTGCATACTTATAGGCTAACAATTTTTTCATATAAAAAGCACTTTAATAGCGAAACAGGTTGTGGTCCTGGCTAACATGTTCAGACTTAACATAGCAATAACAACTATAACAGTTTGAGCAATATAGAGCACGGAGCAGGACGCTTGTCTTTTATATATTAAGATGGGTATGGTAGAAGCGATATGTTGTAATGGGTATGGTATGATTTGTTATGGTATGAAGGTTATGGTATGAAGGTTATGGTATCTTGAGTATGGTATGATAGGTATAGGAGATGATAAAATGGGTATGGTATGATATTCATCTTATTATAGAATGGTTTTTTGGTATGTTATGATGAGTGTAGTATAAAGTGTACGGTATGATGGGTATATTTTGATGGTTTTATTACGATAGACACAGTAAGTTGGGTATGATATAATGTTTGAGGTATGAAGATTATAGTATGGTAGGTAAGGTTTGATGGTATGGTAAAAAGGATTTGGTATTGCGGTATGGTGTGATGGACATGTTTTGTTGTGTATGATATAATGGCTTGGCATGATGGGTTTGGTATGATGATAAGGTGGTTTTGGTATAGTTTGTTGGACATGATATTATAAAATGGTTACTGATGATGGTGCGCGATGGCTGTGGTATAATGGTTATGGTATAATAATTATGGCTTAATGGTTATTAGATAACGAGCAAGGTATGATATCTTGAACACGGTACTTTATAATAGCTTTTTGATATAGTTTGTTAGTTATGGGAATGGTATAAAAGGTATGATATAACGAGAGATTGTTAGTATGGTGGCATAAACGACTAGCATGATAGGTTGGATTTGATAGAAGTTTCTGTCTTTATGATAAATTTGTTGGCTTATGAACGCATGCTAAGTGTGAGGCTAACGAGCCAACAGAACTCGGTAGCCTGAGTTCAATTCTGACATCTGATAGATAATTTTTTATAGCAGAAATGTTTGTGATCTGCCGTCAGCTCTTTGCAGTCAATGGCAAACTTTACAGTGTAAAATGAGAATTTAGCACTAAGCAAGTGTATCCTGATCAAATAAAACCAGATATTTTGTCAGTCAAGGCTTGATAAGGATTTATAATATCGACTTGTGAATCAAAGATGTAATAATAAATATGAACATTGGTCGAAGTTATGGTAGCGACAATATTTTTGCTAAGTTGTATAAAACTTTTGACGTAGAATTACGTCTTACTGTGCGGTATGTATGGCGCCGGTTTAACAGATTGTTCAAGGCCATGAAACTTTTTTGACGAATACTTTAGGGTATAACTACAGCCTTTTATACTCATCAGTCAAAGATAATATATATACTTAAATATCAGATATATCCTGCGCTGAATGAATATCTTATTTTGGATTTTGTCACCATTATATTAAAGTCACAAAATAGTAAAAAATAAGCAAAAAATGCATGTATTTATATAAGAAAATCAATCATCAGTTGCTTATGCTGTGCTCTCTGCTTTCTTTGTTTTTGTTTTGTTGTTTTTGCTTGCATTGTTTTTGTTTTATACGAACTGATTTTCAGACTTCTTCATTGGGTTCTTGTATGTACTACTATTTCATTTGGGTTCTTCTATGTACTACTTAGAACTGAGTGTTTTTGTTTCTGTACTGAAGGTTCTTGTATGTACTAAATTCACAACCTCTTTTCAACTCAGTCAATGAACTCAAACTGTCAAACTTAACGAAATGGGTCTGTGATCCGGTTAGATTTAACTCTTATGAAATAAAAGAGTTGGATCACATTTCGTTTTATGCTTTTAGCCAATAGATGGCGTTAATTTCTAATTTTTGTTTTTAATGAAAACTAATTTGGATGCCACATCCCACTAGCACTAGCGAGTGCTGCTAATTTTCGGAAGATCAATAAAAAATACGTGCAAAATGAACAAAACAATCGAACCAAAGTGACAAAGTGGAAAAGGTTACAATTTTAACAGAATTCTACGTCTACACTTACGATACTATCAAAACTGTTTATTTTTTTTAAAAAATTTTTAATTCTTCAGTGCATCTTGATGATTCTACGACCCACAAGATCGTTTATGTACCGAAGCAGAGATATGTTTTGACGATGAATAAATACAGATTATTTTCAATACTTTCTAATATTGTTGAAATTGTTGGTAAGATTATAAATGATAAGCTAATACTTGACTTTCAAGTGAACAATCTGTTGTATGATTTCCAATTGGTTTTGTATGGAGTTGCTCTGCTGAAAATGCAATGCTTAATGATGTGCGATTCATATGCAAAGACTCTTGATGAAGGATTTTTGGGTGGTCAGGATTATTTTTGAACTTTACAAGCATATGATTTTTTCAGGCATGAGATATTGGGTAGAAATTGGAGTCTGAACTGGCTATTGGAGACAGCCTGTTCAGTTGAATATCTCGAAAATCTTTATGGGCTCTAGTAGATATGGTGTACCGCAGGGAAGTGGCTTAGGCGCTCCTTAATATTCAGTTTATTTGGAGCACTTGGTCTTGACTGGTCAGATGTAAATGTATATTTGGGGGAAAATCTTTTTATTTTTTAACCATTAAAGTATGACTTCGTGGTGAAGGCTCAGTTCAAAAATTTACGTTTCTGTATTATTTGAATTTGATCGGTTAAATGATTTATTTTTTAATGCTGACCAGACTACAATGATTCATTTTTGCCCGCATTCTATTATTCTCGAACATAATTTTGACGTTATTTGGCAATGGATAAGTTTATAGAAGACCCACTTGATATTGAAGTATACAAATTTAAATTTTATTTGTTAAAATTTTAATTTGATTTGAAAAAAATTGTATTTTATTTAAAAAAATTTTAATTAAATTTGTTACAATTTAAATTTTTTTGTAAAAAGGTTGCATTTTAAGCTTAAAATCTTTATTATCGTTATATCATAACATATCACGTGATGTGTGTATCGTGTGATAGATGTTAAGATGATATATCTTTTAAGCATTAATTTTATAAAAATCTTAGATATATTTTTTTTAGCTGATCGACAAATATGCATACAAAATCATTGATATGAAATTATTTATTTTGCTTTTAGTTATTTTCTCTACACCCGCTACTTTTACATCTTTATTGTAACATACTTATAAACAATAACAAACATTTTTCTATTGTTTGAATTGAGTGATTCCTTTCTTTCTTCCTTATTTGATTTGATTCACAATACATTTCTCGTGAGTGTTTTATGAAAATTTTAATTGATTTTATGTAAAACTCCAATGCAGTGTTTAAATTTTCCCTTCATGCTTTCTTCATACGAACAGGACATATGAGTGACATTTAATTAAAATTTAATTTAAACGCTATGTTAAGGTTTTGAATAGAGTAGAGCTTTTTAGAACTTTTTCACGGTTTAATAATTCCATGTTATCTCTAATGGAATGAATATTCAGAGTGCAAAGTGCTAAAATATGTATGAAAATTTTAATTATGCTTGGAAATATCATGATAAGTCTAAAGCAAAACAACAACAATTCGATTTATTTTCTATAGCTTT
The DNA here is from genome assembly GCA_958299015.1 of Tetanocera ferruginea. Lineage (NCBI taxonomy): Eukaryota > Metazoa > Arthropoda > Insecta > Diptera > Sciomyzidae > Tetanocera > Tetanocera ferruginea. The sequence goes on along the minus strand of OY282640.1, from coordinate 163,874,262 downwards.
TACAACAGTCACTTTAGTGCGCTGACTGAGCATCAGTAACTCAGGAAGTGTTAACTTTATGCTTCGATTGTTGTGTGTGTGTGTGTGTGTGTGTGTGTTTATTTTATGTTGTCATGTCAAAATTGCTGTGATTTTCTACACATTCATCATTGTGCACACTTAACACATCTAGCTAGCATCTTAGAGTGGGTTTATGGCAAATAATTTTGTGGAACTCGAATGTCAATCTGACCTTTTGCGTGAAAGTCATACAAATACGAACGAACGCTAGTTATAAGGATTGACAGCAAAGCAAAGCTATCAAAGTTATGGAGGGTAATTTCAGTGTTTCGAGTCTTTTAGTGTTGATTGTGGAAAAAGTGATGAAAATGTTGGTGTTGGTGATGAAGAAAAACAGTTTACGACCAGACGAAATGCTGGCAAACAAGTTATGGCTAAAGTATGAAAGCATATATTAAGCATATATTTGAAAAAAAAAAACAATAAATAAGAATATTTTTATGAGAATTAAGGCAGAACATAAACGTAGAACAAGGGTGACGGATTCAAATTGAAAGGGAATGCATGTATGAATGTAGCCTAGAAATAGGGATAAGGATACAAAAAGTTAGGCAAAACCGATAAAAAAGGGCAAAAATATAGCCATATATTATGTGTTTGAGCAGAAAAAGGACTGATGATGTGACAGTTTGAGTTAGGTTAAGAGAGGTGTGTGTGGGTCGCAAGATTTTCAGTTTAACTCGTTTTAACTTAGAAGAAAATTTTGACACAGCAAAAGGTAGAGAATTTCTTATTAGTTACTTAAAAAAAAAAAAAAAAACAGAACAAGGTTTAGGTTATCAGAAACGTGCTTGTTTATCTACACCTGCAGCAAGAACAAAGAGCAGAAAATTTTGTAAAATTATAAGATGCAAAAACTATTCAAAATATATAGAATTTCTTTTTTTTCCTTTGACATATCAACAAACTGACATGTTTGATCTATGATAAAGGTTAATTCTTATTGAAGTTCAAAGTAAAAATGTGTTGAGTTTGATTAAGTTTAGATACAAAATTTTAGCTAACTTCATGGAAGTTCAAGTTATTATTTTTTTTTCTGCTTTTTTTTTAGAAGCTCTGCAACAATTTTGTAGCCAAAATTATCTAACTTGGTCATCATTTTTGTTTATTGTCATAACTTTTTGCTCAAGGCCGGAAGCAAAACTAATTTCAACGCACATTAGGCGAAATTAAGTCATAAAAATATTGCTTTAGCGCGTAAGTTAGCACATTTTAAGCCGGAAACATTATTTGTAGTTGTAAGAAATAAATTTTGCTGCCATGTGGCTTCTAGCAATTGTTGGCTTTTGGTCATAAATAATGTAAGCTCAAAAGCTAATATTTTTGTTGCATACCAAAGTGTTGCAAGCAGCAGACAATGAATAAAGCAGACAACGTTTTTGCGCCAAGCAGACAGACAAAACTTCTACTTCTAACTTCACTCAGTGTTGCTACTTAATTGAGTCTTTTTTAAGCTTGTTACAAACAGCTGCAAGCTTTAAGTTTTTTGCCTTCTTTTTTTTTTAAGAAATTGTAATTAAAAATGTTGTGTCCTCAGGCGCAGCTAAATAACTTTTCATGAAAATAAAAATAAAAAAAAAAATTTGTTGATTATAAGCGGACAACTGCTTAAAGTCATTGCTTAATTTTTTTTGTTTTTTTTTCCTTTTTTTATTGCAATTATCATTCAATTAAGGCGAAGCGTTAAACAGTCAAGTAATTGTTAATGAATACAAAAGCAGATTAAAAAGAAGAAGAAGCAGCATAAGACACAACGGAAATGAAGTAAAGGAAATTAAATCAAGTTACTTTGCACGTCTCTTATACTTATGCTGTTCTTAAGCATTCTTCTGAATAAGTTTGCATAGCTTTTGCTTACTTTTTGTGCCAGCATATAAATCACTGCAAAAGCACAGTTACTTAAAAAGCAGCAGGAAACTTGAATGCAACATACAAGCATATTAAAAGCTCAAAGATTTGCTTCATGAACATGCTGCTTTGCTACATGCTATGCGTTAGATTAATTTTGCAAAAGTTAATAAATATTTTCCCCTCAAACTCATTAAATATACTCTTTTGTTGTTGATGTTAACTTTTGTATTTTGTCTTGATAAAGCTTTTTAAAAGTTTTTGGCGTTAGCGACGATGCCAGCAAGTAAATTTGCTGCGGCAACTGCAAGTTGCAGCATTCTCGTAATTCTTGAACGTGTTAAATTTTAATTAACTTTGCAAAAGTTTTTCGTGCCAAACTATTGGAAAATTATAAGAACTAGCTACATAGCTGAAAATATTTTATTGTGTAATTTTTTGAGATTTTTGGAATTTATATGTTATTAATTAATTGAGCTAAAAGCAAAAATTAGCTGCCAAAAGTTTTGTATATTAAAATTCAATGCATATCCTAGCTCTACTTTGCTGAAGTACGTTGAAATAAAAGTTCTTAAATGTTATAAATATTTTATTTTTAAATTCGACAAAAATTTAATTTTATATTTAACAAGCTGATGCCGCATACTTCGTTTTGCCCAAAATAAATTTTTTTTATTGAATAAATGTCGAGGATTCCATCCGAATTTTTTTTTTGTATTGAAAATTATTAAGGAAACAGGTGACTCATTAGTATTATTTCAATTATAGATTGAATAAAACACTTTTCGAATTCAATTGAATTCATATCCTATTTTTATACCGACGGTTGGCCCAATGGATTTCATCCCATAAAATATTTGGCGAAAATAGAATAAAATCAAGTAGTTAATTTCATTGACTTCTATTGCAAAGTGAATTGCAACAAACAATAAACATGGAACAATAATTTAATTCAATTTAAGGCGTCATCCTACACAACATTTCTTGTTTTCTGCTTCGGAGCGTAATTGAATAATGAGAATGATTTCCATACTCGGGAAGACGTCACGTATAGCTCTGGTCATGTGAAAAGTATGACAACTCCAGATTTATGCCATACAATTTCAGCGACTGCCCTTGTAACTTATTTATGGTCACCGCAAAGTTTCACTGGAAACTGAATGCGTTTGAACTGGAACGGCATATCGGTTGATATGCCGGTAGGTATTATTCTCTTTTGAAAGGCCTTTTAAGACGCAAATGATGAGGTGCATGATATGCAAATCGAAAGACCTTAAAAATTCTGCTTGACGACTTCGCCTTTGTTTTGTACGCGAAACAAAAATCGTCCAAACAAAGTCATTGACATAAATTTATTTTGCTGTTAAAATTGCACGGACACTCAGCCAATCATAGTTACAATAATTTTGACCAATGTTCGGATATGCATTGTTGATGAGTTCATCTTTTGTTAAAGTGAATTGGCAAATGGCAGGTGGAATCGATATAACACCACTCATAGTATGTACCGGAATTTGTCCATGTTTAATTCTCTGCAGTTCTTTTGAGAAAATTTCTGCAGATGTATCCTGTTGTAGGAACACTCTCATATTCATACTCAATGGAATGGTTTTAATTTATCGCCACAAATACAAATCACGGGAAGTGCTTGTTAAAAGTCGCTTGCCAACGCGCCAACACGCCACCAAAGCGACGATTATTGATGCGCAAATCTCTTAATGTTCGATCGAGTGCTTCTAATGATCGTTGGTCTGCTATAATGCCCTCATCCCATATGATCAATTTTGTAAGGACCAAAATTATTCCATAATTTTGCACCACATGTTTTATCTTTCTTTTTTCCTTACAGCCGTTGTCGATACCAGCTAGCATCGCACACGACCTTGTGCTACCGGTGCCGGCCACCCGTACATTTTAAATGTACAGCATTAGTTTTAAGTTAGATTTAGGTTACTAGAATAAGCTAATTAAAGATATAAAATCATATCTTTAACATAATAAATAATAATTGAATTTAATATTTTAAATAATTGATTTTGTTTGTTGAGGGACCGACCCCCTTAGGCAAATTGGTTACAACGTCAGAGTGTACTTATGACTCAAGAGAAACACTCAAGTAGGCTATAGTAGGCATAATTAATTGTACTCTTTCTCTTTGCATGTCTATGCTTCCAGTCACGCACACTACCACGGGAAAGAGCGAGGTACAGCTAGAGGAGTGAGCTAGAGCTAGCACAGAGGAGGAGAAAACATAAAGCGTAACGACTTAACTAGTAAACATAGTGCAGACTAGAACGCCTAACGAGTGCAAGGGAGAAAGCAACACCACACGTATAGCAACCATCATCACGCCACTTGCGGTATTATGGCGTGATTCTCATGTGTAACCATGGGCATAGCAAGTGGAATTCAACACAACCGGTTTTCTAATGAATGTGAGAGGGAATTGATGTCACTCATTCCAGTGGGGACGCCACTCGAGCCGAGCCTTTAAAAGGCCCAACAACACTCAAATCATGGTCAGTCGATTGTTATCTCGGTCAGTCCTTGTTAACTCGAGGTTCAGTCATTGTAAACTCAGTCAGTCAGTCAGTGAACAGTCAGTCAGTGGACAGAAGTCAGTCCACAGTACATATAATAAAGGGTATGTTCGAGGCACTCAATAAATGCGGCAATACTGCGGCCTTTCTACACGCCTGCAACACTGTTGCAGATGCTCAGCTGATACTTTGCTGATATTCTGCGCGTATTTTGCACAATTTCCATAAATTAAAGCAAGAATAGATTTTTGTGCAAGTTTAATTTTGTATAGCATAGAAAATGATAAAAGTTTGTTATTGAAATTAGAAGAAACAAGAATTAAGAGACTTAAGAAGAGAAGAAGAATTTTTTTTAAAACCATTCAATTATATCCTGGTGATATAATTTTCACGCATTTCCGATTGAATTATTAGTAAATTTATATACGTGGCCAATAATAATAACAAAAAATAAAATAAATAAACATTTGTCTTACTTTTCTTCATGCAGTATTATTCTGCAGACAAAAATTTTGTGTTGCCGCTTTTTCGCATTTCCTGCGCATCAAATGTAAAATTTTTGTTCGCTAGAACGTTTTGCTTTGGCCAATGTTGCCAGAAATTTGCATAGAACGCGATGCTTTGACAAATCATGCAACACAGCCCCAGTGTTTGCAGCTCGAACATACCCAAAAGCAGCCATCAAACAGAAAGTGAAGTTCGGCTTCACGTCAAGGAAGGAAGCGGAGTAAACGCCAGCAGTCGACGACGCGCAGAAGGATAGCGCCGACGACAGCTGCCAACAGAACATCAGCGGACGGCAACAGGTCCGCGCCGCAATCAGCCGGCGTAATTGACGAAGCGTCCATTAAATTCTCAGCAGCAACTCTGCAGTCGACGTGAACGTCGAGCAGCAACTGCACCAGTAACGTACAAGATTTTGGATTCAAGTTAGTTCGGTGGTACGCCGATTTAAGTGAATAAATAATTAAATAAATCAATTTTAAATAGAATTAATAAAATATAAGTTTACTTAAAGACTTACTCTCAACTTCAAAATCCCTATTCGGTGAAGATAACCTGTGGTTTACACCCGGATATCGTCACCAACCCACCGCTCAATGCAGACCCCATTCTATTCGAGAACAAGCTATAATACATACGTGGTCTTTACCTCGTATTACGCTCGTTCGGAAAACCTTCTTAAACAAATAAAATATAAATATATAGAACTTCGCATTGGTTTCATCCTGTCCATCTTCGCTGCCGATAACTTGTGAGGTTCACACCCCGTTATTCGGACAGCATAATAACATAACTAAGACGAATCAATTGAAGAATATAAAGTTTATTAATCATAACCATCTTATTGCTCTCCTGTCCCGCTTTGCTGCCAGTAACCTGTGAGGTTTGCACCCCGTTACCTGGTCAGGCACCTTAATATTTATAAAATGAATTCTTAAATAATATAACAGAAAGGATAATTACTCTTTCCCCAACCTACCCTCGCTTCGCTGCAAGTAACTTGTGAGGTTCACACACCGTTGCTTGAACAGCTGCACCAATGCAATATAACACATAATCAAATCGATAACAGATATCATAACATCATTTCCAGAAACACCAGCTTCGGTCGCGATAACTTGTGAGGTTTATACTCCGCTACCACACCCCCTCTAGCTAAACGCTCCACCTACCGTTGAGTTCGACAGCCGTACGTGCCAGGTTTACACCCTGTATTGCGTCGACTCCCATCCAAAGTGAGTTTAAATATTTACCAAAACTTATAATAAATGAATGAATAATCAATCAAGAAAACTATAACTTAAAAATAAAGATAACTGAAACAAATCAGTGAGTGAGGACGACCTGTGAGGTTTAAACCCCGTCACCTCACCATAACCATAAAACCAAGACAATCATAAAATTATATAAGAATCAGTACCACCGACGGATCAGCGTACATCATCAAGCCATTCCCAGCAGCCAAGACGCAACGTGCCAGGATTTTGGTGATATAGTCATATTTTTATAAAATCATTGTAACAAAGTCATTAGAATTTCCTTTTATTAAACATGCAAACATATATAATTATAAATATTTTATTTAATATTATTGCAATATATCAAGTAACCAAGAATTAGAATTTCTTAAAAAAGAATAAAACTCATTATAACGACGATCAAAATATTTGCGTTTGTTTTAGTGTACAAATACACAAATATTTGGAACGATCCTGGACAGCCACTTTGTCCGTCCCAGCTATAGACTCCGGTAAACGGGGAGTCGTTACAATTTACAATATTTCAACACAAACAGGATTTTTGTTGATTTGCAGGTTTAACAGAAGCTTCAGTGCTGAATGTGTCGTTCTTTCACCGTGTTTCAACAGTGTTGCAGCGATTCCGGTAGATGCAAGAGCTAACGCAATGACACTTTGAGCATGTATTGCTGCTAATTTCAATGACATCAGGAATGTTTTCCCAGTTCTGCCGGGAGCATCAAGGAACAATATTCCAACCTTTCTAACCATCAACGACAGTCTTCATCAGTAGATCGTAAGCACTCTTTTGCTGTTCATTCAACAGTGGAATGTTTGTTTGTACTTGTTGTTGCAAAGTTCTCGTGTTGTTAGCATCTCTAGTTTGAAGATTTTGTGCTGGCATATGCGTTTCAATCAAAAGCTTGTCACTCGTAAGGAAATACAAATATTCAATCAGCACTAACGCTTTATCGTAGATGTCATCGGTTTTATTTGCAATTCGAAATACCCCGTCGTGACTCGAAAGAGATACAAAATGTCTACTGCGAAGTCATTCTTTTGCGTATCCCATAATTGACGTGGGTTTGAAGGCTGACATGTTCAATTGATCATAGCGAGAAATGCACGAACTTCATGAGCAGGCAAAGAAGCAATTGCATTGTCTAACGTTTGATTCCAGTGATTGCAGTGTTCAAGCAACTGTAACTTTTGACATTCTTCTCGTAAAATTGCAGATTCAATGACTCAAAGAAGTTGAACCGCACACATTAACCAAAAGCAACCGAAGTTAGAAGCAATCGTCCTTCTTTGGATGAACTGTGTACATTCATCCTAATGCATCGGTTGAAAGCACATTAGGATATTCATCTACTGGTTAACTTTACTTTCTGCTTAACTATTTCTTTGACGATGCATTCCATGTGTCGAGGCATCTCCGAGTAAAGCAATGTTGTCACAAACATCACTGATCACTGGCGCAAGTTGAAAAAACACTATTAAATGTTGTTGCTGTTGGTCTTAACACTCGCTGTGCTGTGTTCTCTGTGTTGAAATACACTCTTTGGCCGTTCTCCAAATGAACTGCCAGATGCACAACAATCGGATGACGGTCATGAATGGCAAATGAAAATATTCTCCAGAGTACTTCGTTTGAGTTCACGTATTGGCCCATTTCAAACTTGCTAATTTCATTTCGTTCAACGCCAATAACCACCATATCGCTTCCTTTGGTGACGTAGTTGCATACTTACTTAATCGATCGCACTGAACTACTCCTTTCCATTGAGTGATGAATGTTCTACCATTAACATATAGAGTGGATATTCATCGTTTCCAGTTTGATTTTCGCAAATAAAAGCTAGTGGTGCTATCCACTTATTGTACTTATTGTCAAACATACAAACCGAAGAAGGATTGTGTTGTCCGCATGGTCCGTGGAGCATATTAGTGTCTTCACCACTTTGTACAACTCTAGATCAATCTCAGGATTAGGAATTTCGGTGGAAATTATGTCATCAATTTAGTTTGGTGTTATTTTGTCCATCATCCAAAGAAGAAAGTGTTCCTGCGGCAAACCTCTTTTCTGCCACTCAACTGAATACATACAGCATCAAACAGTACCATATTAAATTAGGAACAAACCCGTATCCAAATGGATTCATTCGTTTTAAAGAAGATGTGTAGAAAAAGTAACGTCCAAATTGAACAGAAAACGAAATTTGCGTGTACAGCGCCACCTGTTGAGAATTTTTGGAATATTTTTTTCCTAAACATTCGCGTGGCAATTACCAACAAACCCGTAAAAGGAAGTATTTAATTTGGCCTAGCCGTTTTCAAGTTTTAAGCAGCCGAACAAACCACGATTCATTTTTATATATATGTTAAATAGATTAAAAAAGTGTCATTCGTAAATATTATTTAACACTTTCAGGGGCAGTAGTCAGCTACACTTACCACATATTTAGTATAAATAGTACAAACATAAAGATTCTTTTTTCAATAAATGAGACGTAAACAAGAGACAGAATAATTATGAAAATAGTATACTGGCAGCCATGTAAAAGTGCCCTTGAAAGGGATAAGCAATTGTAAGTCAACAGCAACAAAAAAACATTCAAAATCACAGACAATCTGGAAAAAATGGATTCTTTAAATCTTAACAAAATTGGTTATCGTATGACAGGAGCTATTTTAAAAAATTTTTTTTTCAATTTTTGGTGATTTTTCCAAATTTTCCAAATTTGAAAGTGTTTTTTCGAAAAAAATTCATAAAAAAATCGATAAAAATTAAAAATAAACTCGTGTCATACGATAGCGAATCAAGTTTAAAAAATAAAAAAATTAAAAAAAAAATTTCCGCTAGTGCTGCAACAAGTACGAAAAACATGGTTTCGAGATAAACGCATTCAAAGTTTGTGAACAAAGAAAAAAGCAAAGAAAAATAAAAATGCGCTCTCACTAATCTGGCTGTAACTTTTGAACCCGTAGGAATTGTTCCATGAAATTTCTTAGAATCTTAAGAATATTTACCAAAATACCAAATTGCCAATGTCATGTCTCCCCTTAAGTTTGATAGGTTGAGTTCATTGACTAAGTTGAAAAGAAGGCGAAGCAAATGCACTTTCCATGGAAAGTGCTACTTTTGTCTCTGCCCGAGATATAGTTTGCGAGCTACAGTCAGTTTTACTACTAATTTCAAAATAAAATTAAGATTCCGATATTCGACAAAAATCGTATCGTGACTATATTTTACGCTGAGCACATGTCCCTTTCATTAGTGTCACTTTCGTCTCTGTTCGACGTTTAGTTTGCGAGCTACACTTTCGTCTCTGTCCTAGTGGGATGTGGGATTAAAATTAATTTGCATTGAAATTAAAAATAAAATTCTACATCATCTATTGGGTAAAAGCATAAAACAAAATATGATCCAAATTTTATTTTTTACATAAGAGTTAAATCTAACCGCATCAGAGACCCATTTCGTTAAATTTGACAGTTTGAGTTCACTGACTGAGTTGAAAAGAGGTTCATGACCTCTCGTGTCAAAACCGAGCTCTTAGTAAATTAGAACAGTAGTGCATACATAAACTCAATGCTCCAAAAACGCACTCTCAACGTTAAGAAGCAAACCAATGCTTATAATGCTTTCAATACAAGCCAATCAGTTCGTGAAAAACAAAAACAACGCAAGCAAAAACAACGAAACAAAAACAAAGAAAGCAGCAGGCACAGCATAAGCAGCTGATGATTGATTTTTTACATAAACACATGCATTTTTCTTTCAATATTTTACTATTTTGTGACTTTAGTATAATAGTGACAAAATCCAAAATTAGATTTTCATTCAGCGCAGGATATATCTGATATTTAAGTATATTTATTATGTTTAAACAATGACTATTAAAGGCTGTAGGTATACCCTAAAGTATTCGTCAAAAAAGTTTCATAGCCTTGAAAAAATCTGTTAAAACGACCCCATACAAACAGCGCTGTTAGAAGTAATTCTACGTCAAAAAACTATTTATAAGTAAGAATTTACTATGGTCTGAAGTACGGAAATTAAAAAAAAAAAAAAGTTTTTTACAAAATGGCGGTTGTTTCGAAAAAAAATACATTTTTGCATTTATTCAAAAATTTTGAAATTTTTTCAAAATAGTAACAAATAAAATATTATACATAATTATAGTTCTGACCATAAAGAATGTGCACATCAAAATTGAAGATAATCGGTACATTAGAACTTGAGAAGTCACGTCCGACGTATTAGAAAAAGTAGTTTCGAAAATACTGCGTTTAAAAATTTAAATTTTAAAAATTTTGTTTGATAATGATATTATTAGATATCAAAAACTATCTAACAATATCAATTCAGTAATCCTTATTTAACATGCGTTGATTCCTTTACAAGACTAATGAAAATATTTGCAGCACAAAGTATAATGACCGTCTCAGACAAATGGGGATGGATATGGGTATGGGTTCCTGCGAGCCTCAGCATCGTAGTAATCGAGCTAAGAGTCGTTGACAGACTACCTTGTAATCAGCTGGTAATCGGTTCGGTAATCGGCTAGTAATTGTTGACAAATGAGCCAGTAGTCGGATAGTAAACGGCCTCTTATTGATTGGTGATACTAGGTGAGCGATTTAGTAATCAGTAAGTAAGCGCAGGTAATTGGTCTGGTAATCAGTTGGTAACTGGCTGGCAATCAAAATGATAGTCGAACTGGTAGTTAGCTGGTAATCGCCTGGTAGTCTTAACTTAAGAAAATAGGTTTTGACCTTGCGGAGCAGAGGGCAGCGGAAGCAACTGAGAGCACTTCAAGCGAAATACTGCCTAAAAGATGGTATTGTAGAGCAAAAAGCAAGTAGCCACTCAGCATTACAATATTCTGTGTAACTCATGATTAGACTGCGGATTTTTATGCACATAAATTGTTTTCTCAATATTAATGTATCAACGGGTCTTACCGTTATATTTCTATATTATATAGACTAGCCTACAGATTCTTTCAATATACAATTTATATGCAAGTTATATGCCAGTTATATGCAAGTTATATGCAAGTTATATGCAAGTTATATGCAAGTTATAGGCAAGTTATATACAAGTTAAATGCAAGTTATATGCATGTTATATGCAAGTTATATGCAAGTTATATGCAAGTTATATGCAAGTTATATGCAAGTTATATGCAAGTTATATGCAAGTTAAATGCAAGTTATATGCTTGTTATATGCAAGTTATATGCAAGTTATATGCAAGTTATATGCTTGTTATATGCTTGTTATATGCAAGTTATATGCAAGTTATATGCAAGTTATATGCAAGTTATATGCAAGTTATATGCTTGTTATATGCAAGTTATATGCAAGTTATATGCAAGTTATATGCAAGTTATATGCAAGTTATATGCAAGTTATATGCAAGTTAAATGCAAGTTATATGCAAGTTATATGCAAGTTATATGCAAGTTATATGCAAGTTATATGCAAGTTAAATGCAAGTTATATGCAAGTTATATGCAAGTTATATGCAAGTTATATGCAAGTTAAATGCAAGTTATATGCTTGTTATATGCAAGTTATATGCAAGTTATATGCAAGTTATATGCAAGTTTTATGCAAGTTATATGCAAGTTATATGCAAGTTATATGCAAGTTATATGCAAGTTATATGCAAGTTATATGCAAGTTATATGCAAGTTATATGCAAGTTATATGCTTGTTATATGCAAGTTATATGCAAGTTATATGCAAGTTATATGCAAGTTATATGCAAGTTATATGCAAGTTATATGCAAGTTATATGCAAGTTATATGCAAGTTATATGCAAGTTATATGCAAGTTATATGCAAGTTATATGCAAGTTATATGCAAGTTATATGCAAGTTATATGCAAGTTATATGCAAGTTAAATGCAAGTTATATGCTTGTTATATGCAAGTTATATGCAAGTTATATGCAAGTTATATGCTTGTTATATGCTTGTTATATGCAAGTTATATGCAAGTTATATGCTTGTTATATGCTTGTTATATGCAAGTTATATGCAAGTTATATGCAAGTTATATGCAAGTTTTATGCAAGTTATATGCAAGTTATATGCAAGTTATATGCAAGTTATAGGCAAGTTATATGCAAGTTATATGCAAGTTATATGCAAGTTATATGCAAGTTATATGCTTGTTATATGCAAGTTATATGCAAGTTATATGCAAGTTATATGCAAGTTATATGCAAGTTATATGCAAGTTATATGCAAGTTATATGCAAGTTATATGCAAGTTATATGCAAGTTATATGCAAGTTATATGCAAGTTATATGCAAGTTATATGCAAGTTATATGCTTGTTATATGCTTGTTATATGCAAGTTATATGCAAGTTATATGCAAGTTATATGCAAGTTTTATGCAAGTTATATGCAAGTTATATGCAAGTTATATGCAAGTTAAATGCAAGTTATATGCTTGTTATATGCAAGTTATATGCAAGTTATATGCAAGTTATATGCAAGTTTTATGCAAGTTATATGCAAGTTATATGCAAGTTATATGCAAGTTATATGCAAGTTATAGGCAAGTTATATGCAAGTTATATGCAAGTTATATGCAAGTTATATGCAAGTTATATGCTTGTTATATGCAAGTTATATGCAAGTTATATGCAAGTTATATGCAAGTTTTATGCAAGTTATATGCAAGTTATATGCAAGTTATATGCAAGTTAAATGCAAGTTATATGCTTGTTATATGCAAGTTATATGCAAGTTATATGCAAGTTATATGCAAGTTTTATGCAAGTTATATGCAAGTTATATGCAAGTTATATGCAAGTTATATGCAAGTTTTATGCAAGTTATATGCAAGTTATATGCAAGTTATATGCAAGTTATATGCAAGTTATATGCAAGTTAAATGCAAGTTATATGCTTGTTATATGCAAGTTATATGCAAGTTATATGCAAGTTATATGCAAGTTATATGCTTGTTATATGCTTGTTATATGCAAGTTATATGCAAGTTATATGCTTGTTATATGCTTGTTATATGCAAGTTATATGCAAGTTATATGCAAGTTATATGCAAGTTATATGCAAGTTATAGGCAAGTTATATGCAAGTTATATGCTTGTTATATGCAAGTTATATGCAAGTTATATGCAAGTTATATGCAAGTTATATGCAAGTTATATGCAAGTTATATGCAAGTTATAGGCAAGTTATATGCTTGTTATATGCAAGTTATATGCAAGTTATATGCTTGTTATATGCAAGTTATATGCAAGTTATATGCAAGTTATATGCAAGTTATATGCAAGTTATATGCAAGTTATATGCAAGTTATAGGCAAGTTATATGCTTGTTATATGCAAGTTATATGCAAGTTATATGCTTGTTATATGCAAGTTATATGCTTGTTATATGCAAGTTATATGCAAGTTATATGCAAGTTATATGCAAGTTATATGCAAGTTATATGCAAGTTATATGCAAGTTATATGCTTGTTATATGCAAGTTATATGCAAGTTATATGCAAGTTATATGCAAGTTTTATGCAAGTTATATGCAAGTTATATGCAAGTTATATGCAAGTTATATGCAAGTTATAGGCAAGTTATATGCAAGTTATATGCTTGTTATATGCAAGTTATATGCAAGTTATATGCAAGTTATATGCAAGTTATATGCAAGTTATATGCAAGTTATATGCAAGTTATATGCAAGTTATATGCAAGTTATAGGCAAGTTATATGCTTGTTATATGCAAGTTATATGCAAGTTATATGCTTGTTATATGCAAGTTATATGCTTGTTATATGCAAGTTATATGCAAGTTATATGCAAGTTATATGCAAGTTATATGCAAGTTATATGCAAGTTATAGGCAAGTTATATGCAAGTTATATGCAAGTTAAATGCAAGTTATATGCTTGTTATATGCAAGTTATATGCAACGTCAAAAGGTGATTTCTTATTGTAATCATGATAATATGAAGGTATTTTTATCCTTTGGTCCCCCTTGCAGCATTAAAAGTAACATATGCAAGTTGTATGCAACATATGCAAGTTGTATGCAACATATGCAAGTTGTATGCAACATATGCAAGTTGTATGCAATATATTCAAAATAATTGCAATATATGCAAGTTGTATGCAACATATGCAAGTTGTATGCAACATATACCAGATATATGCAACACATGCAAGTTGTATGCAACATATGCAAGATAAATGCAACGTATGCAACTTGTATGCAACGTATTCAATATGTATGCTATATGCAGAATATATGCAATATGCAACATTTGGTAGCATTGACAGCAGCTTATTTTCTCATGAGAGAAAACGTGTGGCTGACAAAAACATGCTATATGCGTTGGTCACATTCAGCAGTGTCAACTATTGTGACAGCGATACATCGGATAGTGATGTTATTGCCACGGAAGTGTCAAAAAAGTTGCCAAACTGATGATATGTAAAACTTTTTATCAAATATGAGTGAAAACTTTACTGACAAATAAAAAATTTTCTATTTGGAAATACATTTTTATGTGTAACAACTTTTGATTTACCAGTTGTCAACTATTGAGTACGCTGAATGTATCCAATGAAAATAAACTTCATACAATGGCGGATTGTGAGCTCTCTTATTTATAATATTTTTTTTTTTAAGATTATAGTTTTCAACATAAACGTCAAAGCTACCTTGAAATTATTCTACCACGTGTGCAACTATCAGCTGAACCAACTGAGCACTTGATTATTCTGTGCAAATATCAGCTGAACCAACTCAGCACTAGATTACTCCGTGCAACTTTCAGCCGAACAGTGAACATTACTACTCACCTAGAAGGTCTGGTTGGCTTTGATCAGTTATTTTATGCATACGTCAACTTGAACCAGTTGAGAATTGTACACTCAGAAAAAAACACATATCTTTCTCTGATAAAAAAATTTCTCTATTTTCGATAATAGCAATTTTCTCGTATTCAAATAAAACTTTCTTAAATTAGAATAAATTTTCACATTTTCGAAGAAATATTTCTTCACTTGTGGGAAATGGAAATATTGTCTCTAATAATGATAAGTATTCTTCTCGCACAAAAAAATTCTCATTTATAGAGAAAAATTTATTTGTTGCTATTGTTGTTCGGGCTCAGAAAACAATAGCAATAGAAAAAAAAAGAGAAAAATTTATACAAAATGAGAAATTTCTCCGGATGTTTGATAAAAAAATACACTATGAGAAAGAAGTATTTTCCTCAATAAAAACAAATTTTTTCTCAAAAATAAAAAGTCTTTTTTTTCCTCTTAAAAACGATATATTTAAACATATTTTTCTTTTTCACAGAAGCTTTTTATCATTTTTAGCGAATTTTTAGGATCACATTTAGAGAGAAGCATTCTCTGAAGCAATTCACCACTACTCACCTTTAAAGTCTGGTTGGCTTTGATCAGTTATTTTATGCATACGTCAACATTGTATGAACCAGTTGAGAATTGTATGCACATAAAAGTGGCTGAGTTATTAGGCCAACCGTGTTGTTGTTACGTTCAATACTTTCAAGTCTTATTCAGAAATCGGGCTTTATATGGTCTTCTTCTATATGTAGAAGAATATATAGAATTTATATATAAATAATGCATCTGATGAAAGTGGTTCCCAACCTTCTAAGAGAAATAAATTTTTAAAAAAAAAAAATTTTTGAAATTTTGATCAATATGAAATTTGATTGGGAGAGGTCTTTTGAGTTAATTGAACTTGAGTTTTTTTGAAGAGTAAATATGTGCTCAAAAATTTAGTTTTTTTTTACTCATCAATTGTGATATACATATGTAAAAAAAGGTGTTTTAAATTCAAAATTTCGACTTTCCATGTCGATTTTTTACGGTTTACTTAGTTTTTTAATTATTTCTAAAAGTTTGTTTAATTTTCTTTCAAATGTAGTAACAATCATTTCAAACGCATGGAAATTATAAAAATTCACTACAAAAATGGTGAAAATTTTGCAGTCATAGTTCGCAAAACTAAAGCATTTTTTGGTCGTCGTGAAGCTCGTCCTTGTCGGACCTCAATACAGAAATTGGTAGAAAAATTCTAGCTTTTGGGACAAGTACGTGATGTTAAGAATAAAGCCCGTGCACGTTGCTCAAGAACAACTGAGAATTTTGCTGCTGTAACCCAAAGTGTTGAAGAAAAACCAGCTTTGCCTATTCCTCGTCGTTCTTGGGAATTGGGCATTCCACAAACGTCATTACACCATATTTTGCATAAAGACTTGGGTCTTAAGGCTTATAAAGTTCAGTTAAGACAAGAACTCAAGCCGGCCGAACATCAACAACGTCGTTTCTTTGCTGATTGGGTCCTTGAATTGCATGAAAATGATCCGGAATTCCATCAAAAAATCATCTAAACTGATAAGGCCCATTTTCACCTCGGTGGCTACGTCAACAAGCAAAATTGTTCGCATCTGGGGCTCGAAAAACCCAAGAGTTATTGTTGAGAAGCCTCTTCATCCTCAACGTGTGACTGTTATGGTCCGGCGGGGTCATTGCAACTTACTTTTTCGAAAATGAGGTTAGATCAACAGTTACGGTGAATGGATTGCGCTATCGAGAGATGATTAATGATTTTTTATGGCCGTAGTAGGATGGTTTTGATCTGGACAACGTTAACTTTCAACGAGACAGCGCTACAAGTAAGGAAACCATTGATATTTTATGGAAAAAGTTTCCGGACCGTGTTATCTCTCGAAGAGGTGATCACAATTGGCCACCGAGATCTTGTGATTTAACACCTTGCGACTTCTTTCTTTGGACCCACGTGAAAGAGAAGGTCTACGCCAATAGCCCAGCGTCGATTCAAGACCTCAAAGATGGAATTCGTGAGACTATAAAGGACATAGGGGCAGCCACTTTGCCATTTTGTTTTGGAAAATTTCATGAAAAGGATATGATCCTATAAGCATGGTCGTGGTGGCCATTTGGCTGATGTTGTTTTTCATTATGAACGGCATACTTTCCTCTTTTTTATGAAATAAACATCCGATGATTTATTTAAAAAAATGACATTTTTTCTTTGAATAACAAAATAACACCTCTTATTGGAAAACACTTTATATTAAAAATTTAATAAAATTCAAAAACATTTTATTTGAAGCAAATATCTTTATATCTCCAATAAATTAAAAAAAGTTATAGCCACAAACTTATTTTAACCATCTTGCTTATTCTGCATTTTAAAAATTGAAAAGCAAAATCAAATTTCGACAAAAAATTGTTTAAATTTTGATAGTCCAGCCGCTGCAAGTGTTTGTAATTAAGTGTAACGTCACATTACAAAATATTTGTCACAACACAAGGAAACTTCAAGTTCCAAAGCAATATCATCGAACTTTTTTTTTTAACATAACATTACTTTTTAAAACTCTCACTTTTCACCAATTCTTTTTGTTTGAACAAATTTTGAAATATTAATTCAA
The DNA here is from genome assembly GCA_958299015.1 of Tetanocera ferruginea. Taxonomy (NCBI): domain Eukaryota; kingdom Metazoa; phylum Arthropoda; class Insecta; order Diptera; family Sciomyzidae; genus Tetanocera; species Tetanocera ferruginea. The sequence goes on along the minus strand of OY282640.1, from coordinate 163,856,587 downwards.
TATAAGTTTGTATTAAATGCAACACAAAAAGTTCAGAGAAAAATTGTAGCATGTTTAAATTATTTCTTTTAATAAATTCTCTCAAATTATCTCCAGAGTTATTATTATTTTCATCATAAAACAAACAATAAGAATAATAATTTATGTTTTTTTTTTTGTTTTCTTGCTTTTCATAATAAAAGAATCCTTTTCGGCGTAATATTTTGCTTTTTTTTTATTTTAATTTAAGTCATGGCATTAGCCGTTAATTGAGCATATCTGGAAAAGTTAATTCTGTTTTGTATAAATAAGCAATAATATTGTTGTTAAATTTTTTAAGAGCAGCCTTCTGGCTTTTAAAAAGTTTTAATTAGCAAATTAATATTTTTGCATCATGTCAAGATACTGAAATAAGCCAGTTTCAGCTCAAACTTCAAGACAGTTTCAGTTTTAAGTTGACATTTTAAAGCTTTTATGTAAAACTGCCAATATATCCTTCTCAGGAAGACAGCAAAAGTAAAGAGAAAAGCTTGCTTAAATTATAAGCAAAATATATGAATAATAATTTTTGTATTTTCAATTCATTCAAATCGATTTAATTCCACAATTTGAGACCAAAAAACAAACGAAAAAGATAAACCAACAAAATTCAGATCAATTTCATTATTCGTTGAGTTTTAATTGCTTGTTATAATTAGGCCGATTATTTGTAATGGAAATGGTGTCTAATAGAACACAACAACAAGGCAGCAGAAATACATTGATAAAAGCAACAACAAAAATAATCAAATATAGTACCGTACTACGCATTACTTGAAAACCCAATTAGAATTAATTTCAATACAAAAACGTAGCATGTTGAAGTGGCTGTCAGTGTCTGATAGACAGAAAGAGGATGGCTTGCTTGCTTGCCTGCTTGCGGGGTGGAAATGTTATGGTGGGTATGAAGAGAAAAGAGCTTTGAGCCAAATTCATTTGTAAATTGCTGACAAAAATTAATTACCAAAAAAAACCAAAACCATCAACACAAAAAACAAAAATCACACAAACAAAAACAATTTTAACAAGCAGCTTAAATTCTGAGACAAGCACAACTCAAACACACTTTAAAAACATACTTAATCGGTATTACAAAACATAAGCTGTAGTTGTAATGAATACTGCTAAGCTGTTTGCGACAAACACTGGCAGTTGTGATTAAAATTCAAATTTAATATTAGAGACAGGATTAATAAGGATAGTAGAGGGAAATGTTGAGCAAGTTTTGAAGGGTCAAAAATCAACTTATAAAGATACTTCATGAAGCAAAATGAAGGAATAACTAACTGAGTTGTAGAGACTTAATTTCTTACATGTTAAAAGATTACTCAAAAATATCATAAATCACTCACAAATTCATAGTTATCAGAAGCACACAAAAATGTTATGATATGAAAGTTTTATAATTTTTTAGTTTGGGCGCAAAGAAGAAACATAAAAAATTGGCTGTTTTATGATTGTTTAAAAAAAAACAAAAACAATTTAGAAAGCCAACATAATATATTTTATGTTTGATATAAAAAAAAACATCATTTATGTTTGCATGTTTGTAAGTTCTTTTATTTCATCCAACTTTTTAAGTTCATGATCAAAAAAAAAATTATCATAAAAATACATGATTAAGTCAGTTCATTGAAGCTTTTGAGTCAAAACCATGAGTTATAAGATAACTTATAAAATAAGCAATCTTATTGATGCTTTCTTGAGTCAGAATTATGAGTCATGAGAAAGCTCTCTTAAACGAGTCGTTCATGATTCATTCAAGCATTCATTCATTAAAGTCGTACTTTTTTATTTACATGAGAGAGCCTCAAGTGAGTCTCTCATGATTCATTTCACAGAGACAAAATATCAAGAAGGACTGTTTACATCAATTTCAACTCATGACTCGAGTACAAGTCGATAATTCGAGTTTATAATAAGATACATATGAGAGTCATACAAGATACTCTTTTTGAAATTATCACAAAAGTAATATTTTATAAAATTTGTGATTAAAAGCATGTCTGTAACTTATAAAATGCTCATTGGACGCATGTCAAAGATTTCACTCAAAAGAGAGATTCAATAATTAGTGAACAAGAAATTAGATTGAGAAATAGAGTCAACAGATTGAGATATTTATTTAAATATTTTGAAAGAATTTATTTCAATACTTTTATGAGTCAAAAATTACAAAAAAGACTAATTATTTTAAAGCTAGAGAGAGAGTTAGTGCTATAAACGTCAGACGAAAAAGCAGCTTCAACAATTAGAACAACTCGAATTCGAAAAGCTGGCTTTGACATCTAGCTCACTTACTCTCCAATATGCGCCTACCTTGTTATTCTATCATGGTCATAACCAAGAAAAATAGAAAACAAGATAGCGCAAAGAGAGCTTAAAAAACACAGTTGCACAGCTCTGCGCATCTCGTGACGAAATACCAACAGCTGCCTGTTTCAAATTTGTGTGATTGTGTGTTTGTTTGATTGTAAGAGAACACAATACAGCTGAATTGCACATCAGATCTGTTGTGAGGTAGCAACTCATGCGCGTTTCGCCATCTGTTATTTATCATTCTTGAGACATAACTATGAGTTTTCCATGCCTCTTTCACATGACTCATCTTTAATGGCTCATTTTAGAATCGACATGAGAGGTTAAGAATATCCATGTTTCATGCAGATCTTTATCTAATCACTTCATTAACTCTTTTCTGTGTTTAAGTATTGCGTCCTGAGTATAAAAGATCTTTGCTTTGAGTCAATAAAAAGAGTCATTTTTCCAGAGACATCAGAATAGATTCTTAAAATAATTTTCTTTCCAGCAATATAGTTTTTTAAAATTAATAAAAAAAAAAATTGTATACAACAAGCTTGACAAAGTTTTTTTCTGTCTGACTCTCAAATGAGTCATTAAAATTTCTTTAATGAATCATAAAAGTTTCTTTACTCAGGAAAAAGAAACATTTCAATAACATCTATGCATTGTGCGTAGAAGTTCTTATTAATTTTATTGGCTTATTTTAGTTGTGTTTGAGTTATGACCGTGGCGTGCAGGTTAAGTGTATAGCTTAGCATGCTCGGAGCCTGAGTTCGATCCCCAGTCGTGGCGAAAAGTTTTTTCAATAAAACATTTTTTTTGAGCGGTCACCACCTCTCTGCAGACAAAAACATATCTCAGAGAATAAATAATGCCATGTAAAGCTTCTTGAGAACATAAACTTTAGTCGTTCAGAGTCGGCATAAGACATGTACGTCCAGTTCTCGGTCAATTGTGTGCAAACATTTAATAACACACACAACACAATTAATCATAAGAAGCTCGGTCAAAGTCCTTTGTTGGGCTGAAATGCCCAATTTGTTGTTTTTTTTTTTTTTTTTATTGTGTTATGAAAAAACTAGTGATTAACAGAATTTTCTCCAAAACATAAAAGAGCGACTCTTTTAATGAGTCATCAGATATCAGAGACCTTGAAATGAATCATTGTAAAGAGAAATATTGAGAATAATTTCTCTGAGTCCAAGTTTTAGATTATCAGATAGTTGTTGAAATAAGTCATTAAAATGACTAATATTGGAATTAACGAGAATCAAATTATATTAAGTCTTCTCTAATTCGAAGTAAAGAATCATGAGTACAGCAAGAGAAGTCATGACTTTATATGAGTCATAGAGGAATCATCATGAGATAATTTTTAAAGTCGAATAATATAAAAAGTTATGTATTCTCGTTTTGAATCGAAATTTTATGAGTCATATAAAATTTTTGTATGAACCATTTGAGATTCACTTAAAATCATATTGTCATATTATGCATAATAAAATTGTCAATATTACAATAAATGCAGAAAGTTGAGTGAGTCACGAGAACTGAAATTGTGTGAGTTACTAAAGAAAATTTTCTTTGCATGAGTCATAAGAAAGTAAATAGAAAGAGCATTAAAGAGTCACACAATAACAGAAAAGTCATTTGAGTCATGAGTAAAGAGTAAATTTTTCTGATTCAAAATTTTGAGTATCAGAGAATCTATAAAATAAGTCCGTATAAAGGGAAATACTATTAGAAATCAGTTTTTATTGACTCTTCTTTTTGTTTTTTTGTTGGTGGAGTTAAGAGTAGGTGCTCAATATGAGTCATAGTAGACTCGTAATGAAATAATTTAAAAAATCTGATCTTATCAACATCTTAAAGAGTCTCGTTTTAAGTCAAAAAATTTATGAGTCACAAATGACAGAAAAGTCAATTGAGTCATGAGTAAGGAGTAAATTTTTTTGATTCAAAATTTTGAGTATCAGAGAATCTTTCAAATAAGTCCTTATAAAGAGAAATACTATCAGAAATCAGTTTTTATTGACTATTCTTTTTGATTTTTTTTCTGGTGGAATTAAGAGTAGGTGCTCAATATGAGTCATAGTAGGCTCGTTATAAAATAATTTCAAAAATCTGATCTTATCAACATCTTTAAGAGTCTCGTTTTGAGTCAAAAAATTTATGAGTCATTTAATAATTTTTTTATAAGCAATGAGTCATAAAGGGTCTTATTTTATTTTATACGTTAAATTGTCTTATTGTGAGTAATATATGTTTCAATATCAAAGTTAATTGACTAAGTTGAGTGATTCACAAAGAGCGAGTCATATGAATATGTGTGAATCATATAAGAGTCATTTAGGCTTTTTTTGTATTTCAAGTCATAAGTAAATTCTTTCGATGAGTCATGGAAGAGTCAAAATAAAATCATTTCAAATGGCAAAGTTTTAGTGTTTCGTTTTAAGTAAAAACTTTAAGAGTTGTTATATAGTTTTTCTGTTTTAATATTTTCAAAGAATAATTTAAGCAGTCTTATTGTAACAAATAAATTTTTCATTATCAATATAAATTGAGCAAGTTGAGTGATTCGCAAAAGGCGAGTCATATGCATGTGTTCTGTATGAATCCTTTAAGATTCATTCAGAGAAGAGCGTTAAACAGGCTTATTTAAATCATAAAAAAGTGAAATTTTAATGATGGATTCAGTGAGTTAAAATTTTGTGTCATCAGATAGTTACGTGAGTCGTAAAAAGTCAGTCAGAGTAGTAAGACTTTTTTTCGTATGAGTCATAAAAGAGCGAATGTGTTAAGTTAAAACGAACTATTTCTGTCAACGAAATGAAAAGATAATTTGACGTTTTATGCGATTAATGCTTTCTAAATGAAGCCTTTTTTTAGTTATTCTCTTAGAGAGAGAAAGTTTCTAACTTGAATCGGAAAATTATCATAAAATAAAGATGGCAACATATTTATGTGCAAATATGAGCAAATTTTTTGTGCTTCAATTTTAAAGGCATTTCATTGACGTTTTCCAGGTCAAAAATTTAAGTCCTGACGGAGTAGTCACAAAAAAACCACTTTGGCGTTAGCTTTATTTAGGAAAATGATCAGAAATAACCGCTTTTATCCAACACAAACTGAAGATGAAATCTCACATATAATACATATGTTGATTCATAAGGGAGCCAAAAAATGCTTAACATGGGTTAAGCTATAAATAGCATTTTAAAGATTCTTATGTGTAAGCTTAAAACTCAAGCACAAAATAATCAACTGTAATAAAGAACTTAAATCAATCAATGTCAGTCAATATTGAATGAGCTTAAAAACCGGTCAAAGGTTTTATTTTTATTTTTGCCAATTATTTTAGTTATTTTTGTCTCGAAAGTATTTCTAAGACTTTTTTTTATGCCGCCTTAAGACTTTTGTAAAATAAACCCTTTTAACATGTTTGCCACATTTTTGTTTATTTAATGCTAAGGCCTGTCTTAAAGTTTGTTGCCTTGAGTGTTTTTTTCTTATGTTTTTTTTTTTTGGGTCAATACGGAGGTAACGCCAACAAACATTGTCTATGCTTTCTATTATGCAAGCATGCTGTGAGCAATGCCCTTAAAAATGAGCAAAAGAAAAATAGGAAAAAATTTTACCCAACTTTAGAATAAAAAAAAAAAATACACACGCACACCAAATGCTTATCTACAAAATAGCATCAAAATACATAGTATACAATAAACAATAACTCAAACCAAGAGATGTCAACACATAAGCTTAAAGCTGTTAAAAGAATTGCCAAGTTTTTACTAAAGCAAAACTTTTTGCTGCCTACTTTAGGGCATAAAATAAATGAAAAATGTTACTTTGAAAGTCTTGCAAGTTATAAATCAAAAATAATTTTTATGCTCTTGACTTAAGTTATAAAATTTAGACATTTACAGCTTAAATAGCTGCATGCTTTGAACCATCGATACAAAGAGCAACAGCGAGGTCTAACAATATTATAACAAAAAAAAAAAAACAAAAAACAAATTGGCCATTTCAGCCCTTGAAAGGACTTTGACCGAGCTTCTTATGATCAATTGTGTTGTGTGTGCTATTAAATGTTTGCACACAATTGACCGAGAACTGGACCTACATGTTTTATGCCGACTCCGAACGGCTAAAGTTCATGTTCTCAAGAAGCTTTACATGGCATTGTTTACTCTCTGAGGTTTGCCATTGTCTGCAGAGAGGTGGTGACCGATCAGAAAAATTTTTTATTGAAAAAAACTTTTCGCCGCGGCTGGGGATCGAACCCGGGCTCCGAGCATGCTAGGCCACACACTTAACCTGCATGCCACGGTCACCACACCTAAAACACCCATAACAGCACAGCACCTAAAAATATGCAGCATAACCAACGTATTTATTACAACTTTTTATTTTTATTATTTTCTAACATTCAAGTGTTTTCTAATTTTTTTTATTTTGTTTCGAAGTATGACAGAGTGGTTGAAATTGTTAAATATTAAGTAGCTAGCTATAGACACAAAGCTTGCTAGTGGTGCAAAACAGCCGCATTTACAGTTACCACTACAACTGTAGGCAGTTACTGTCATTGTTATATATATATGTATACAATAAAAAAAGGGTCGAGTTGGGGTTGTTTGTTTTTTTTATTATTATGATTTAAAGAGCACACTTTGATGCCACTCTTCTGACACCAGGAAGTTTTCAAGTTTTAATTTCATATTTTATGGCCACAAAAAAGTTTGTTTTCAAAAACTTGCTTGTCCCGCTTGCTGGTGACAATAAATAAAATAAATAAGGCCCAAGCTTAGGCACAAAGTGAGAAATTATTCAAAAGTTCATGCTGTATTTTCAAAAAACTTTTTAAAAATTTAAATGGACAAGTAAACAAAGCATAATTTAATAGGCAGTTAGTAACAAATACACACAAAATTTTGGTTGTTTTTTTTTTTTTTGTACATTCTATTATGGGCAATATATAAGCAATATATATATATATATATGGAGTGGCTATATTGAGTGTGTATGGCAGGAAGTAAGGCATAAATTCAAAAAATATGCATGAGCTGCAACATTTAAAGCAGGTGTGCCTTTGTATCTATCGATATATTTATTTATTGATCAATAAATAAATGCGTAGATAAAAGAGATCAAGGCATTAAAGTATGCAAATTAGAAAACAGTGCTTATTGAATATATTAAACTTACTTACGGATGTGGATTTTCTCTTTATTGCTGCAGAGCGCAGCAGATGATGATTCATTGGTTTGCTTAGCTAGACGTATGTAAAAATATACAATCTATCATCTGCTATATCTATTGAATTGAAGCAGATAGAAATTTAATTTATTCCATTGAATACTCGACATAAGGATTCTGCAATTTTATTGAAAACTTAATTGATGCGAGAAATATTATATATGTAAGAGAAATATGTGTGAGCAATTTACATATATACTCTTTTTGTATTCATTTTTGAAATTTTCTACAATATAAAAAAAATTTATTTTTTTTATTAATTTTATCTCGGTCCTTAACCAACTTTTGTTTAAGCTTTGAACCAAGGATTTCAGGTGTCAGACCTATTCAGTCAAGTCTGCCTTGGTTTGGATGGAAAATGGGCAGTTAGAAAAGTAGGAGAGAAAATTAAACAATTTAGAATATTGCGTGTATGGCGGAGCACTAAATCAACATGCGAATTTGAATCTAAGGTAAGTGTTATGCCTTTACCTCAGTCAATTTGAGTTATTAAGAAATCTTATTCCACAAAAGTCGTACATATCAATGAGTTTTTAATTTCAGTTGATAAGAAATGAGGAGAAATTCCACATTTAAGAAAGGTAAAAGCGTAAGACCATGGCGAGAGCGGGATTTGAACCCGGAATCTCAAAATTGGCAGTCAAGCACACTAAGGACTACCGAGGCTCCAAAAGTTCCTTCCTCTGACATCTAAATAACGGTTTTTATCATGGCCATTCTCATCTGTCATCTGTCATCAGTCATCAGTCATCAGTCATCAGTCATCAGTCATCAGTCAGCAGTCAGCAGTCAGCAGTCATCAGTCAGCAGTCAGCAGTCAGCAGTCATCAGTCATCAGTCATCAGTCATCAGTCATCAGTCATCAGTCAGCAGTCAGCAGTCAGCAGTCATCAGTCATCAGTCATCAGTCATCAGTCATCAGTCATCAGTCATCAGTCATCAGTCATCAGTCATCACTCATCAGTCATCAGTCATCAGTCATCAGTCATCAGTCATCAGTCATCAGTCATCAGTCATCAGTCATCAGTCATCAGTCATCAGTCATCAGTCATCAGTCATCAGTCATCAGTCATCAGTCATCAGTCATCAGTCATCAGTCAGCAGTCATCAGTCATCAGTCATCACTCATCAGTCATCAGTCATCAGTCATCAGTCATCAGTCATCAGTCATCAGTCATCAGTCATCAGTCATCAGTCAGCAGTCATCAGTCATCAGTCATCACTCATCAGTCATCAGTCATCAGTCATCAGTCATCAGTCATCAGTCATCAGTCATCACTCATCAGTCATCAGTCATCAGTCATCAGTCATCAGTCATCAGTCATCAGTCATCAGTCATCAGTCATCAGTCATCAGTCATCAGTCATCAGTCATCAGTCATCAGTCATCAGTCATCAGTCATCAGTCATCAGTCATCAGTCATCAGTCATCAGTCATCAGTCATCAGTCATCAGTCATCAGTCATCAGTCATCAGTCATCAGTCATCAGTCATCAGTCATCAGTCATCAGTCATCAGTCATCAGTCATCAGTCATCAGTCATCAGTCATCACTCATCAGTCATCAGTCATCAGTCATCAGTCATCAGTCATCAGTCATCAGTCATCAGTCATCAGTCATCAGTCATCAGTCATCAGTCATCAGTCATCAGTCATCAGTCATCAGTCATCAGTCATCAGTCATCAGTCATCAGTCATCAGTCATCAGTCATCAGTCATCAGTCATCAGTCATCAGTCATCAGTCATCAGTCATCAGTCAGCAGTCATCAGTCATCAGTCATCACTCATCAGTCATCAGTCATCAGTCATCAGTCATCAGTCATCAGTCATCAGTCATCACTCATCAGTCAGCAGTCATCAGTCATCAGTCATCACTCATCAGTCATCAGTCATCAGTCATCAGTCATCAGTCATCAGTCATCAGTCATCAGTCATCAGTCATCAGTCATCACTCATCAGTCATCAGTCATCAGTCATCAGTCATCAGTCATCAGTCATCAGTCATCAGTCATCAGTCATCAGTCATCAGTCATCAGTCATCAGTCATCAGTCATCAGTCATCAGTCATCAGTCATCAGTCATCAGTCATCAGTCATCAGTCATCAGTCATCAGTCATCAGTCATCAGTCATCAGTCATCAGTCATCAGTCATCAGTCATCAGTCATCAGTCATCAGTCATCAGTCATCAGTCATCAGTCATCAGTCATCAGTCATCAGTCATCAGTCATCAGTCATCAGTCATCAGTCATCAGTCATCAGTCATCAGTCAGCAGTCATCAGTCATCAGTCATCACTCATCAGTCATCACTCATCAGTCATCAGTCATCAGTCATCAGTCATCAGTCATCAGTCATCAGTCATCAGTCATCAGTCATCAGTCATCAGTCATCAGTCATCAGTCACCAGTCACCAGTCATCAGTCATCAGTCATCAGTCATCAGTCATCAGTCATCAGTCATCAGTCATCAGTCATCAGTCATCAGTCAGCAGTCATCAGTCAGCAGTCATCAGTCATCTGTCATCAGTCATCAGTCATCAGTCATCAGTCATCAGTCATCAGTCATCAGTCATCAGTCATCACTCATCAGTCATCAGTCAGCAGTCATCAGTCAGCAGTCATCAGTCATCAGTCATCAGTCAGCAGTCATCAGTCAGCAGTCATCAGTCATCAGTCATCAGTCATCAGTCATCAGTCATCAGTCATCAGTCAGCAGTCAGCAGTCAGCAGTCATCAGTCATCAGTCATCAATCATCTGTTATTTGTCATTTGTCATTTTGTCATTTTGTCATTTTGTCATTTTGTCATTTTGTCATATTGTCATTTTGTCATTTTGTCATTTTGTCATTTTGTCATTTTGTCATTTTGTGATTTTGTGATTTTGTCTTTTTGTCTTTTTGTCTTTTTGTCTTTTTGTCTTTTTGTCTTTTTGTCTTTTTGTCTTTTTGTCTTTTTGTCTTTTTGTCTTTTTGTCTTTTTGTCTTTTTGTCTTTTTGTCTTTTTGTCTTTTTGTCTTTTTGTCTTTTTGTCTTTTTGTCTTTTTGTCTTTTTGTCTTTTTGTCTTTTTGTCTTTTTGTCTTTTTGTCTTTTTGTCTTTTTGTCTTTTTGTCTTTTTGTCTTTTTGTCTTTTTGTCTTTTTGTCTTTTTGTCTTTTTGTCTTTTTGTCTTTTTGTCTTTTTGTCTTTTTGTCTTTTTGTCTTTTTGTCTTTTTGTCTTTTTGTCTTTTTGTCTTTTTGTCTTTTTGTCTTTTTGTCTTTTTGTCTTTTTGTCTTTTTGTCTTTTTGTCTTTTTGTCTTTTTGTCTTTTTGTCTTTTTGTCTTTTTGTCTTTTTGTCTTTTTGTCTTTTTGTCTTTTTGTCTTTTTGTCTTTTTGTCTTTTTGTCTTTTTGTCTTTTTGTCTTTTTGTCTTTTTGTCTTTTTGTCTTTTTGTCTTTTTGTCTTTTTGTCTTTTTGTCTTTTTGTCTTTTTGTCTTTTTGTCTTTTTGTCTTTTTGTCTTTTTGTCTTTTTGTCTTTTTGTCTTTTTGTCTTTTTGTCTTTTTGTCTTTTTGTCTTTTTGTCTTTTTGTCTTTTTGTCTTTTTGTCTTTTTGTCTTTTTGTCTTTTTGTCTTTTTGTCTTTTTGTCTTTTTGTCTTTTTGTCTTTTTGTCTTTTTGTCTTTTTGTCTTTTTGTCTTTTTGTCTTTTTGTCTTTTTGTCTTTTTGTCTTTTTGTCTTTTTGTCTTTTTGTCTTTTTGTCTTTTTGTCTTTTTGTCTTTTTGTCTTTTTGTCTTTTTGTCTTTTTGTCTTTTTGTCTTTTTGTCTTTTTGTCTTTTTGTCTTTTTGTCTTTTTGTCTTTTTGTCTTTTTGTCTTTTTGTCTTTTTGTCTTTTTGTCTTTTTGTCTTTTTGTCTTTTTGTCTTTTTGTCTTTTTGTCTTTTTGTCTTTTTGTCTTTTTGTCTTTTTGTCTTTTTGTCTTTTTGTCTTTTTGTCTTTTTGTCTTTTTGTCTTTTTGTCTTTTTGTCTTTTTGTCTTTTTGTCTTTTTGTCTTTTTGTCTTTTTGTCTTTTTGTCTTTTTGTCTTTTTGTCTTTTTGTCTTTTTGTCTTTTTGTCTTTTTGTCTTTTTGTCTTTTTGTCTTTTTGTCTTTTTGTCTTTTTGTCTTTTTGTCTTTTTGTCTTTTTGTCTTTTTGTCTTTTTGTCTTTTTGTCTTTTTGTCTTTTTGTCTTTTTGTCTTTTTGTCTTTTTGTCTTTTTGTCTTTTTGTCTTTTTGTCTTTTTGTCTTTTTGTCTTTTTGTCTTTTTGTCTTTTTGTCTTTTTGTCTTTTTGTCTTTTTGTCTTTTTGTCTTTTTGTCTTTTTGTCTTTTTGTCTTTTTGTCTTTTTGTCTTTTTGTCTTTTTGTCTTTTTGTCTTTTTGTCTTTTTGTCTTTTTGTCTTTTTGTCTTTTTGTCTTTTTGTCTTTTTGTCTTTTTGTCTTTTTGTCTTTTTGTCTTTTTGTCTTTTTGTCTTTTTGTCTTTTTGTCTTTTTGTCTTTTTGTCTTTTTGTCTTTTTGTCTTTTTGTCTTTTTGTCTTTTTGTCTTTTTGTCTTTTTGTCTTTTTGTCTTTTTGTCTTTTTGTCTTTTTGTCTTTTTGTCTTTTTGTCTTTTTGTCTTTTTGTCTTTTTGTCTTTTTGTCTTTTTGTCTTTTTGTCTTTTTGTCTTTTTGTCTTTTTGTCTTTTTGTCTTTTTGTCTTTTTGTCTTTTTGTCTTTTTGTCTTTTTGTCTTTTTGTCTTTTTGTCTTTTTGTCTTTTTGTCTTTTTGTCTTTTTGTCTTTTTGTCTTTTTGTCTTTTTGTCTTTTTGTCTTTTTGTCTTTTTGTCTTTTTGTCTTTTTGTCTTTTTGTCTTTTTGTCTTTTTGTCTTTTTGTCTTTTTGTCTTTTTGTCTTTTTGTCTTTTTGTCTTTTTGTCTTTTTGTCTTTTTGTCTTTTTGTCTTTTTGTCTTTTTGTCTTTTTGTCTTTTTGTCTTTTTGTCTTTTTGTCTTTTTGTCTTTTTGTCTTTTTGTCTTTTTGTCTTTTTGTCTTTTTGTCTTTTTGTCTTTTTGTCTTTTTGTCTTTTTGTCTTTTTGTCTTTTTGTCTTTTTGTCTTTTTGTCTTTTTGTCTTTTTGTCTTTTTGTCTTTTTGTCTTTTTGTCTTTTTGTCTTTTTGTCTTTTTGTCTTTTTGTCTTTTTGTCTTTTTGTCTTTTTGTCTTTTTGTCTTTTTGTCTTTTTGTCTTTTTGTCTTTTTGTCTTTTTGTCTTTTTGTCTTTTTGTCTTTTTGTCTTTTTGTCTTTTTGTCTTTTTGTCTTTTTGTCTTTTTGTCTTTTTGTCTTTTTGTCTTTTTGTCTTTTTGTCTTTTTGTCTTTTTGTCTTTTTGTCTTTTTGTCTTTTTGTCTTTTTGTCTTTTTGTCTTTTTGTCTTTTTGTCTTTTTGTCTTTTTGTCTTTTTGTCTTTTTGTCTTTTTGTCTTTTTGTCTTTTTGTCTTTTTGTCTTTTTGTCTTTTTGTCTTTTTGTCTTTTTGTCTTTTTGTCTTTTTGTCATTTTGTCATTTTGTAATTTTGTCATTTTGTAATTTTGTCATTTTGTCATTTTGTCATTTTGTGATTTTGTGATTTTGTGATTTTGTCATTTTGTCATTTTTTCATTCTGTCATTTTGTCATTTGGTTATTTTGTCATTTTGTCAATTTGTGATTTTGTCATTTTTTCATTTTGTCATTTTGTCATTTTGTCATTCATTTTGTCATTTTGTCATTTTGTCATTTTGTCATTTTGTCATTTTGTCATTTTGCCATTTTGTCATTTTGTCATTTTGTCATTTTGTCATTTTGTCATTTTGTCATTTTGTCATTTTGTCATTTTGTCATTTTGTCATTTTGTCATTTTGTCATTTTGTCATTTTGTCATTTTGTCATTTTGTCATTTTGTCATTTTGTCATTTTGTCATTTTGTCATTTTGTCGTTTTGACAAAAATGATATTTTGTCATTTTTTAGTGACCAGGTTAAGGAGGGACATGATATTGGCCGACTTTTTTTATAATTTTGTATTTTATTAAATATTCTATATATTTAAGAAAAACAATTTCATGGAAAAATTCTTACGGGTTCAAAAGTTTAATATTAATTTTAATTTAAATTAAATTGAATTTTATTAAATTTTATTTAATTTTTTTATTTTTTCCTATTTTTTTTTGTTCACAAACTTTGAACGCGTTTATCTCAAAACCATGTTTTTTGTTCTGGTTGCGGCACTAGCGGGTTAATTTTTTGACGAAATTTTTTTTTTTGTATTTTTTTAAACTGGATTAACGTATTATACAAACGCTATCGTATTATACAAGATATTTTAAAATTTTTTTTTTTATTTTGTATTAATTTTTAAAGTCAATATTTTTTTCGAAAAAACACACTTTCAAATTTGGAACATCACCAAAAATTTTAAATAAAATGTAAAAAAGCTCCTGTCATACGATAACCAATTTTGTTAGAATTTAAAAAATTAAATTTTTTTTTTCTAGATCGGACAATTTTTGCGACTCCCAGCGCTGCAATCACGAGGCCCCGTTTTTTCTTTGCCGCCAGTGTGGAGCTCTATAAAACCATGTTGGAGTGTAAAATAGATTTTTTTTGTAATTTTTTCGATTATCTACAATCATAAAAAAAAAATGTTGGAAAAATGTTTGTTTTTGACTGAGTTCGAATTTTTAAAAAGAGGTATGTTTTCTCTACCGCGAATGTGGCTTAGCATACCCGGAGCCCGAGTTCCATCCCCAGTTGCGGCAAAAATTGTTTTTCAATTAAAAAATTTTTCTTTTCGGTCAGCACCTCTCTGCAAACAATAGAAACCTTAGAGAGTTGATTTTTTTTTTTTAGATAGTAGAAGTTGCATTTGTGTTTGTAAGTCTGCACCAATGCATTTTTTTATATTTTTGTTATGAATTTTATATAACTTTTAAGTGTTGAAACTTCTTTTTTAATGAAACCTACTTTTTAATTCTATACTAAATTAATTTTTAACTTAATTTTTTATGCTTTAGTTCGACTGTGGCCGGAATTTAAACCTTTTCACATACTTTTTCTGTTGATTCGATACAACTTTAATGTGAAAAACAAATTTTCCTCATAAAAATTTGACAAACAATTAAGCCGGTGCAGTCTTTATCCGCACCGGATTTATTGAAAAAAAATAAATTCTCAAAATCTGTTGAGAATGATAGGAGAAAATGGTTCTAAACTATTTTCTCTACGCCTTTTAATATTAAGATTATTATTTAATTTATTTTTTTGTATTTTGCATTGATTGAGGTTAAGTTGTTACACATGCCTTATATTCTCATTTTGTTTCTTTAGAAATCATTTCGCTAAGCTTGAAAAATTATACACATATACATTCAGATATATATATACGTATTTTTGAACCCAGACCATCTTAACTAAACAGCTTAAATGGCAAAACTTCATACTTGGAACTTCCAAATATTATAATAAAAAAACTCATAAATTATAAACTGCTCATAATTCTTTTGTTTGTCATAACAAAGCAAGCCTCAGACACACATAACTATTCTTGTTATTTCTTTGTTACAAACAATTCATTGGCATGTTTATAGCTCTTGTTATTAGCCGCATTTATATGCTTAAAACTAGCTTAAGTAATTATTATATGCACGTGTCTGCTTAAAGCTGCCAAAAAGTATGCAACAAAACATAAACAGTACACGATTTAATTACATAAGCGAATGTCAACGCCATTTATTTGGCATTTCCGTTGTCTTATTGCCAGTAAAAGGCACGCATACACAGACATAAAAGCAAAACAAAACAAAAAAAAAAGCACCCTCATCACATTTACAAGCTCTTTAAAAACTTTGCCAATAACAGCAAAAAAAAACAATAACAAAAACAGCAATAACAAGAAGCTTTTATAATAACAAAACAAATATACGATCTTTTTATGACGTATGTCATTCTTGCAATATAATAACAAACAGAATAACAAAACAAAACAAAACAACATAAAAATAAAATAAAGCAAAACAAAAGAAAGCGAATAAAACAAAAAAAAAACAAATAAATAAATAAAACAAGCATGGCGCTTGGCACAGCGTAACGCCATAAACTGTAAAGCGCAAATGGGGTGTATCAGTGGGAGTTCATGTGTGTGTGTGTGTGTGTGTATGTGCATGTGTTGGAGGGCGTATTTAAGCTTAAGCTGACGGTTTAATGTTGTTGCTTGCAGTTAACCAACAAACCATACAGTTACAAATATTTTGCTGTTGAAGCTTTTAAGTATTGTCTTATACAGTCACACACACATATAAATATATTGTGCAACTGCACAAAAGCATAAAAATAAACACACACAAACAATACACATATTTATAAAAAAAATATATTTGTTATATTGTTTCGTTTTCATTTTAATGGTGGTACATTTTAGTGGCATTGCAGACAATATAATAGATATATGTAGCGTTAATAAGAATATCCGAGTTTGTTTACAAACTGCAGTAAACCAGACAGTTTAAGCGCGTAAAAGTAGCGTTGAAACAGTTTTTGCTGCTATTTTTCGCCTTTTATAACCGTGCAGTTCAAGTGTT
This sequence comes from Tetanocera ferruginea, assembly GCA_958299015.1. NCBI lineage: Eukaryota > Metazoa > Arthropoda > Insecta > Diptera > Sciomyzidae > Tetanocera > Tetanocera ferruginea. The sequence continues at coordinate 163,840,425 of OY282640.1, read as the reverse complement.
TTTTATTTTTTTATTTTGGCACTTAGCACACAAACCTATCTTAAACAACCACTTGCATACATATGCATGTAAAAAAAAAAATTCAAACCGGAAATGAGAACAATGCTCTTGTTCGAAAATATATGAAATTTACCGCCAACAGTACTAAATAAACAGCTTTTGTTGTAATAGAAAAATGTGCGCTTTACAATTTATGCTATACATACATCAAAATGTTTGTATGTGTATTGAAATTTTCATGTTTGTGTATGTATGTTTGTATATGTATGAGTTGACTTGTGTATTCTTGAGTTTGTTGGTTTGCCTACTGTCTAGTAGGCGTTGCTCGGGGCGTCTGGCTCACTTTCACTTTTCTTTGCGGCGTACTTAAAAGTGCTTGTTTTTGTTTTATTTTCTGCTGATGTTTATTTTAAGTCGCTTCGTTTTTGTTATTTTTTTTTTGTTTTGTGTATATTTTTAACTGTTTCTATTCTATAATATTTTTTACACTCAGTCTTCAATTCTTAGCTATAAAAAGCTTTGCTACTCTGCTTTAAATTGCCTTATATTAATATATTTATATATGTGTTGCATACTTTCAGGTAACCTTTAGTTAACCCATTTTAACCCAGCGTTCGATTAATCGTACACTAAATTTGAACTATTTTATAAAAATTTTTTCTCAATGTTATTGAATCTTTTAGCTTCAGACTTTTACGGACTTTTATAATATGTGGGCTTAACTTTAAATAAAAAATTGTATTTAGTTCCAACCTGCCCCCCACCCCTTCAAGAGGGGGCTAGAAAAAACCCCCATTTTTGGCTCTATGTTTGAGCGGTGTAAAATCGTAGAACAATTTCCAAAAATAATAAAATAATGATGCAGCTTTGTTGGAACTGATCCGAACTTTCATCAAAGTTACATTTGTCATGACAAGAAGTCAATCGATTAGACGGTAGGTGAGTAAAAAGTTGGGTGTTCGATTTATCGTACACTGGGCTCTATTTGACATTATTGCAATTTTTATTTTGATCATTCGTTTTCTAAGAATTTTAACTATCGCTCTCCAGCTCTTTGTAAAAATTGTTGTATTTGTTATTGATATTTCGTTTTCCTAGCTTTTATCTTTCTCTCTCCAGTTCACTGTATAAATGTTAACATTTGTTGTTGTGTCTGCTGAACTTCTAATGCATATTGTTATTGTTTTTGTTGTATACCAATTTCTTATTGGTAAAAAAAGATAACTGTGTTTATAAAGAGATTCATTCAGTTGCAACCTTCATTACGACAGAAGATAACATAAAAAGAAAAGTGTTGTGCCACGTAAAAAGAAAAGTGCTTTGTATTCTTGATCTAAAATTTATTTATACCCCATAATAAAAAAATGGAAAAGTGTTTAAAAAAAAAGCTTCGCCGAGCACTAACTAGGGCTGAAGTGGAAGCGATAATTAATGACTGGAGTGATGATGAGACAGAAATTGCTGGAATTTGCATCGTACCACCGACAGTTGATGATGTTACAGATGAAGAAGATTTGGATGATGACATTATTCCCATGCAGGATGTAGGTATTTTGTGCGTAAAATCTTAATGTCAATCTAATGTATGGCGTATTTTTCCAAAGCCTGACGTTGAAATCGATTGCGCAGGAACTTTCGAGATTGATGAAGTCCAAATAAGTACCGGAGATTATATTAATGTGGACTCAAGCGACGAAGAGAGAGAATACGATGACGAGGACCCCACGCATCCATCAACATCTTCTGCCCTATCACGGTCAACAAAGCGGCGTCGAATTGAATCGGTACAAAAACCAAAACAAATGTACAAACCGTTGTCTGCTTTTGGTTTACCAAAGTGGACGCAGAGATCAAACCGTGAAGGTCATTTTGAATACGATATTGCCCCAATAACGGAACCGCTAAAGGGCGTCCAAAAAGACTTGGTTGATAATTTGAAAGACAAATCTCCAATGGAATTATTTAGTCTCTTCTTCGATATTGATATTCTGACAATGATTGTTGATGAAACAAACCTTTATGCTCAACAACAAAATGCAGAATTTCGTTTACATCATACGGCTCTGAAGCAATTCCTAGGTATTTTGGTTTTATCTGGATATCACAGGCTACCTTCAGTTCGGGACTATTGGTCAAAACACCCTTCTTTGGGTGTTGATATTGTAAAACAGTGCATGACCAGAAACAGGTTTTGCGATATAAAGAGGTACATTCACTTTAGCAACAATTTAAATTTGGATAAAAAAGACAAAATGGCCAAGGTATGTACATAAACATATTTTGTAAAGTTTCAAATTCAGTTTATTTTTTATTTCGGAATTTTGTCTATTCGTTTTTAGATTCGTCCCTTGTATGAAGTGATGAATAAAAAGTTCATGCAATTCGGTATCTGGGAGCCAGAACTTTCAATAGATGAGCAGATGGTTCCATATTTTGGGCGCCATTCTTGTAAAATGTATATGCGTGGCAAACCTATTCGATTTGGGTACAAATTGTGGTGTCTTTGCTCCTCAGCTGGATACCTTTATAGCTGCATACCATATGGTGGAGCATCCGACAATTACAATAGGCAAATTGGTCTTGGAGCCGATGTAGTTCTTCGGTTATTGGAAAATATAGAATATCCGAGCCGTCATATATTATATTTTGACAATTTCTTTACGTCGTACTACCTCATGTGTCTCCTAAATGAAAAAAGAATATGTGCAACGGGAACAGTGCGCGCTAATAGAATTGGAGGTGCGAAATTAAAAACTGGAAAAGAATTGGAAAGGGGCAGCCATGATTTCCAATTTGACACTAACAATAAAATTCTTCTTTGTCGTTGGCAAGACAACAAAGAAGTTACAATAGCGACCAATTTTGACCAGATGGTACCTACTGTTTCAGTCAAACGATGGAAAAAGCAAACAAGAAATAAAGACGGGCAAGTCTTAGAACCGGGTTACTTCGCGAACTACGATCAACCAAAGTTGTTGAAAAACTATAACCATGGAATGGGTGGAGTTGATCTCCATGACAATGCAGCCCAAAATTATTATATTGCTATAAGACAAAAGAAGTGGTATTGGCCCTTATGGATTGCTATGCTAAATTCAGCAATTGTTAACGCATGGAAACTATCTTGTTTCATACGACGATATCAAAAGCAGAATATAGTTCCTCAAAAAGACTTTCGAGTTGATATCGCTTACTCTCTTATGATGTCAGCTGAAGATGAGCAAGCAAACTCCGAAGAAGGCGATTTATATAGCCCTCCTGATTTTCCGGACTCAAATGATACTCAACCGGAAAATCTTCCCCGCAATAAAGGACAGCACCTTATTGTTAAAATAGACCACAATAGGAAACGTAGATGCAAACATTGCCACAAAGCAGCCTCATTCTTGTGCAAAAGATGTAATATTCCACTCCATACACATTGTTTTGAGTTATACCATGTAGAAAAGAAATTGGAATAAATAAATTAAAAAATAAACGATTTTCATTCATATAAAATACAATAAAATAACTTAAATTTGTAATATACCAAGTTTTCCTTCGGTAAAATATATAGGAAATTTTTTTTAAAAAAATTATAAGAAGTGCCCAGCGTTCGATTAATCGAACACCATTTTTCTCGTAAAAAAAAAATTTTAAAAATTTTCTGACTTCAGATTTGAATTGTTTGGTTTGAATTACCCTAGTATACAAATTTTTGTAAAAAAAATCAAAAAAAAAAAATTCCTGGGCTATAATGAGTTAAGAAGATTTTCATTTCTAATAGTTCAATTATAATGAAATTGAATTAATTAAGTCACAAAAATGAAGAATATAAGCGCTTTAAATTTTCATAAGCTCTATTGAAATATTAAAACATTTTTTTAAGACGCATTAAAAATATAAAAAGCTATTAAAATATATATTTCCGAACCATTTATTTTTAAAAATTATATTTTTAGATAATGTAAAAGGGTTGCATAATAAAATTAAATGTTAAAAATCAGTTGCCGTTGCTCAAGAAAACTGAGGTTTATCGTTGTACAACACTCGCAGTTTCTTTGGACAAAAATTAAAGAGAAACAAATTTGTTGAACGACAAATAGCAGAAATATAGAAAATAATATTGCAAAAATATTTTGTGCAAAGCATCCACAGAGCATGGCACAGAGAAATAATTAATTTTGTAAGAACTTCATTTACTCAGAAAAATATTTTGTATAAAGAGCAAATGTATGACAGTTGAATGGAAAAATTTATTTTCGTAGAAATATTGAAATTAATTTCCCAAAAATAATTTAAACGGAGGGCAAAAGCATTACACGGGAATATAAATTTTCAAGAATTTAATTTGAAAGAACAATAAAAGAAAAGTTTACACAAATGAATTATATAAATTATACTTTTTTTTAACTTTTTATTAAAAAAAAATAGTTACATCAGTTTTAAGTATTTTCTGAAAAATTCAAAAAAATTTTTATTTTAGTTATATAGTTAGTTGAAGCTGCAAAATTAATAATTTCAATAATACTCCTACTAAAGTCTTGTGAAAAAGCTATATATATATATAGTCGTACTTTTTGCTAGTATCGCATGGGTTTGAGGTTTGACCCATTTTTTTTGTTTGTATAGTAATAATTATCGAAATTCGACCAATTTTTTTAAAAATATTTTTACTTATATCCGGAATAAGCGAGGTGGTTAATTATGTTAAAGACATCAACTTTTAATTGATGGCAGATAAAATTGTATTTTCTTTAAAAAATTATTTTTGAAATTTATTCTTTTTCAAAAAAATAGAAAAAGAAGATTATAAAAAATTGTATTTTTTCAGAAAAATCATAGGGGGCAGCCTCAATTTTTGGATGGCAGGGACATTTTATTTATTTAGTGTCAAGATCAAGTTAATCCGCCTGACATGCGCTTAAGACTTTGAAAAAAAATTGAAAATTCAAATTTTAGTTTTTCCTTTTTTACAACAAAAATAATTTTTACCTCATATTTTGAGAAAAGATCAAATTTTGTGGACTCTATTTAAAACTGTTTAAATCCATTTTATATGGATTAAAAATATGTCAAGCGGTCGGGGTCTCAAAAGTTAGAGCAACTCATTAAAATGATTTCTGCATACTTTGTTTTCAAATCGAAGAAAAACCGCCGAAGCAATTTTGATTCTCCTAAAGGTTCTTTTTTGTAAAACAAAACTTGTTTTTTGCTCGTAACTTTTTAATTTTCACAGAACGCCTACCCACATCTGCTAAAATGTTAAATTTCTTACTGAAACCAACATTCTGACATAAAAAAAATTGAAATTTTGTTTCATTATAACTCTTTTTGACCACCAAAAATTCAATTTTTTTGCTATTTTTAAGAAGGCATTTTTTTTAAAACTTCTGTAAAAGACACATTTCTGATTAAATTTACGTAGAATTGATGACGGTGTGAAAATACACGGGGGACATGACATTGGCCGTTTTTTTTTTAAATGGACTTTTTTATAATTTTGTATTTTAGTAAATATTCTTAAGATTCTAAGAAAAAAAATTTCATGGAAAAATTCTTACGGGTTCAAAAATTACAGCCGTATAAGTGAGAGCGCATTTTTATATTTTCTTGCATTTTTCTTTGTTTACTAACTTTGAACGCGTTTATCTCGAAACCAGGCATGCACGTTAACGTTAATTTTAACGGTAACCGAAATATTTTTTTTGTTTCGTTGAAACGAAATAAAAAAAATAACGTTAATACAAAAAACGAAAAATATTTATTTCGTTTCAGAGAAAACGATATAAAATTTTTTCGTTTTTTTTCCAATCAACCGTTGAAAATAACGTTAATTTCAACAAAAAAATTTCGTTTTTTTTTGTATCAAAAGAATTTTTTTTTAGCATAAGAGAAAATTATAAAAAATTTTTCGTTTTTCAACGAAACGAAATATGATTTGATAAATTTTTAACGTTATTTAAAAAACGACATAATTTTGATAATTTATTTTTCGGCCTCAACGAAACGAAAAAATTTTGTTGATTTCGTTGTGCATGTCTGCTCGAAACCATGTTTTTCGTACTGGTTGCGGCACTAGCGGGTTAATTTTTTTGACAAATTTTTTTTTTTTTTTTTATATTTTTAAACTTGATTCGCTATTGTATGACACTAGCTTTCTTTAAATTTTTTTTAAATTTTTTATGAATTTTTAAAGTCATTATTTTTTTTCGAAAAAATACACTTTCAAATTTGGAACATTACCAAAAATTGAAAAAAAAATTTTTAAAAAAGCTCCTATCATACGATAACCAATTTTGTTAAGATTAAAACAAGTAAATTTTTTTTCCAGATCAGACAATTTTTGCGACTCCCAGCGCTGCAACCCCCTATTTTTCTCTGCTACCAGTTTGGAACTCTATAAAACCAAGTTGCAGTGAAAAATATGTTTTTTTATTTTGTTTTCCTGTAATTTGTTCAATTTTCTACAATTATAAAAACAAATTTTGGAAGAATGTTTATTTATTTTTTGAGTTATGAATTTTTAAAAAAAGGTCTTTTTTCTCTGTCGCGAATGTTATGTACCTCCTGAAGAAAATTCATTAGAAAAAAATTTTTGTTGGAACTTTACAGTGATTGTTATAACATTTCAAAGATAATTTAATAAACTTTCTGCAATAGTTCGAAAAATTTATAAACCTTTCAAAATCAAACGAGATATTGACATGCAATTTCAAAGTTTTGAATTCAATTCAAAAAAACATAAATTTGAAAATTGATGCATGAATAAAACTAAATTTTTTGAGGAAATTTTTACTTTAAACCAAAAAATAAGTCAAAAGCTCTCTGTCAGCCAAATTAAATATTGATCAAATAGCGGGTTTTTTTCTCAAAAAATGTATTCCTCTCTTAGAAGGTTGGGAATCCCCTCCACAAGATATATAATTAATATACGCGCATTTCCAGTGAATGTTCTCCCGGAACCGACAAAAAAAAAAAATGTTAACAAATAATTTTTGTTATTATTATATTATTTAAAAAAAAAAACTTGATTTTTTATAATTTACTGCATTTAGAACTTATTTCAGTTTTTAATCTGAGAAAATTAGCCTGATATTTGAAAAATATGTTTTTCTTACTTTAAGCTGCTTTTAAGGTATTTTTCGTTTATTTATTAATGTTATGTTTGCACTGTTCTTATAAAATCCATCTTTCAACAATAAAAAATAAGCAATAAAAAATAAAAAGATACCAAACAAAGCTCGATTAACGGTAAATCTTGTAAATTACTATTCAAATGTCGCCTTCTTGTATCTAAATCATCATTTGTTATCAGAACTTCGTGATCGTTCTAAGCAAGTATCTGAAAATTAAAGCTTAAATAAAATTTGCTCGCTTAGCTATAAAAATCATACTTAATATTTAATATTGATTATCACAGTGTGTCGCGTTCGCGATCATGCGCGGTTTTTTAAATACACTTTGCATGGAAAGTATGAAAAAGTTTCATTCGATTTTTCAAAATTTTTAACTAAGAGTTAATAGTTCAAATTGAAGCTCATGTGATAATTCTCTAGTCATTGAATTGATTTTTTAATAGATTTCTAAGAAATTTTTCATTTTGAGAACGTCAATTTGTATGGGAGGTATATGTGGTTTTCAACCTATTGGGCTAATTTTCAAACAAGATTTATGTTTTTTACGAAAAAAACTTAAATATCGAATTTCATAACAATAACTTAATAATAACGGCTGTAATCATGTCAACAGACAGGGGGATATACAAAAATAGGGACGGACATGGTTAAATCAACTTAGATAGTGATAATATATACACTCTTCTATATCCTCCACGCCTTCTTATGGGCGTAAAAACGTTGTCATAAAGTAAATAACCACATATGTAGTATGGGTGGGGTTAAAATAAAATATCATAATTTTTCTCACTAGCCTCCTATGTATTTTTTTTCTTTTATTAATATTATGAATTTAAAACTTACAAATAATATATATGATGTGTTTGGTAGGTAAAGCAATATTAAGTTGAAATTACTTTAACTAATTTTTATTACAAACATGATGAGAAAATATGTCGCATGCTAGATGTCGCGTTTGCGATCAGGCTTAAGCTCAATAAAAATGATAACTATTTCTTGTAAGCCACATTAGTCTTTTTTAATTTGCAGTTAACCGCTTTAAAATATTATAATGCGTTTCGCAGATGTATGCATTTTTCTAGATGCAGTCGAAAACGTGTTACATTTTTTGTTGCGTTCGCGATGCCATTTTTATTGCTAATATTTTGGAATCTAGAGAACCTAATTTTCTTTTCGAAATATATTGCTTATAAAATGCAATCGAAAACTTGAAAAAAGAAAATTTGTTTTGAGTTTTTTTAATTTTTTTGCTTTTCAAAGGCGTACGTATATCGAGTTTGCGACGATGGAAATGTCACTGTTACTGTCACTGTCACTGTCACTGTCACTGTCACTGTCACTGTCACTGTCACTGTCACTGTCACTGTCACTGTCACTGTCACTGTCACTGTCACTGTCACTGTCACTGTCACTGTCACTGTCACTGTCACTGTCACTGTCACTGTCACTGTCACTGTCACTGTCACTGTCACTGTCACTGTCACTGTCACTGTCACTGTCACTGTCACTGTCACTGTCACTGTCACTGTCACTGTCACTGTCACTGTCACTGTCACTGTCACTGTCACTGTCACTGTCACTGTCACTGTCACTGTCACTGTCACTGTCACTGTCACTGTCACTGTCACTGTCACTGTCACTGTCACTGTCACTGTCACTGTCACTGTCACTGTCACTGTCACTGTCACTGTCACTGTCACTGTCACTGTCACTGTCACTGTCACTGTCACTGTCACTGTCACTGTCACTGTCACTGTCACTGTCACTGTCACTGTCACTGTCACTGTCACTGTCACTGTCACTGTCACTGTCACTGTCACTGTCACTGTCACTGTCACTGTCACTGTCACTGTCACTGTCACTGTCACTGTCACTGTCACTGTCACTGTCACTGTCACTGTCACTGTCACTGTCACTGTCACTGTCACTGTCACTGTCACTGTCACTGTCACTGTCACTGTCACTGTCACTGTCACTGTCACTGTCACTGTCACTGTCACTGTCACTGTCACTGTCACTGTCACTGTCACTGTCACTGTCACTGTCACTGTCACTGTCACTGTCACTGTCACTGTCACTGTCACTGTCACTGTCACTGTCACTGTCACTGTCACTGTCACTGTCACTGTCACTGTCACTGTCACTGTCACTGTCACTGTCACTGTCACTGTCACTGTCACTGTCACTGTCACTGTCACTGTCACTGTCACTGTCACTGTCACTGTCACTGTCACTGTCACTGTCACTGTCACTGTCACTGTCACTGTCACTGTCACTGTCACAGTCATTGTCATCAAAAAATAAAGATTCATTTCAATTAATATGTCTTACAACACAACTTTATAGGACAAGAAAAATCATAGCAGCTTCGTCTTCAACTTTGTATGCAACTCCGCAGCCAAACACCGACAAAACTGTTTTTATTGAACCATTAAATGTGTCACCGACAAAAACGATAATTCTCCACAGCACACCCTCTATTTTAGGCTTACTTTTGCATAACCTAGACATTTCAATATTCGGTGCCTGGTATTTGGTGTTTTATTTCATTGGCTTGCCACCGTTTATATAGAACAGCAACAAAATTAATTACAGTTATTAATACTAATTTTGTTAACTAAGCCAGTGGGCAGAAGAAAGAGCAAACATTAATAGCTAAATATTTGTGCAGCATTTATACAAATAATTTGTTTTGGCAGAACAAAAACAAATGTTATGAGTTTTACTTTCACAACATTTAATACACAGTGTATCGACATAAAAAAAAAAACAAAAAATCAACAATAACAATATTAATGCACTCAGCTAATTATTTATTTACATACATATATAGATACATACATAGATAGATATATATATATATTCTTACATGTGCGTAGAACAAATTTGTTTTGGTGTATATATTTGTTGTTGTTTTGGTTTTATTTTTGTTATTAATATTAATGTTGACGAATTCTCAATCCAAAACTCATACGCACGCACGCATATAAACAGTGCTAATCTTTTATTTATATTTAAGCTATTAATTAGCATAAGTATGTCAGTACGTAGCTGAGTTATATTTATTTGGGTTTTATATAAATATATACATGTTTGTTTGTATATATGTAATTGTCTACATAACATGTATTTCGTCAAAAGGAAGTCAACGGAAAGTTACAAAAATATATCATTAACATTATGTATGTACATGTAAGTGAAGCCATTAAATTTAATTGAAGACTGTATTTCGAAGATATACACAGTATTTGAGTCTCAAGGTTTTGCAGTCTAAACAGCTTCAAGTGAAGTGGTATCACTTAAAACCTGCGGCGTTTTTGATAATTTACAGCAAAAACAATATTTCCATTTTACATGTATGAGTGTTTTTAAGCAATAGAAATTTATCAGTTTTGCTTAAGTTGAATACTTAAAGTAAGCAAAAATAGCATTAAAATTAAATTTTAATAATACAAACATTACATTTTTTATTTCTTTTAATTTTTTTATTTTCTACTACGAAAAATATAAGTTTGCTTTGTGTGTCAATAGTAATGAAATAACCTTTATAGCTCAAGCTTAATTTGTGCACAACATGGCGTATGAGTAACTTTTAATTAATGTTAAACCATTGCGTTGCGCTGGAAATTTCAAAACTATCATTTATTGATTGACAATGCTTGCCATCACTTATTTAGATGATGTTTTGTAAAATTTTATTGATTGCTGTTGTAACAGCTACCTATAACGGTATTTAATATTTATATGAACAAGGTTTGACATACAAAAATTCAAAATTCAAATGACTCAACTATATAAAAATTCAGTTCACGGCCAGCAGCAGTTAAACCATGTCTCTTTTAATATCTGTTGGTTTTTATGATTTTCATTTAAAAAAGCTGAGTTAACAGAACGGAGTGCAATAAACTTCGTTTCAAAAATAAGCTTATTTCTTTGGTTAAATAACGAAGTGCAATAAACTTTGTTTCAAAAATAAGTTAATTTCTTTGGTTACAAAATGTTATTAAATTCTCTAAACCAAGTTCTTACTTTCAGAAGGTACATATTTGTTTCTAGTTAGAATTTTTAAAGTTTTTAAAACAACTTAGATATTTAAGGTAATTTTTATCAAAGTTTTTTTTAAAGATCTTCATAATCGAATGTTCTTTTCTTTTCTTGTTCTACTTGAAGCGCAACAATATGTTAAAAACTAGAACAAAAAATTGTGCGTAGATGTTAAAAAGGATTGCATTTATTATTGTCTGCCAGCCGCAACTAAGACAAAACGTCCTACCTGTAAGTGGCAGAAGAAAACTGAGTTGACTTGAGAAGAAAAAAAGCATTCTTATGCTCGTATAACAAGAAAAAAAGAGAGAAAACTAAAAACTACTTGCTTGTGACAAGTTTTAAAATTAACTAGTCCATGCTTGAGCATAGTTTTTGCATGGCTTGGCGTCTTACTGCAATATATTGCATCCTTTGCTAAGCTTAAAACATGCAGCAACATAGCAGATAATGGCTTCAATAGAGAACAAGCACATGAAAAACGCATTACTTTTAATGATGCTGATAAGCTAGGCACTTTTATGACCAACCCACACAGTGCAATAGAGTTGCCAACAAAGATTAATTTAAATTTTTATGAATGTTGTCACAACAGCAATAAAGCATGGTTAAATGCTTGTGGCCACCCTTTTTTATGAATTTATAATTTTAATGCTTTATAGTCAACGCAAACTGGCTGTGGCTGTCATTACTCTTGGGCATAAAAACTATTTCCGGTTAGCTAATTTTTTCTTATTTTTGCTGTAGTCATATTTCTGCTTATCAGGTTTGAAACACGCAGAGTTTATTATTTAATTATTTTTTTTATTATTATTTTTAATGCTTTGACAAATTATGCCTGACTTGTGCGGTGTAACTTTTCGCGAATATATTATAAAATATATATATAAATATAGCTACATATATTAATATGTATAATAAGTGTTATTTATATATAATGTAAGCTCTTATATTTACATAATTATAATGTATATGCCAATAAAAATACACACATTAGCACCAGCAGTTCAGCCAGAAAAAAAAATATCACACATGTTGACATTTTTTGTTGTTTTTTTTTTCATAACAAAGAATTTACTTTAAGTAGCTGCTTGAAAACAAAATTTAAATAATTTTTTAATTTTATTCATTTATATGCGCATAAAATAGTAGTTTACACACAAACGCACGCACTGCTGCTCACACGCTTGTCTACATGTTCTTATTAAAAAAACACATAAGAATTATAAACTAATTTCCGTTAACAAAATTAGTTCAAGCTGACAACATTGCATTAAATTAGTTTTTTTGTTTTGTAATTTTAACCCTGCATATCTCGAGAGAAAACTGAATCTATTATAATAATTCAGTTGTTGTTGTTGTTGTTGCTGTTCATTTTGCTCATTAAAGTGTTTCTTCATTTTGCAACAATTTGCCAACATTTATTAAACAATATGGCGCACGCAAGCACACAAATGCATTTATATATATATATAAATGTATTCATAAGCTGTTGACTTTTATTTGCTATTTTGTGCGGTTAAGCTCAAGGTTAACGTAGTATACATTGAGATTTCTGTTCTCGTGTTTACATTAATTGGCAGGAGTTTGTGTTTTTTTTCTTCTTTTTTATTCAATGCCATTTTAAGAGGCACGCTTTTAATAATTGCCTTAAATTCAAGCAGCTAGTCCTTGAAGATAAAATCAGCTCATTTTTTGTATGGCTTTAACGAAAATACAAATTTTGTTTTTTCAATTTTGCTTCAATAAAAAAAAAAAAACATTAATATATAAAAATAACAAGTTGCAGTCTGCTGTGGGCTCATTTGGTGCCTTTAGTAAGGATTAAGAGCAGCACGAGCTAAAGTTTGAAGGACAATTTGACTTTGAAAAGCATGTTGGTAATGAACATATAAACATAGACTCAAAACTTACACATGAACTTCATGAAAAAAAATACGAAATTTTAATATTCTATAGCTGAAGCTTCGATTACACTTCTATACAGCTTGCGAGAAGCGTTAACGAAAAAACTTTACATAATAGTTATTTTATGAAGTCTGATTTATGACTGAACGAATATTTTTTTAAAAAAAATCCTAAACTTTCAGCATCTATCATCCATTTGTATGATATGTATGAAAAATTTGTGCATTTGTAATGTATTAAAAAATAAAATTATGTTTACATGCATTTTGTTAAAGCCGTGTTTTTTTTCAGTGAACATTTTTTCATTGAAAGTGATTAAATTTTTTGGTCTACACTGAAAATATCGCAACCATGGATCCAAAACTTTAAATTATATTGCTTATCAAAACAAAATATTGGGTAAATACCCAAAATGGCGACTTAAAGAGTGAAAAATCTGTGAAAATACTGAAAAAATTAAAGCCAATTGTACAGAAAATTAAATATAAAAATGTTTTTTCGTGTTTTTATGAATAACAAAAATGTTTATAAAAGAATTGTGAATTTAAAATTTATATCGAAAAAAACATTGGCTCATTCTATAGAGACGGGTGTGAAGTTTTGACTACTTTAATGTGCTGAAAATGGTATTGACCGGTTACAATTAAAGCAATTTACTATAGGCTATATTAGAAGATGTCCCAAGGTTCAAAATGCTAAAATAAAATGCAATCATTTATACTAGTTTAATAGTAACATTCGCTTGAACACCTGGAATGGGTGTGACGAGCACAAGTTTAAAAACTTAAAATTCTGAGTAAAACATTGCAATTCAGTTCATCTGCCACAATGAGACAATTTTTGACTTACATGTAGTCAAATTTAATATATTTTCTGTTGAATACCAGTGAAAACTCTGTTGAAAAAATGGCGATAACCATTCTTTTTAAAACTTTTAAATGGAACGGGTGTGGCATAAGATTGTCCCTAGTGCAAATTATGTGGGAATTATATATAAGAACTTGACAACTTTTGACACGAAAACCAAAAAAAAAAAATGTTTTTAATATATATTTAAAAAAAAAAAAAAATACTTTTTTTGCAAAAAAATGTTCGCATGAATTTTTGATCAAATTAATACAAATACAAATTATTTCCTTATACATGAATTTACAAAACTAGTTTTAATCAATGCATTTATTCAAATCCATGCAAAAATTTCATTATTTGAAAAAATTTTTTGATCCGAATTGTTTTGATCAATAGATGGCTGTTTTCAACATTTTAAATCTAAACAAAATATTTTAAGTCCTTCTCAACTCGGAGTTTGTTTACTTAACCCTTTCAATGGCTTGCCTAGAATAATCGTGGACAATGTTTTTGAGCTTATATTCCCATCATTTAAGCAATAAAGAGATTAAAAAACATCCCTCTGATTTTTACATGAGCTGCTTTGCTTTTGGCAGGCTGTCTAATATAATGGACAAAACCACGATTACGTTGTATTATAATATTTTAGTTCAACTAAAACAACCGGAGACAAATGCAAATGCGTTACTTATGCAAATGTTATTATAAAAAAAATTATACTTTGCACACCAATCAGAATAATCACTTCTTTTTTGCAAAATTTATTAACACGCGATTTAAAAAAATTGAAGGCTACTGTTGGGCATAAAATCGAAAATCTAACTAAGTTAGACGTTATATATCTCTCTAAAATTATTTTGGTCATGTTGGCAACTTCATTTCATAGTACCAACCTATTTGATTTTAGAAAAGACGTTGGAAAATAAAAAAAAAATTTTTCCGAAGTGTCCAATATAATGGACAAATCCATTGAAAGGGTTAAATTGTCAAAAAACATAAAAAAGCATTAAAACTAAAAATATTTTTGCAACAGGAGTAACTGTAGATTCCATTTTAATGCGAGCACCACAAAAATTATTTCAATTGAAAGCTTTTAAGAATTCATGTTTCCGTTCCTCATTTGTATGAAATCAGCCCATTACAATAAAAATTTATAGTTCTAAAAAAATTATTTAAAAAAAAATCTATAAAAAAAAAATTGCTTATCATCACTGCAGAAATGAATGAGAGAATTTTTTATTTTGTAATAATTTTAAAGATTTTCAAAAAACTGTTAATTTAAAATATTCTTAAATTTTATAAATTTTTTTTTGTTTTGGTTAAAATATTTGAAAAAAACTATTTAATTAAAAAATTTTAAATCTGATTAAATCTCTGATTAAATATTTAAAATTTGGTTTAATAAAATATTTGAAAAATTAAAAGTTTTCACAATCTATTGTGGTAAAAAAATTTAAAATTTGATTAAATTTATAAAAAAAAATTCAAGCGTGTTTTATGTTTGCTTCTAAAAAATTCCTGTTCGACCACATTCTATTCTACCTTGAACATGCCTACCTTCCTGTTCGACAACATTTTATTCTACCATCAATTATGTCTTTAGTTGAAGTTGAAGTTATTTATATAAAACGACTACACTCAGAAAAAAGTGTCTCAGAATATGATAAAAAAGGCATCATATTTAGAGAAAAATGGTATAGACTTTGATCCAGAGAATGCTATTCTCTAATTGCAATACTTAAAATTCTCTAAAAATGATAAAAAGGTTCCATGAAATAGAAAAATATATCGTTTTTAGAGAAAAATACTTTTTCTTTGTGAAAATATTTGTTTTTATTGAAGAAAATACTTCTCATAGTGAATTTTTTATCAAAATATAAGAAAAGTTTTTCATTTTCAATAAAATTTCTCTATAAATGAGAAATTTTTTGTGCGAGAAAAATACTTATCATTATTAGAGACATTGAAATATTTCCATTTCCTAGAAGTAAAGAAATATTTCTTCGAAAATGTGAAAATTTATTCTAATTGAAGAAAATTTTATTTGAAAAAGAGCAAGAGCATATTTTTTACCGGAGCAAGGTATGTGTTTTTTTCTCAGTGTAAAAGCCAGCTTTTATTATTTTATTTTTGGCTGCAATTATTATGAAAACCTCTTTTATGTATTAAATGGAAGAGCAGCCTCGCATTATGCACGTTCAAGAAGCTGTAACCTTCCATTACAACTCCAGTTGAAGTTTTTCCTATGTACCAAATAGAAACTATAGCTTCATACCATGTAAGTTATATAAGTTCTTAGCTTCTACTCAAATTTCAGATGAGATTGAATCTAAAGCTTCTTGTATTTGCTTAGTAGAAGCTACACTCTCGCATTATGCTGTTAAAAGAAGTTGTAACCTTCCATTTTAATTCCAGTGAAAGCCTACTCTATGCACAAAATAGAAACTGTAGCTTCGCACTATGCACTTTATAGAAGCTGTTACCTTCTATTCAACTTTCAGCTGAATTTTAATCTTAATCCTCTCAAATGTGCCGATTGGAAGTTTAAGCATGCCATTATGTACATTATAGTAGTGGCAACATTTCATTAAGATTCCATGCGTTGTCTCTCATATGTACCGAAGAGAAGCTGTAGCTTCACACGATGTAAGTAATATAAGTTATAGCCTTAAGTTTCAGCTAAAGTTGAATCTGAAGGAGACTTTAACTTCCCATTTTGCGCGTTATAGAAGAGTCCATTAAGACTTTAAATAAAGTCACTCATAGCTTCCATATAGAAGCTGTAGCTTCACATTAATAACAATAATAGAAACTGTAACTTTTCTTATAAAGTCCTCGTTAAGTGTTACATATGTACTGTATAGAAGGTATAGCTTCAAAGCTTCACACTATGTGAGTTAAAGAAGTTGTAACCTTCAAGTTTCAGCTGAAGTTGAATCGAAAGCCTCTCGTCTGAGCCGAATTAAGCTAACAATTATGTACGTTAATAAAGCTGATTCTTCCATTCAAACTTCAGTTGAGGCCGTACCCATGTGAGGAATAAAAACTGTAGCTATCAATTATCCACGTATTAGAAGATGTTATTTTCTGTTCAAGTTTCAGCTGAAACTGAAAGTCAAGCGTCTCAAATGTTACAAGTGGAACATAAAATAATCATTATGTACGTTATAGAAGCTGTGATCTTTCATTCAAGCTGCAGTTGAATCCTCTTTAATGTTTCGAATAGTAGCTTTAGCTTCACACTATATGCATTATAGAAGCTGAAACCTTTTGTTCAAGCTTCAGCTGAATGTGAAGTTTCACACTTTATTCATAATAACAGTGATTAAACAACGATTACGTTTTTCATGCCAAGTGTTATAGAAACATAAGTTTTGATTAACATAAAATTATGAAGCTTCAAAGCTTAATCAATAAAATACAAATTGGTCGGGTTGGGGTAGTTTGAGGATGCAAATTGGGAAAAAACAACTTCTTTGCAAACAAGCTATGAACATATCAATTTTAATTCTTCAGGTAATTTTTAATTTTTCGCTCATTGACGTGAAGTCGATACAGATAATGAAAAAAAAAGTTTTTCTAACAAAAATTGATACAACATGTACTTGACCTTGAACCTTGAAATTCTTGAAAACGGGCCGAAAGATTGCTTAAAAGATATGTCCTTCCTTATTTGATATATGAACATGTACAGTGTAATTATTTGTAAAACTTTACATGTATAAATGATAAAATTTTTTTTTTTTGCATTTTTGGTATGATAATTATCCTTTTTATTTTGTGAAACTTTCATTAATCAATTTGGAGCAGTCGCCTACAATGTTTATGCCTATACTTAGAAAGATATATATTTAATGTTTGGTTAACAAGCACTCCGCGTCATATGGATGTTGCTTACCGAAGTTTAATATAAGTTCAATAAGAAGCTAGTAAAGAATATGAAAGTCGACTTTTTGCTACTATGAAAGGCATAACGAGTACTTTACGGAGTTTCCACAAGAAGCTATTATAAAGCTTGGCGCAATATTTATAGAAGCTAGTGATACCTTCATAAACTCTATGCAGCATTCATAGAGTTCTGGTAGGATTCTATTTAAATGGGTGAATTTTTTTTAAATTAAATCAAACTTAAAAAAAGAAATAATTTTTTGGTGTCATTTAAAGCTTTTACGAAATTTAAATTTCAGGAATTTGTTGAATTGATGATTAAGAAAACCTACCCAAGCATATAATGTCATGTTTTTCACTCATAAGAAAGATTAGCTCAGATTATTCGAGCTTTCACTTCAAAAAGCTTAACCAAAATTGATGACCTTTTCAATGAAATTAAATTTTAGATACTATAAATTTATTGAAAAGAAAAAACTTGAAGAAATTGTTATTTTTTCCTATTCAAATCAGAAGAATTCTTAAAATTAATTTGTATGCCTTTAAATTAAAAAGTGAAAAAGAAGCAAATCTTTTGAAAATTTATTTAAGCTCTTATTAATTCGTTATGCTTAATGCTTTCTTGGCATGGTTAATAAAAACTAGAAAAAACTAGTCACACTCTGCGAGAACCATCAAGTTGTACCAAGCGCGTTTCTATAGTAAATTATTTTTTTTTTATCAGTTTTGAAAGCTGCATCTTAATTGGTCGTTGTTAAGCTTCGCAGCTTTCGTTAAGTATGCGACTAAACGGGCGCATGATTTATGATCATCATTATTAATGGTTTTATACTTTATGTGTTATGGTCAGAGAATGAAAGGCAGAAGCTTAAATCTCTAATACGTTGCATGATATCTGAGGATAACAGCTTGAAGTGTGTTATGAAAAAAAAAGTAGATGCTGTTGATGGTGCGAATAAAAACAGAATTGATATGAAAATAAACACTAGTTTTTTTAAGCCACTGAAGAAAAACAATATTAATTGTTTTAGACTAGCAGCAAAAAGCAATATTGTTTTTTAATACTGATGTTAAAACTCATGACAATCTAAAACAAAAAATTTTGATTAATTAATATGCTATGAAATATTTTGATATCATATAAAAAAAAATTTACAATAATTATAAACTATAAAAAGAAAGTTAAAACTGCCACAAAATTAAAACTTTTTTCAAAAAAGCAAGTAGTTAAATAGTTTTTTTTTTTTTGGTAGCTTAAGCAACTAATAGTTAAAATCTTGTCCAATTTTCATAAGAGGCTCATTATTCCTTTAGTTTAGTAAATAAGTTCAAAGTTCACATTCAAGCTTGTACAGAGACGAAACTTTAGCCTGACATTTTAACTTGCATACTTTTAGTTCTTATCCCTGAGATTTATGTGCATCTTTTAATTACTAGCTATTTGAAAAACAACATAATTGTTAAATATAATTTAAGGCAAGTCTCATTTATAAACTGGTTTTTCTTTTTTTTTCTATTAATGTCTTTTGCCTACTTTTAATGTGCTTTTAATTTGTTTTACTTAACATTTTGAGCAACATTTTTCATTACTCAAAATATTACAACAAAATATTTATGAGCCAGCATCAAGCAGCCACAAAGTTTCATCATCAGCTATAAGTGAAAAGTTTTAACAAGTTTTGTTGTAAAATTTTTCATATTTTTTAAGCATTGCACAAAGAGAATTCCAAAAAACAAAAATGCATTTTTGATGGTGTTTCTCAAAATTTTTGCATCTAGAAAGCAGCTCTGTAATTTATGCAAGTCACTTGAAGTTATTGCGGTGCAGTTTGATTCCATGTCTTAGACTTGGTTACTTGTTTTACTTGCTATGAGTGGACATGGTTTTGTCGCATAACTAACTTGTTTGTTTGTAATATTCATAGGGAAAAAATTTCAATTTAATAAAAAGGTTCTGAAACTATTAAAAAGATAAATCACAGAGAATACTTAACTAAAGTCTGTAAAAGAATCTTTACCATTATTTGTCTAATGCTGTCTACACAGAGAGTTAATTTAATTTTAACTAACATTTAACCGAAGTTGTTCAGACAAAGATACCACAGCAGAATTGAGTTAAATTTGCCGCCAATGCTGCTGGCATCTCTGCGTACACATGTGTTTTTTTTATGGCTGTGTGAAAGCTCTGAATTTTTCATCACATATCGCACACGATCTTCAAAAGTGTCTTCAACAACTCAAAATTTTAAAATTTTCACGAGAGGCAAAAAACTTTTTCTTTTGCACAGCAAATTCATACAAAAGAAGGACACAAAATTATTTTTTAAAAATTAAAGAGCAATCAGATTAAAAAAAATTTTTAACAGTCAATGGAGTTGTGCGTTACGAATTGGTTTATATTAAAAGGTCAAAATTGAAAAATTTTGAGTTGTGTCACTTTTGAAGAGGTTGTGGAATATTTAAATGCAAACTTCATTCCTTGTTCACTATTGCCCAATTCTTTTTCGAACTTCTTTTACTCATTTTTTAAAGAAAACAACAACATATAGTTAAAAAATAAATTATATAATTAACGCATCGGCTGTCAGTTACTATTTTGACAGTTCTTATAAAAACAAGTTTCTTTCATCAAAAATATCACTGAATATAAACTTTTTTATTATTTTGTACATACTTTTAGGCACTTTTTACATTCAGTCATAATAAACTGAGAATATATAATGAGTTAAACTGAGTTAAAATGGTATATTTTTGTACTGGTAAAGCAAGAGTTTATTTCTCGTTAAATGGATAAGCTCAGCTTTGTACTGGTAACTCAAATTTTATTCACTGTATAGACATAGCATAAGAAAATTTTAAGAATAAAAAGCAAGCCTACAAATATGCCATTTTTTTATGGCCTTTTATTTAACTTAAGAAACTTATAAACACTTATAATGAAGATAAAGCTGCTTTCAATTCCAGTCAAGTAATATATTTGCAAGCATTTCGAATTCTAAACAGCGAATTCTTAACAGAGAACGCATAGCTTTTTGAAGAAATTCTAGAAAAAATTAATTTTAATTTAATTTTAAGAGTTAAAATAATGCAGGACTTCTGACTTAATAAGATTTATATATCCTAGTATCGCTTGGGGTCGAAATTCGACCAATTTATTGATTGCCTATTTATAATAATATGCGAGATGATTAAAATAAGTTCGAGGCTAGAACTCGTAATTGATTGGAGATATAAAGCTATTTTCTTTAAGAAAATTATTTTTTTAATTTTATTATTTTTTCAAAAACAGAAAAAAACATTTTAAAAAAATTTAATTTTGTCAGAGAAATCATTGGGGATAGCCTTGATTTTTTGATGGCACGGACAGTTAATTAATTTAGTTTCAAGACAAAATAAATTCACCTAAAATCCAATACAGACTTTGAAAGAAAATCAAAAATGCAATTTTGAGTTTTTGTTTTTTTTTTTTTCAACAAAAATCATTTTTACTCCATATTTTAAGAATAAATCAAATGTTATGGTCTTTTTTTAAAAGGAATAATTTATATATAAACAAACAAAAAACGATATTATTTTTAAAAGTTTTTTTAAGTTAACTGATAAGACTTATATACAAAAAAGAAATAAATAAAATCTATTCACAGATGGCGGAGATATTAGCTTCCCAATTTAGAACATTCAATTTGAGACAGTTTTTTTCTCTCTTGGCATTTGGTTGAAACACACGCTAAATAACTAACGAAAATATTAAGAAAATTCATTAAAAATACTTTTGGTAAGAACGTTACTGTAATTTTTATCACATTTGAAAAAAAATTTAACAAACTTTTAGAAAAAATTAGAAAAATTGAAAAACCGTTAAAATTCGACCAAGATCTGTACATGGAAAGTCAAATTTTTGAATTCAAAACACATTTTTTTACAAATTTTACAATTGACGAATGAATAAAACTACATTTTTTTTAAGAAACTGTTACTTTTAAAAAAAATTCAAATTCGACAAACTCAAAAACTCTACCCCAACCAAATTATATATTAATTTAAAAGCGGATTTTTTCTCAAAAATTTAGTTTCTCTCTTAGAAGTTTGGGAACCCCCTCTATCAGATATATCATTTATATATACATTCTGCACATCTGGGCAACATTATCTTTCGAATGATAAAAGTTTCATTTATATTGAGTTTTAATTAATACCAAAAAAGCATACGACAAACTTGAATGTTCACATATTAATATATAAGATTTATTTTGTAAATTGAAGAACAACTGGCGGTTTTTTGAAAAATTAAGAATGCTTGAATAGAACTTGAAATCAAATTTCAAAAGAAGAGAAATATTTTAAAGTACAATTTATAATTCTTCTTTTCTAAGAGATAATTTTCTTTTCTAAGTGATTTATAATGAAGCATTCGCTTAATTATACAAAAAATCAATACATATCACTTCAAATTGTACTGCGAAAATTAAAGGAATTTTATTTTAATTTAATTTTATATCAATTGAACTGACATTTGAATGACCTGTTTTATTGAAAATAAAGAAAAAGTTATTAGAATAACGGTACTTGTTTTATACAAATGAGCTAAAAGTTACTTTAAAATAAAAAAATTAATAAAGGTCCATGGAAAGTAAAAGTTACAGACGAAGTAGTGAGAGCGCATTTTGAATTTTCACTTTTTTTTTTTTGTTCACAAATTTTGAACGCGTTTATCTCGAAATCATGTTTTTCTTACTGGTTTCGGCACTAGCGGGTTCATTTTTTGACGAAATATTTTTTTATTTTTTTAAACTTGATTATGAATTTTTAAAGTCAATATTTTTTTCGTAGAAACACACTTTCAAATTTGAAACATCACCAAAAATTGAAAAAAAATTTAAAAAAAAGCACTTGTCATACGATAACCAATTTTGTTAAGATTTAAAAAACCCATTTTTTCTAGATCGGACAATTTTTGTGACTTCCAGCGCTGCAACTACGAGGCCCCGTTTTTTTCTCTGCCCCCAGTTTGGAGCTCTATAAAACCATGTTGGAGTAAAATTATATTTTTTTTGAAGAGTTTTTCTTGTAATTTGTTCAATTCTCTATAATATTAAAAAAAATGTTGGTATAAATATTTGTTTTTGACTGAGTTATGAATTTTTAAAAAAGGTCTGTTTTCTCTGCCGCGAATGTTATGTCCCACATTAAATCTTTAATAAATACTTGGTTACTTCTTCAAATATGATATTAAAGTTAATTCAATTTGTTAAAATTACGGCACGAAATCGTTTTACGACGGAAAATTTCAAATATCATGCCAAAAACGTGAAATATCGTAAAATCAGAAACATACGGCAATACTATAACAAACAAAATTTCATTATCAGAGAACCATTATTTCTATTTGTATTTATGAAGAAATATACCACTGTAAGCTGTGAGTTCAGATTTTCCATGGGCGGAGGTTATGATTAAAACAAATTTTATATATAACTAAAAAAACAAGTTTTCAAAACAGTTTTCACACTAAATATAGAATTATCAAACATTTTTCATACATGAATTTGTTTTGTATTATTATAAGAGGTTATAGTTAGAAACTATTTAAATTTTTGAAAGAGCTCAAAGTCGAAGGATTCAGAATTTGTAAAATACAAAAAAAAAAAACTTTACTTCATTCAAAGTGCACTTAATTTGATAATAAAAAAAAAAAAAAAAATAACCAAGCTTAACAGCAAGCATGTTTTTTACAACAACAAAACAACAACAACTTAAGGTGGGACAACAACAACAACAACAACTTAACACTCGCGGCAGAGAAAACAGACCTTTTTTAAAAATTCATAACTCAGTCAAAAACAAACATTTTTCCAAAATTTTATTAAAATTATTTTTTAAATTTTTTTAAATTGTTGTGGAGGGTTGAACGAATTACAAAAAAAAATATTAAAAAAAAATATATTTTGCACTCCAACATGGTTTTATAGAGCTCGAAACTGGCGGCAGAGAAAAAACGGGGCCTCGTGGCTGCAGCGCAAAAATTGTTCGATCTTGAAAAAATGACTATTTTAAATCTTAACAAAATTGGTTATCGTATGACAGGAGAGTTTTTTTTCATTTTTTTTTAATTTTTGGTATGTTCCTAATTTGAAAGTGTATTTTTTCTAAAAATATTTTGACTTTAAAAATTTATAAAAAATCGAAATAAAATTTAAAAAAATCTCAAGTCATACGATAGCGAATCAAGTTTAAAAAATACAAAAAAGAAAAAAAAAATTTATCTAAAAATAAACCCGCTAGTGCCGCAACCAGTACGTAAAACATAGTTTCGAGATAAACTCGTTCCAAATTTGTGTACAAAGAAAAAAAAAAGTTAAAATTAAAAATGCGCTCTCACTAAGCTGCAACTTTTGAACGCTTTGGAATTTTTCCATAAAATTTTTTTTCTTGGAATCCTAAGAATATTTACCAAAATACAAAATTATAAAAAAAAGTTGATTTAAAAAAACTGCCAATGTCATGTCCCCCTTAACCCATTTTAGTCAGCTGGTCGATTTTTCGACCACTAACGTTAAAATTAATTTGTGGAAAAAGTATTAAAAAATATTACCTGTTCATTTAAATGGAAAATTTGGAAATTTTTATTTATTTTCTGAAATTCCATTTCACCAAATTATATCTTTGCAGAAAGAATTTGAAAATATTTTTAATATTTTTTTCAGAAATAAGTTTTGAAGTCAGTGGTCGGGAAATTTACCAGCGGACTAAAATGGGTTAAGCATTTTACCATAATTATGATTTCAGATTATTGTTAAGAAAATAAAGCCTTTTACAGTCGGTTGTACACTGCCTCTATTTCAAATATGTTTCGAACATAGAATGCTAGAAAAAATGCAGAAGTGAACTCAAGCATAAAAAGAACTCTTGATGTGAATAAATATAAAAGTTATATGTTTGAATGCAAATACTATTTTGATAGAAATGCAGGTTCTGTTTTTTCAAACATTAGTTTTCTAATGCACATAACACACATATAGTTTTATTTAATGCTACTCTTGTTATTTAAAAAAAAACTAATATTGACAGCCAGAGTGAAGTATGGATAAATAAAACTCTAGTTTCAATGTTTTTTGTTAGGCCAGCTAACATTAAGAAATAATTTGAAGGAAATAATTTATTTTAGTAAGAGTAAGAACTGGTGTGGTGACCGCAGTATGCATGTTAAGTGTGTGACTTAGCATGCTTGGGGCCCGGGTTCGATCCCCAACCGCGGCGAAAAGTTTTTTTCAATAAAAATTTTTCTGATCGGTCACTACCTCTCTGCAGACAATTTCAAACCTCAGAGAGTAAATAATGCCATAAAAGCTTCTTGAGAGCATGAGCTTTAGCCGTTCGAAGTCGGCATAAAACATGTAGGTCCAGTTCTCGGTCAATTGTGTGCAAACATTTAATAACACACACAATACAATTGATCATAAGAAGCTCGGTCAAAGTCCTTTCAAAAGCTGAAATGACCAATTTTTTTGTTTTTTTTTTTTTTTTTAAAGTAAGAACTATATAAAGGATTTATGTATGTATATAACTTCAAGAATGTTTTTAAATTTTGAATTATTTTTGTATTTGTATTTTATAAAATGGCTTAATTAGTTTAAATGTAAATACGTTTTTGTTTTTTTTTTTGTTTTGCAGAAAAGGATAAGAAAATCATAGTTTACCTTGAAACTACTTCAAAACTACTGAAGTAATTCCCGCTGCACAAACATTTATTTATTTAAGCAATGGTTATCAAAAGAACTAACATTTGAAATAACTGAAATTTTTTCTGCCTTTTAAGCATAATATATTGAGATATTTTTAATTTAAAAAGCTCAATTTGAAATTTATAAATTGAATTAAAAATTCTGAATTTTAAATGATCAATTGAAAGCAAATTTCAAAATGCAATTTTTTTCTTGGCTCTGCTGAAAACTTATATAGTTTGAGTTGAGCTCTTTTTTTAAAAAGTGTGCGATGTATGTTGACATTTGGAATAACTTTGACTTTTTTTTTTGCAGTTTTTTACCGTCTAGAAAAATATTCACAGAAATGAATATTATATTTAATTTTATATTTATATGCACATAAATAACCACTTTGTAACATTTTTTTTTCTTTAGAAGTCAAGTTTTTTAAATAAGTATCTTCGCTTTGCTAACCAAAAAAAAACAGGATGACAATTTTTTGCAACACAAAAATATTTTAAAAATAAATATAGCTATATTATAAAAATGAAATTATTTTATTTTTAGTTCTTTGATAATTTGAAAATATTTTTATTTAATTACAAATCGATGTAAATATATAAAATCTATATTAGATGTTTATGTTCAATTCTTTATGAAAATTAATTTTAGAAAAACAAAAAAAAATTGTAAATTTTGTCTTAAATATATTTTTAAAAATTAAAAATTTTTTTATAATTTTTTATACAAACTTTTTTAATTCATAAAAAAATGATAATCCAATTTTAAGAAATCTTTATGTAGATTTCAAGTAAACTTTTGAAAAAAATTCTTCTGTCGTTATAGCATTATTTTCACTTTATTTAATTGTAAGGTATGAACTTTATTATTATTTTTCACTTTGCTGGAATATTTGTAGTTAATCTTATTTTTAATTTTCTTGACAAATGCAAACTCAAACACTGAAGCAACATATTTTTTGTCATCAAAAATGTATGTTAATTTTTTATAATTATCTATATATATTATTATATAGATATTTTTTTTTATTAAATTTCTTATAATTATTCAAATTTTTTTATTAGCACACAAATTTTTTGAAGCCAAGCTTTCAAGCTGTCAAGCCGCCTTGTCACTGGATATGTAAAATAGCTTTAATGGCTTTTATAGCAAAAATGCATCAAATCACTTTAACACACACGAGCTACTGCATACAGCGCACTGTTGTTGCGTTGAAGAAAGCATTAAATGCGTCTATCAAGTGGCGCGACCGGCACGTAACTGAATATAAAAGCCAAAAGGATAACGGCAGCTAGTGTAGCTTAAAATGTTGCCAAAAGTATGGTCGAATGTCGATAGAAAAAAAAAACGCGCAAAACTTCTAACAGCACCAACAGCTGTTATAGTCATGAGACTGATGATATTATAGAGAATGAGAGTAACTTTACAAAAATGGCATAAATTTTAGTACAAAACCAAGTAAACCAAAATATGTTTGAGCGAGAGTGAAGTCAAAGGACCTGCGCTCTGCTAGGGATATGAAATAAGTTCGTAGTAAAACAGAAGCATGCTTAACGTTGTTGAGTTGTATGCAATTCATGAATGAAAAACACTTGTTTGAATGCACTCGAGTAGCAGGGGAAATACATAAAAGTCTCATCAGTGCAATAAAACTGTTATAAAAGGAAAATTTAACATGTATTGAAGGTTATACAAATGAAAAAGTGCATGAAAACTGTTATACAAAAGCATTTTTGGAAAATTCAAACTGAAATGCTTGCAGTGTATAACAGAAAATAACGTATTTACCAAATATAACAGTTCATTGACATTGAATATTACACAGAGAACAGTTAACTTTATGAGAAATTACATATCAACAGAAAGAAGGAGAAAAACTGCAAAAACAAGCAAATTAAATACTTGGCAGATAGCAAAGCAGATTTTATAATGAAGCTGAACAGCTTCAAGAATACAGCCAGTGGAAAAAAATATTAAAAGCGATTTCATGATATTAACAGAGTTCTGTTAAAGTTAACATAATACTTTAAATTTTAGCATGATGTCTGCAATTTCATTTTTCTGTATTTCTCCTACAAATTGATTATTTGAACATAGCTATTTCTTAGCTATATATATTTCAATTCCAATTTCAATTTCAATTTCAATTTCAATCTCAATTTCAATATTTCAATTTCAATTTCAATTTCAATTTCAATTTCAATTTCAATTTCAATTTCAATTTCAATTTCAATTTCAATTTCAATTTCAATTTCAATTTCAATTTCAATTTCAATTTCAATTTCAATTTCAATTTCAATTTCAATTTCAATTTCAATTTCAATTTCAATTTCAATTTCAATTTCAATTTCAATTTCAATTTCAATTTCAATTTCAATTTCAATTTCAATTTCAATTTCAATTTCAATTTCAATTTCAATTTCAATTTCAATTTCAATTTCAATTTCAATTTCAATTTCAATTTCAATTTCAATTTCAATTTCAATTTCAATTTCAATTTCAATTTCAATTTCAATTTCAATTTCAATTTCAATTTCAATTTCAATTTCAATTTCAATTTCAATTTCAATTTCAATTTCAATTTCAATTTCAATTTCAATTTCAATTTCAATTTCAATTTCAATTTCAATTTCAATTTCAATTTCAATTTCAATTTCAATTTCAATTTCAATTTCAATTTCAATTTCAATTTCAATTTCAATTTCAATTTCAATTTCAATTTCAATTTCAATTTCAATTTCAATTTCAATTTCAATTTCAATTTCAATTTCAATTTCAATTTCAATTTCAATTTCAATTTCAATTTCAATTTCAATTTCAATTTCAATTTCAATTTCAATTTCAATTTCAATTTCAATTTCAATTTCAATTTCAATTTCAATTTCAATTTCAATTTCAATTTCAATTTCAATTTCAATTTCAATTTTAATTTCAATTTCAATTTCAATTTCAATTTCAATTTCAATTTCAATTTCAATTTCAATTTCAATTTCAATTTCAATTTCATTTTCAATTTCAATTTCAATTTCAATTTCAATTTCAATTTCAATTTCAATTTCAATTTCAATTTCAATTTCAATTTCAATTTCAATTTCAATTTCAATTTCAATTTCAATTTCAATTTCAATTTCAATTTCAATTTCAATTTCATTTTCAATTTCAATTTCAATTTCAATTTCAATTTCAATTTCAATTTCAATTTCAATTTCAATTTCAATTTCAATTTCAATTTCAATTTCAATTTCAATTTCAATATTTCAATTTCAATTTCAATTTCAATTTCAATTTCAATATTTCAATTTCAATTTCAATTTCAATTTCAATTTCAATTTCAATTTCAATTTCAATTTCAATTTCAATTTCAATTTCAATTTCAATTTCAATTTCAATTTCAATTTCAATTTCAATTTCAATTTCAATTTCAATTTCAATTTCAATTTCAATTTCAATTTCAATTTCAATTTCAATTTCAATTTCAATTTCAATTTCAATTTCAATTTCAATTTCAATTTCAATTTCAATTTCAATTTCAATTTCAATTTCAATTTCAGTTTCAATTTCAATTTCAATTTTAATTTCAATTTTAATTTTATTTAAATTTTTTGGTATAGTTTTTTTCAATGTTATTCAAAATGATTTTGATTGTGATTTTGATTTTGATTTTGATTTTGATTTTGATTTTGATTTTGATTTTGATTTTGATTTTGATTTTGATTTTGATTTTGATTTTGATTTTGATTTTGATTTTGATTTTGATTTTGATTTTGATTTTGATTTTGATTTTGATTTTGATTTTGATTTTGATTTTGATTTTGATTTTGATTTGGATTTTGATTTTGATTTTGATTTTGATTTTGATTTGGATTTGGATTTGGATTTGGATTTGGATTTGGATTTGGATTTGGATTTGGATTTTGATTTTGATTTTGATTTTGATTTTGATTTTGATTTTGATTTTGATTTTGATTTTGATTTTGATTTTGATTTTGATTTTGATTTTGATTTTGATTTTGATTTTGATTTTGATTTTGATTTTGATTTTGATTTTGATTTTGATTTTGATTTTGATTTTGATTTTGATTTTGATTTTGATTTTGATTTTGATTTTGATTTTGATTTTGATTTTGATTTTGATTTTGATTTTGATTTTGATTTTGATTTTGATTTTGATTTTGATTTTGATTTTGATTTTGATTTTGATTTTGATTTTGATTTTGATTTTGATTTTGATTTTGATTTTGATTTTGATTTTGATTTTGATTTTGATTTTGATTTTGATTTTGATTTTGATTTTGATTTTGATTTTGATTTTGATTTTGATTTTGATTTTGATTTTGATTTTGATTTTGATTTTGATTTTGATTTTGATTTTGATTTTGATTTTGATTTTGATTTTGATTTTGATTTTGATTTTGATTTTGATTTTGATTTTGATTTTGATTTTGATTTTGATTTTGATTTTGATTTTGATTTTGATTTTGATTTTGATTTTGATTTTGATTTTGATTTTGATTTTGATTTTGATTTTGATTTTGATTTTGATTTTGATTTTGATTTTGATTTTGATTTTGATTTTGATTTTGATTTTGATTTTGATTTTGATTTTGATTTTGATTTTGATTTTGATTTTGATTTTGATTTTGATTTTGATTTTGATTTTGATTTTGATTTTGATTTTGATTTTGATTTTGATTTTGATTTTGATTTTGATTTTGATTTTGATTTTGATTTTGATTTTGATTTTGATTTTGATTTTGATTTTGATTTTGATTTTGATTTTGATTTGATTTTGATTTTGATTTTGATTTTGATTTTGATTTTGATTTTGATTTTGATTTTGATTTTGATTTTGATTTTGATTTTGATTTTGATTTTGATTTTGATTTTGATTTTGATTTTGATTTTGATTTTGATTTTGATTTTGATTTTGATTTTGATTTTGATTTTGATTTTGATTTTGATTTTGATTTTGATTTTGATTTTGATTTTGATTTTGATTTTGATTTTGATTTTGATTTTGATTTTGATTTTGATTTTGATTTTGATTTTGATTTTGATTTTGATTTTGATTTTGATTTTGATTTTGATTTTGATTTTGATTTTGATTTTGATTTTGATTTTGATTTTGATTTTGATTTTGATTTTGATTTTGATTTTGATTTTGATTTTGATTTTGATTTTGATTTTGATTTTGATTTTGATTTTGATTTTGATTTTGATTTTGATTTTGATTTTGATTTTGATTTTGATTTTGATTTTGATTTTGATTTTGATTTTGATTTTGATTTTGATTTTGATTTTGATTTTGATTTTGATTTTGATTTTGATTTTGATTTTGATTTTGATTTTGATTTTGATTTTGATTTTGATTTTGATTTTGATTTTGATTTTGATTTTGATTTTGATTTTGATTTTGATTTTGATTTTGATTTTGATTTTGATTTTGATTTTGATTTTGATTTTGATTTTGATTTTGATTTTGATTTTGATTTTGATTTTGATTTTGATTTTGATTTTGATTTTGATTTTGATTTTGATTTTGATTTTGATTTTGATTTTGATTTTGATTTTGATTTTGATTTTGATTTTGATTTTGATTTTGATTTTGATTTTGATTTTGATTTTGATTTTGATTTTGATTTTGATTTTGATTTTGATTTTGATTTTGATTTTGATTTTGATTTTGATTTTGATTTTGATTTTGATTTTGATTTTGATTTTGATTTTGATTTTGATTTTGATTTTGATTTTGATTTTGATTTTGATTTTGATTTTGATTTTGATTTTGATTTTGATTTTGATTTTGATTTTGATTTTGATTTTGATTTTGATTTTGATTTTGATTTTGATTTTGATTTTGATTTTGATTTTGATTTTGATTTTGATTTTGATTTTGATTTTGATTTTGATTTTGATTTTGATTTTGATTTTGATTTTGATTTTGATTTTGATTTTGATTTTGATTTTGATTTTGATTTTGATTTTGATTTTGATTTTGATTTTGATTTTGATTTTGATTTTGATTTTGATTTTGATTTTGATTTTGATTTTGATTTTGATTTTGATTTTGATTTTGATTTTGATTTTGATTTTGATTTTGATTTTGATTTTGATTTTGATTTTGATTTTGATTTTGATTTTGATTTTGATTTTGATTTGATTTTGATTTTGATTTTGATTTTGATTTTGATTTTGATTTTGATTTTGATTTTGATTTTGATTTTGATTTTGATTTTGATTTTGATTTTGATTTTGATTTTGATTTTGATTTTGATTTTGATTTTGATTTTGATTTTGATTTTGATTTTGATTTTGATTTTGATTTTGATTTTGATTTTGATTTTGATTTTGATTTTGATTTTGATTTTGATTTTGATTTTGATTTTGATTTTGATTTTGATTTTGATTTTGATTTTGATTTTGATTTTGATTTTGATTTTGATTTTGATTTTGATTTTGATTTTGATTTTGATTTTGATTTTGATTTTGATTTTGATTTTGATTTTGATTTTGATTTTGATTTTGATTTTGATTTTGATTTTGATTTTGATTTTGATTTTGATTTTGATTTTGATTTTGATTTTGATTTTGATTTTGATTTTGATTTTGATTTTGATTTTGATTTTGATTTTGATTTTGATTTTGATTTTGATTTTGATTTTGATTTTGATTTTGATTTTGATTTTGATTTTGATTTTGATTTTGATTTTGATTTTGATTTTGATTTTGATTTTGATTTTGATTTTGATTTTGATTTTGATTTTGATTTTGATTTTGATTTTGATTTTGATTTTGATTTTGATTTTGATTTTGATTTTGATTTTGATTTTGATTTTGATTTTGATTTTGATTTTGATTTTGATTTTGATTTTGATTTTGATTTTGATTTTGATTTTGATTTTGATTTTGATTTTGATTTTGATTTTGATTTTGATTTTGATTTTGATTTTGATTTTGATTTTGATTTTGATTTTGATTTTGATTTTGATTTTGATTTTGATTTTGATTTTGATTTTGATTTTGATTTTGATTTTGATTTTGATTTTGATTTTGATTTTGATTTTGATTTTGATTTTGATTTTGATTTTGATTTTGATTTTGATTTTGATTTTGATTTTGATTTTGATTTTGATTTTGATTTTGATTTGATTTTGATTTTGATTTTGATTTTGATTTTGATTTTGATTTTGATTTTGATTTTGATTTTGATTTTGATTTGATTTTGATTTTGATTTTGATTTTGATTTTGATTTTGATTTGATTTTGATTTTGATTTTGATTTTGATTTTGATTTTGATTTTGATTTTGATTTTGATTTTGATTTTGATTTTGATTTTGATTTTGATTTTGATTTTGATTTTGATTTTGATTTTGATTTTGATTTTGATTTTGATTTTGATTTTGATTTTGATTTTGATTTTGATTTTGATTTTGATTTTGATTTTGATTTTGATTTTGATTTTGATTTTGATTTTGATTTTGATTTTGATTTTGATTTTGATTTTGATTTTGATTTTGATTTTGATTTTGATTTTGATTTTGATTTTGATTTTGATTTTGATTTTGATTTTGATTTTGATTTTGATTTTGATTTTGATTTTGATTTTGATTTTGATTTTGATTTTGATTTTGATTTTGATTTTGATTTTGATTTTGATTTTGATTTTGATTTTGATTTTGATTTTGATTTTGATTTTGATTTTGATTTTGATTTTGATTTTGATTTTGATTTTGATTTTGATTTTGATTTTGATTTTGATTTTGATTTTGATTTTGATTTTGATTTTGATTTTGATTTTGATTTTGATTTTGATTTTGATTTTGATTTTGATTTTGATTTTGATTTTGATTTTGATTTTGATTTTGATTTTGATTTTGATTTTGATTTTGATTTTGATTTTGATTTTGATTTTGATTTTGATTTTGATTTTGATTTTGATTTTGATTTTGATTTTGATTTTGATTTTGATTTTGATTTTGATTTTGATTTTGATTTTGATTTTGATTTTGATTTTGATTTTGATTTTGATTTTGATTTTGATTTTGATTTTGATTTTGATTTTGATTTTGATTTTGATTTTGATTTTGATTTTGATTTTGATTTTGATTTTGATTTTGATTTTGATTTTGATTTTGATTTTGATTTTGATTTTGATTTTGATTTTGATTTTGATTTTGATTTTGATTTTGATTTTGATTTTGATTTTGATTTTGATTTTGATTTTGATTTTGATTTTGATTTTGATTTTGATTTTGATTTTGATTTTGATTTTGATTTTGATTTTGATTTTGATTTTGATTTTGATTTTGATTTTGATTTTGATTTTGATTTTGATTTTGATTTTGATTTTGATTTTGATTTTGATTTTGATTTTGATTTTGATTTTGATTTTGATTTTGATTTTGATTTTGATTTTGATTTTGATTTTGATTTTGATTTTGATTTTGATTTTGATTTTGATTTTGATTTTGATTTTGATTTTGATTTTGATTTTGATTTTGATTTTGATTTTGATTTTGATTTTGATTTTGATTTTGATTTTGATTTTGATTTTGATTTTGATTTTGATTTTGATTTTGATTTTGATTTTGATTTTGATTTTGATTTTGATTTTGATTTTGATTTTGATTTTGATTTTGATTTTGATTTTGATTTTGATTTTGATTTTGATTTTGATTTTGATTTTGATTTTGATTTTGATTTTGATTTTGATTTTGATTTTGATTTTGATTTTGATTTTGATTTTGATTTTGATTTTGATTTTGATTTTGATTTTGATTTTGATTTTGATTTTGATTTTGATTTTGATTTTGATTTTGATTTTGATTTTGATTTTGATTTTGATTTTGATTTTGATTTTGATTTTGATTTTGATTTTGATTTTGATTTTGATTTTGATTTTGATTTTGATTTTGATTTTGATTTTGATTTTGATTTTGATTTTGATTTTGATTTTGATTTTGATTTTGATTTTGATTTTGATTTTGATTTTGATTTTGATTTTGATTTTGATTTTGATTTTGATTTTGATTTTGATTTTGATTTTGATTTTGATTTTGATTTTGATTTTGATTTTGATTTTGATTTTGATTTTGATTTTGATTTTGATTTTGATTTTGATTTTGATTTTGATTTTGATTTTGATTTTGATTTTGATTTTGATTTTGATTTTGATTTTGATTTTGATTTTGATTTTGATTTTGATTTTGATTTTGATTTTGATTTTGATTTTGATTTTGATTTTGATTTTGATTTTGATTTTGATTTTGATTTTGATTTTGATTTTGATTTTGATTTTGATTTTGATTTTGATTTTGATTTTGATTTTGATTTTGATTTTGATTTTGATTTTGATTTTGATTTTGATTTTGATTTTGATTTTGATTTTGATTTTGATTTTGATTTTGATTTTGATTTTGATTTTGATTTTGATTTTGATTTTGATTTTGATTTTGATTTTGATTTTGATTTTGATTTTGATTTTGATTTTGATTTTGATTTTGATTTTGATTTTGATTTTGATTTTGATTTTGATTTTGATTTTGATTTTGATTTTGATTTTGATTTTGATTTTGATTTTGATTTTGATTTTGATTTTGATTTTGATTTTGATTTTGATTTTGATTTTGATTTTGATTTTGATTTTGATTTTGATTTTGATTTTGATTTTGATTTTGATTTTGATTTTGATTTTGATTTTGATTTTGATTTTGATTTTGATTTTGATTTTGATTTTGATTTTGATTTTGATTTTGATTTTGATTTTGATTTTGATTTTGATTTTGATTTTGATTTTGATTTTGATTTTGATTTTGATTTTGATTTTGATTTTGATTTTGATTTTGATTTTGATTTTGATTTTGATTTTGATTTTGATTTTGATTTTGATTTTGATTTTGATTTTGATTTTGATTTTGATTTTGATTTTGATTTTGATTTTGATTTTGATTTTGATTTTGATTTTGATTTTGATTTTGATTTTGATTTTGATTTTGATTTTGATTTTGATTTTGATTTTGATTTTGATTTTGATTTTGATTTTGATTTTGATTTTGATTTTGATTTTGATTTTGATTTTGATTTTGATTTTGATTTTGATTTTGATTTTGATTTTGATTTTGATTTTGATTTTGATTTTGATTTTGATTTTGATTTTGATTTTGATTTTGATTTTGATTTTGATTTTGATTTTGATTTTGATTTTGATTTTGATTTTGATTTTGATTTTGATTTTGATTTTGATTTTGATTTTGATTTTGATTTTGATTTTGATTTTGATTTTGATTTTGATTTTGATTTTGATTTTGATTTTGATTTTGATTTTGATTTTGATTTTGATTTTGATTTTGATTTTGATTTTGATTTTGATTTTGATTTTGATTTTGATTTTGATTTTGATTTTGATTTTGATTTTGATTTTGATTTTGATTTTGATTTTGATTTTGATTTTGATTTTGATTTTGATTTTGATTTTGATTTTGATTTTGATTTTGATTTTGATTTTGATTTTGATTTTGATTTTGATTTTGATTTTGATTTTGATTTTGATTTTGATTTTGATTTTGATTTTGATTTTGATTTTGATTTTGATTTTGATTTTGATTTTGATTTTGATTTTGATTTTGATTTTGATTTTGATTTTGATTTTGATTTTGATTTTGATTTTGATTTTGATTTTGATTTTGATTTTGATTTTGATTTTGATTTTGATTTTGATTTTGATTTTGATTTTGATTTTGATTTTGATTTTGATTTTGATTTTGATTTTGATTTTGATTTTGATTTTGATTTTGATTTTGATTTTGATTTTGATTTTGATTTTGATTTTGATTTTGATTTTGATTTTGATTTTGATTTTGATTTTGATTTTGATTTTGATTTTGATTTTGATTTTGATTTTGATTTTGATTTTGATTTTGATTTTGATTTTGATTTTGATTTTGATTTTGATTTTGATTTTGATTTTGATTTTGATTTTGATTTTGATTTTGATTTTGATTTTGATTTTGATTTTGATTTTGATTTTGATTTTGATTTTGATTTTGATTTTGATTTTGATTTTGATTTTGATTTTGATTTTGATTTTGATTTTGATTTTGATTTTGATTTTGATTTTGATTTTGATTTTGATTTTGATTTTGATTTTGATTTTGATTTTGATTTTGATTTTGATTTTGATTTTGATTTTGATTTTGATTTTGATTTTGATTTTGATTTTGATTTTGATTTTGATTTTGATTTTGATTTTGATTTTGATTTTGATTTTGATTTTGATTTTGATTTTGATTTTGATTTTGATTTTGATTTTGATTTTGATTTTGATTTTGATTTTGATTTTGATTTTGATTTTGATTTTGATTTTGATTTTGATTTTGATTTTGATTTTGATTTTGATTTTGATTTTGATTTTGATTTTGATTTTGATTTTGATTTTGATTTTGATTTTGATTTTGATTTTGATTTTGATTTTGATTTTGATTTTGATTTTGATTTTGATTTTGATTTTGATTTTGATTTTGATTTTGATTTTGATTTTGATTTTGATTTTGATTTTGATTTTGATTTTGATTTTGATTTTGATTTTGATTTTGATTTTGATTTTGATTTTGATTTTGATTTTGATTTTGATTTTGATTTTGATTTTGATTTTGATTTTGATTTTGATTTTGATTTTGATTTTGATTTTGATTTTGATTTTGATTTTGATTTTGATTTTGATTTTGATTTTGATTTTGATTTTGATTTTGATTTTGATTTTGATTTTGATTTTGATTTTGATTTTGATTTTGATTTTGATTTTGATTTTGATTTTGATTTTGATTTTGATTTTGATTTTGATTTTGATTTTGATTTTGATTTTGATTTTGATTTTGATTTTGATTTTGATTTTGATTTTGATTTTGATTTTGATTTTGATTTTGATTTTGATTTTGATTTTGATTTTGATTTTGATTTTGATTTTGATTTTGATTTTGATTTTGATTTTGATTTTGATTTTGATTTTGATTTTGATTTTGATTTTGATTTTGATTTTGATTTTGATTTTGATTTTGATTTTGATTTTGATTTTGATTTTGATTTTGATTTTGATTTTGATTTTGATTTTGATTTTGATTTTGATTTTGATTTTGATTTTGATTTTGATTTTGATTTTGATTTTGATTTTGATTTTGATTTTGATTTTGATTTTGATTTTGATTTTGATTTTGATTTTGATTTTGATTTTGATTTTGATTTTGATTTTGATTTTGATTTTGATTTTGATTTTGATTTTGATTTTGATTTTGATTTTGATTTTGATTTTGATTTTGATTTTGATTTTGATTTTGATTTTGATTTTGATTTTGATTTTGATTTTGATTTTGATTTTGATTTTGATTTTGATTTTGATTTTGATTTTGATTTTGATTTTGATTTTGATTTTGATTTTGATTTTGATTTTGATTTTGATTTTGATTTTGATTTTGATTTTGATTTTGATTTTGATTTTGATTTTGATTTTGATTTTGATTTTGATTTTGATTTTGATTTTGATTTTGATTTTGATTTTGATTTTGATTTTGATTTTGATTTTGATTTTGATTTTGATTTTGATTTTGATTTTGATTTTGATTTTGATTTTGATTTTGATTTTGATTTTGATTTTGATTTTGATTTTGATTTTGATTTTGATTTTGATTTTGATTTTGATTTTGATTTTGATTTTGATTTTGATTTTGATTTTGATTTTGATTTTGATTTTGATTTTGATTTTGATTTTGATTTTGATTTTGATTTTGATTTTGATTTTGATTTTGATTTTGATTTTGATTTTGATTTTGATTTTGATTTTGATTTTGATTTTGATTTTGATTTTGATTTTGATTTTGATTTTGATTTTGATTTTGATTTTGATTTTGATTTTGATTTTGATTTTGATTTTGATTTTGATTTTGATTTTGATTTTGATTTTGATTTTGATTTTGATTTTGATTTTGATTTTGATTTTGATTTTGATTTTGATTTTGATTTTGATTTTGATTTTGATTTTGATTTTGATTTTGATTTTGATTTTGATTTTGATTTTGATTTTGATTTTGATTTTGATTTTGATTTTGATTTTGATTTTGATTTTGATTTTGATTTTGATTTTGATTTTGATTTTGATTTTGATTTTGATTTTGATTTTGATTTTGATTTTGATTTTGATTTTGATTTTGATTTTGATTTTGATTTTGATTTTGATTTTGATTTTGATTTTGATTTTGATTTTGATTTTGATTTTGATTTTGATTTTGATTTTGATTTTGATTTTGATTTTGATTTTGATTTTGATTTTGATTTTGATTTTGATTTTGATTTTGATTTTGATTTTGATTTTGATTTTGATTTTGATTTTGATTTTGATTTTGATTTTGATTTTGATTTTGATTTTGATTTTGATTTTGATTTTGATTTTGATTTTGATTTTGATTTTGATTTTGATTTTGATTTTGATTTTGATTTTGATTTTGATTTTGATTTTGATTTTGATTTTGATTTTGATTTTGATTTTGATTTTGATTTTGATTTTGATTTTGATTTTGATTTTGATTTTGATTTTGATTTTGATTTTGATTTTGATTTTGATTTTGATTTTGATTTTGATTTTGATTTTGATTTTGATTTTGATTTTGATTTTGATTTTGATTTTGATTTTGATTTTGATTTTGATTTTGATTTTGATTTTGATTTTGATTTTGATTTTGATTTTGATTTTGATTTTGATTTTGATTTTGATTTTGATTTTGATTTTGATTTTGATTTTGATTTTGATTTTGATTTTGATTTTGATTTTGATTTTGATTTTGATTTTGATTTTGATTTTGATTTTGATTTTGATTTTGATTTTGATTTTGATTTTGATTTTGATTTTGATTTTGATTTTGATTTTGATTTTGATTTTGATTTTGATTTTGATTTTGATTTTGATTTTGATTTTGATTTTGATTTTGATTTTGATTTTGATTTTGATTTTGATTTTGATTTTGATTTTGATTTTGATTTTGATTTTGATTTTGATTTTGATTTTGATTTTGATTTTGATTTTGATTTTGATTTTGATTTTGATTTTGATTTTGATTTTGATTTTGATTTTGATTTTGATTTTGATTTTGATTTTGATTTTGATTTTGATTTTGATTTTGATTTTGATTTTGATTTTGATTTTGATTTTGATTTTGATTTTGATTTTGATTTTGATTTTGATTTTGATTTTGATTTTGATTTTGATTTTGATTTTGATTTTGATTTTGATTTTGATTTTGATTTTGATTTTGATTTTGATTTTGATTTTGATTTTGATTTTGATTTTGATTTTGATTTTGATTTTGATTTTGATTTTGATTTTGATTTTGATTTTGATTTTGATTTTGATTTTGATTTTGATTTTGATTTTGATTTTGATTTTGATTTTGATTTTGATTTTGATTTTGATTTTGATTTTGATTTTGATTTTGATTTTGATTTTGATTTTGATTTTGATTTTGATTTTGGCTTTTGACTTTTGACTTTTGCCTTTTTTGTTTTCATCATCGTTCACTTGATAAGGTTGTTTTTAAAGTAAAAGAGCATTTATGCTTATTAAAACAATTTATATAGCTGTGACAGCATTTATTTTGTTTAGCTTTAATAAAACTTAGTGCAAAAAACTTTGAATGAGTAACTCTGCCATTTATAATTAATTTCAGTTATTTCGTTATATTTTTTTCTCTTTTTGTCTATATCATGCATACCTTTTCTGCGAATTTTTTATTATATATTTTATTAGAAAGTAGTCAAATCCCTTATTAACATTATTTCAGTCATAATTGTTGCCATTCTGAATCTAATTTTTGAGGCTGCTTTGCCTCTGTTATTTACTGTAATGAACTTTTATTTTCTAAATGCTCTTTGTACCCTTTTTTATCACATATTTTAATGTACTTAATGGTTTTGCATAATTTTTATGCTAAAAATGTCCTTTTTAAGCTTGAATAAGTTCATATATTAAGTCATTTAAATAAATATTCATGCAGCTAGCTAAGCTTTAAAAAGTTCTCTTGGTTGTTTGCGTGTTGGTTCTCTGTGTTGATAAATTTAATAAGCATGAAAAGCACTCTTTTGGCCATGTGGCTATGCATATTTTGGTAACTTCCGTCTAGCGGCAAAATTATTTAAAATGTTTTTTTTTTTCAACAGAGAACTTGTGAAGTGTGTTAAACAAACAAGTCTGCGTTTTTGACTTGAAAAAAATATACTTAATTGACACACAGACATGATAATAATATAAAGTTTAATATTAAGAAAAGTTTTTGGACAGTATTTGCTGATTTTGTAAAATAATTAAGAACTGAGAAAGAGGTCAACAGACTCTTTCGACACTTTTTGTTGAATTTGTGCTCATTTAATTTGCGTTAAGATACAAACAAAAGGTCAAAAACTTTACAAACTTTAAGGTCTTTGCTTACATTAAATAAATTTTGAAAATAGAACTTCATAAAAGTCAGAGGTAGTAAAAATTAGCAGACAGATTTTTTGACTGACTAATTAAAAGCATGAGAGTTAAAACTTTATTCGGATGGACTAATTTTTCATTGTCCAAGTCGTCAGTTGTCAGTCGTTTGTCGTCTGTCGTCTGTTGTCTGTTGTCTGTTGTCTGTCTTCTGTCGTCTGTCGTCTGTCGTTTTTCGTCTGTCGTATGTCGTATGTCGTCTGTCGGCTGTCATCTGTCGGCTGTCATCTGTCGTCTGTCGTCTGTCGTCTGTCGTCTGTCGTCTGTCGTCTGTCGTCTGTCGTCTGTCGTCTGTCGTCGGTAGTCTGTCGTCTGTTGTCTGTCGTCTGTCGTCTGTCATCTGTCGTCGGTCGTCTGTCGTCTGTCGTCTGTCGTCTGTCGTCTGTCGTCTGTCGTCTGTCGTCTGTCGTCTGTCGTCTGTCGTCTGTCGTCTGTCGTCTGTCGTCTGTCGTCTGTCGTCTGTCGTCTGTCGTCTGTTGTCTGTCTTCTTTCTTCTGTCGTCAGTCGTTTGTCGTCTTCATTCGTCTGTCGTCTTCATTCGTCTGTCGTCTTCATTCGTCTGTCGTCTGTCGTCTGTCGTATGTCGTCTTTCGTCTGTCGTCTGTCGTCTGTCTTCTGTCGTCTGTCGTCGGTCGTCAGTCGTCTGTCGTCTGTCGTCTGTCGTCTGTCGTCTGTCGTCTGTCGTCTGTCGTCTGTCGTCTGTCGTCAGTCGTCTGTCGTCAGTCGCCACTCGCCAGAATTCCTATTTATGCAACAAATTTTCACTTGCTGCTCATGTGCATTCATATATTAATGTATTACTGTAATATTTTGTTGCAATCATATTAATTGCCATGGGCTTTAATTTTAATTACTAACCAATCAGCGAACCGCTGTCAGACCATGTTTATTTTCATCATCATAGCCAGTAGTCCACTAATTTATTGTCGGTGCAATTTAGCCCGTTTTATTTAAAGTTTTCGAATATTTTTAATTATTTTGTTGGTTGAAATGATTTTTCTGGCAGTTCTGATTGATGCAAAAGGATCACGCTTTGTACATACCTGCAATGAAAACAAGATAAAAATATAAAATAAATAAAATTTTTCGATAACTTCGTATATTATTAATTTTTTTATTTAAAAATACTGATAATTAATTATTGACATGAAAACTTAATACAGCTCAAAGAAAACAGTTCAAAGAAATCATCTGTGAAAAGCTGCACAAAAAGTGTTAAGCGAGAATTACTATCAATTAACCAACACGTTGCTAATTTAAAGAACGCACACAGTGAAGAGGCAAAATAAAATTGCAGACAAAAACAAAGACAAGAAATTTGTAAAGTTAAACACAAATCAGAAAATATATGTAAAAATAAGCGCAAGTGTAGCTTATTGCTTGCCTGCTAATAAATTTGAGTTGAGAGACAAAAAGTTCGCAAAAAGTCAACTGAAAGAACGGCTGCGGATGTGCATAGCTCAAAGTTTCATGCATCAGTCAAATAAAGTTTTTTGTCTGGCTGTATGCTGATGGTGGTGTTGAATGGTTGGTGGTAATATTGCTGCTAGTGGTTACTGGGTTGGTTTCTCCACTTCTGCTAGCACCATAAAGTTGTTGCTGTCTGCTGACGTCAAGGTCGTTACAATTGTTCTTCAAGTTTTGCAAAGTCATTTTAATCATTGCATTCTGCTTCACAATGATGACATCAGCTCTCTGTACTGCTACTTATAAGAAAAAAATATTGCCCAAAAACTTTTTGACATAGCAAAAGTTTTGCTGAGGAAAAACTGCTGAATTATGTGCAACTAGCTGCAATTCAAACATTATTTGGTACCTTTTCTTGGAAAGTTTGTCACTTTAAGACATTTTGAATTTAATCTTTTGACTTTCAGCAACTTACTCATGCTATAAGCATTACATAAAATAAAATGAAATTTTTCAGCTTGGTTTTTGTGAGAAAAACTTTGAAAAATTTCTAGTTCAAGCAGTGAAGTAATAAAATAGTTTGCTTTTAATTACTACCAAAAGTGATTCAAGCTTATATTGTTGAAGGTCAATTGTTTAGTTTTCAGCAGCTAGTTTTAAATCATTTAAAAACTAGACTCAACCCGAGTGAAGTGGTGTATTGTTGAATGATTTGACAAAAAGGATTTGTTACAATGAATATTCAATTGAAATCAAGTAAGGGCCTTTTCTCTAAAATAGAGTAATTTTCTTATATTTTGGTTGACTGGACTTTGAAATTCACGCTGTTTTTTCTTTGTCGGTAGTTTAGACATTTTTTAAATGTTTTTTTTTTTTAAATGAGCTGCACTGCCTTGTACAGGCATGTACTCAGAACTGGATATGGCAATAAATTTCATGACGTTCTAAAATGTCATAATATTATATTAAATTATTTTCAGGAGTAAAAATTGAATGCTTACATTTTCATTCATTCAAGAAAATTATGCACAAAGAAATCAATTCTGAAGTATTCTTAAAGTTGAGTTGATTCCTGTTATGATTCCAATTGAAACTGGCAAATATGTTACAAGGAATAATTTCAAATTCAACCTTGTTTTGCTGCACTTAGTTTGAAGCGTTGAAGAATAAGTTACTTTTATCTGTAAAGTTCAGGAAAATAGTAGAATGCTTGGAAAATTGCAGGGAATGAAAAACTGTAGGTTTATTAGAGAGAATGCCAATAATTAATATAATTTCAATAATAAATACAGTTTTTTTTTTAAGAATTGCTAAAATTTTAGGCAAATGCACAAGTTTTCGTTTCTTCTCTTAAGCTGCATTTGATGAAAGGATATGCTGACTGCAATTCTGTTATATTTACTTAAGCCAGCTTAAGAAAGAATTGAGTTCTTGGTGCAACAAATGTGTAGCTGCTAAAATAAATACAAATACAAATACAAAGTTTTGACAGAAAAATCTAATAACTTTTCTTAGAATTTAAAGTGTGACGAAAAGCTTGAGAGATTTCTCGAAACATATAAATCAGAAATGCACAAAAGCAATATTCAGAAATTATAAAAATTTTATAATACAAGTACGAGTCAAAAGATGAACTTAACTTTTAAAAATAAAGTGTAGAAAATTATTAAGCTATTCTTGATCTTAAAATAAAGGAGTTGAAGTCAAGCTAATGCACTAATTGCACCTAGTTAAAGTACATTTTGCGAAGCAAGTTCACAAAATAGGCATGTTCATTGTCAAAATAAGTTACTCTCGTATCTGTGCGGTTAATTAAACCGAGAATATTGCTCAGAACTCTTCATTAGAACCTCAGCTCACTTGCCTTGTCAGTTTCAATTTTCTCTCGAAATGCAGCCAAGTTACCTTTCACTTTGATATATGGGCATTTCCAGGCAAATGTCAACCACAGCTGAAAAATGTAATGTATTTCTTAGTCCAATTTTGTAATCTA
Organism: Tetanocera ferruginea; assembly: GCA_958299015.1. Taxonomy (NCBI): domain Eukaryota; kingdom Metazoa; phylum Arthropoda; class Insecta; order Diptera; family Sciomyzidae; genus Tetanocera; species Tetanocera ferruginea. The sequence goes on along the minus strand of OY282640.1, from coordinate 163,795,982 downwards.
TTAAAATACTTTGTATAATGGTCGAATACTCGCAATATTGTGAGTAGAAAAAGTTATCAGTTCTTTTCATTTGTCGATAAAACTTGTATTAAAGTCGCTAAAACGCATACATAGAAGAGATGTTTACAATTAAAGTGTAGACGTTTCACCTTTAATTTTATGCTTTTTTTTCATTTTTTTTAAAACTTTTTGAAATCAGAATTAAGTTGTTGTGAAAGAAAACATATTTTTTACATTTAATAATATAAAAATTTTTTAAAAACCTTAGTTGGTCTTCTTAGTTACACATTTTCTTAACATTGAATTTTGTCGCGTGGGTTATGTCGCGTGAGTTACGGCAAAGAGTTTTTGGAAACTCTAAATATTTTTAAATAGGCAAAGTTCATCAGCAAAGTGGGTTTATTATGAAATTTCACTGTTTTTCCTTTATATAAAAATTAAAATCAAAAAAAAGTTTTTTGGGAAAATTCGCTGAATTTTTACATTCTGAACTTGCTTGTTAAACTCACTTCTTTTTTTGTATCGTGAATTACGCCCATGTTTACCACTGCCATTCTTAGTTAGTTACGAAAATTTCGGTTAATCATGCCATTACTATTTTTTCTAAGCTTATATTATATTAGAAATTTTTTTTCATTAATAACATAAACTTCCGAGAAAAAGAAGCTTAATGACGTACGCATGTCGCGTGAGTTACGATGGAAATGCCCATATATGTTCGGTATGAAATTTGGATATGGAAATCATACTGTTATTATTCATCTCTGCAAAGTAAAATAGATCAAGTTTTGGTAAGGTCATGACATAAATTTTCAAGTTAGAGAATGCAATTTTTTTAGTATTTTTCTACTTTTTTGTTTTCATGTTTTTTTATAATTGTAAAAATTATCCTTATTGTATTAACAGACCAGTTCTTCCGTGGAAGCTTTCTACCTGCTTATATTTATAAAAACAAAAACCTTATGAAATACAAAACGTAGAAAAAATTTTTTTTTGTTTACTCTAAAAGAAGAAAAAAAAAGCAGCCAAAAAATAATATGTGATATATAGTAATTATGTAAAAATTGTTAAAAATACTTTAAAACTAGTCAATAAATGCAAAACCTACAACACTTTAAGCAAAACAAATAAAAAAGTCAAAGAAAATCGTGGCGAAGCACATTGAAAAACTTTATCAAACCATTTAAGGTAAAATATTTCTTAGCCTGCAGAAATAGTTGTTACATTGTAAGTAAAAAAATTATCTAAGCCGTAAGTAAAAATATTTAGAAAATTATTTCAAGTAGTTTTTTATAGATTTGATGAAACTAATGTTTTTAGTTCTTTTTTTTATTTATTTTTTGTTAAATTTTATTAAAGTATTATAATAAAGTAATATAAAAAAATTATATAAAATAAAATCTGTGCCGACAAGGAATAACCGCTAAAGTCGAGTTAGGACAAAATGAGATTAATAATTTCTTTGCTTTTTTTCGAAAAGAAAAACACTAGTACTCAAATTTTTATGGTTGTACCTTGAAAATTAAATGTTTGAGGCCATCAAATATAAACAACAAAAGCCAGGGTATCCTGATATTAAGGAGCAATTTTCATCTGAAAAATGTTCTTCTGAAATTTTCAAAATGACCTTAGCTGTTATTTTTTGTCAACACAGAAATATCATTGACTTTTTTGTTATAAAACCAGCTGCAAAACAATATTTTGTGTCACTTTAAAAAGTTTAAAACTTAGTTGAAATATTCACTAAAAGTGTACATTTCTCTAAATGCTTTCTTTATTTTTAATTCGAAACTACGTTCAAAGTATTTAAATTGCATTATTTTCTTATAAATATATATTTTTTTACTTGGAGAACATGCAGCAAGTGCTTAAAAATAATTGACTTATATCTTAATATATAAAATTCAAGTGTCAAGCTCCGCACCTTGTATTGCTCAAACTGTTCTGTATTGCTATTACAGTGCTTTAACTATGTTCAAAAACATGCTCAGCCTAAAAGTATGCACACAAAATGTATTTGATTCTTATCATTAACTGCAAAATAACAACATTCGAGGAGAATGTTAAAATGTTGTCATATCGTCTGCTACTTAATTAACGAATGCAACTCATCTAGTAACGACCCATCTGGTAAAATATAATTCGTTTCTGTGCTACAATGTTAGCACTCTTATGAAAAGCAAATGAAAAACATTTCTAAAAACTGTAGAAGTGATAACATAATGCTGAATGTGAACTGTAAATAATTTCGAAATTATGTTACATGTCCCAAAGCTACTTTCTTACAATATTTTCTGCCGCTTTTAGCGTTAAGAAGCTTTTAGCCAGTGCAAAAACCTATAATATATTCTGTGTATACAAAGTTACTGCTATTTTTGCTGTTAGCTGTAAAAGCTTTCTGGTCAATGTTAGCAGACCGTTAGCAGACTGTTAATAGCTGTTTAATATGTGAAAAGTAAGACCATTATTAAAACAAAATCGAATACAATGATAAGTACACGTGATATAAATGACACTTTTTAAAAATAAAGGCAGTTTTTTAAGGTTTTGCAGGAATTTTAGGTATAAAATAAATATATATCGATGGCGTTCCGCAAAAAGCGCCTGATTCAACTTGAGAAGAGAGATTGGCCTGTTGCGGAACGACATCGGTTTGATGAAATGGATATTATCAATAATTTCGTTTTTTTTCGATAATGATAGAAATAAACGAAACCTTAAAGGTTCACTCTCAAGTTTCGTCCAAATATCGAACCAACACACAATGCTTGGAATGGGTACGAAAATGAGAAAAAGGTTCTCATTTTTTGTATTTTATATACACTGAAGTAGGATATTTACAATAAAGTATAAGCTTTTCAAATATAAGAAATTTAAAATATTTTTTCATATATCTTTGTTGCGTGCTAAAATCTGCTTCCCAGATTTGGCTATGTGCATTTAGGAGGACCTCTGCAGTGCTGGGTATAGTTTTGGAACAATCACTGTTCACTAGTGTTATCATATTTTACGTTGCGTCGCCAACACTAAACGTTGGTTGGTACTGGGGCGCAGAATACTCCCTTTAAGCCAGAAGCTTGTTGTTTTCCTCATTTCTTGCTTAAAAGTAGTAAAAGATTGGTGCCGTTGTGTTTCCTGTGGTTGCTCTCGGTATCCAATGTCTTGACACTAAAAAGCGTAATCCCACGAGTAACTAAACGCACTGAAAACCGCGAATTCCAACGCACTCAACATGAACGAAACTTGCGATTCAAACGTCAAATCCCTAGGCTTATTTACGATGAGGGTCGGCCATGGTGAAATGTAAGTTTGGAGTGGTGCCACACTAACACTAACGCAGGTGCCGCCAAAATATGTTTTGTTTGGTAGGTAGGGAGGTTATTATTTAAATTTACTCAAATATACGCCTGGAAAATCCTTTAAGGAATTTCAAAAATAGGTCTGAGTTAAGCCTTCCAAGTTGAATACCAGTTTTTGCGAACTTCCTTTAAGGAATTTCAAAAATAGATCTGAGTTAAGCCTCCCAAGTTGAATACCAGTTTTTGCGAAAACTATCTGCGTTGGGAAAAAGATAGCTGTGTTAAGGATTCCATGGTGTGGAACCTAAATATCAAGTCTAAAATGTTGCCGTCAAGTTCAGTTCGGTCTGAACAGCGAGTGAAAAGAGTTTTGATAAGTGCATGAGTCGTGGGATTCTGACCCGACTCCGGAAAAAAATATAAAGAAAAAAAAACACAAATATAACGGCGAAGGCAATTTTGCCAACTGACAAACGGAAGCCGTGGGATTGCGGCTGGATACGGTTTGAGCTGGTTAGAGGAGTGACTCAGAGCCCGGACCCTTTTGGAATTGTCATCTTGGAGCCTTTTTGCGGAATTTTTATATCAGAGAGTTTTCTGTGTTCAGTGTTTAAATCTGTTGTTTTTGTCCTTGCCGGTATTTTATTTTGTGCAGATATTAATAGTATACCCAGTTGGTGTAGGGGTGATCTAGGGTGCACCCCCCTCCCCCCTTTTTGTTTCTCCCATTAAGTTTTATTGATCTTCGGGGTCGCCATTTTGATCCCCTTGTTAGGCCCCGCACTCGAGCCTAGTTCTTTCCAGAACAGGTAAATTTAGTGACTTCAGTCGGTGAAGTCGTGTGAGGGTTCAAGTCATCTCCTTGGACCTGCAATTAGAGTGCGCCCCATGCCTTTAGTTTGTTGTTCCCCTCCATTTTCGAAAAGTTTAGATTTTCCGTTGGTTGTTAATTGTATCTAATATATTATATATAATTATTATTTATAATTGTTAATATAAATATATAATATATAATAATATATTTGTTATTCATTGTTTTCTGGCTTAAGTTTATTTCCTCTTTAAGTTAATATATATATTATACGTTGCAATTCTAATCTCTTCGTTGATCCCACTCTACCCTACCATATTGGCCCCATTTTGCCCAGGCTGGTGACCCAAATCAGTCTCCGACTGAGCAGGTGGCAACATTGTGGTTTGCACTTTGGCTGACGTTTTTCACCATCTATTGTGACTAGTTTCGTGCGTTTTCTTTTGTTACGGATGACGAACAATTCGATTTTATTAATATTCAATTTAAATACGTTTAAATAAAAAAAAAGTGCGCGACATCTTTACTAATGAATATTCGATACCTTCATATAACAACTGTTTATTTAAAGAATATCAAGCAATTTAAAACTGAGTTAATGTTTTAAAAAATTGAGCATGATTTTCCATAAAACAGTGAAGATAATTTTAAAATGTATTTTACTTATCAAATTTATTTCTTGAGTGTATATTTTTTTGTAATTAAAAATTTTTCTCTGGCTTACAACAAATGCCTAAAACTTGAAATAAGCTATAATAAATAAAAAGATAATCTAATTTTGAGGAAAATTTTTGTAAATTTTTTTGAAGTATTAACTTTTTATTTCCAAAATATTATTTGCACTTTTTTATAAACAGGAAAGTTACAAAAATTTATAAAAGTGACTTTTTGGGAAAAACTTTTTTGAATTGGAAAATATTCAAAATTAAGCAAAGTACACAAGGAAATTTTTGGGAAAAACTTTTTTGAATTGGAAAATATTCAAAATTAAGCAAAGCTCCTTAACAAGGAAATTATGAAAAAAATTCTTTAATTTTGACGAAAACATTTTTTAATTGTATTTGAAGTATTAACTTTTGACTTCAAAAATATCACCTTCACCTTTTCATAAACAAGAAATCACCTTTTTTTAAATGCAGGATTAAAAAAGTGGCTTTTTAAGAAAAATCAATTCAATTTTAAGATCAATTTTGTTTGGAAAAATATTCAAAATTAAGCAAAGTTCAAAAAGAAATAAAAAAAGGATACTTGGATTTTCTAATGATTCTGACTAAGAAGTCAGTAGCGTTAAAATTCAGTATCGAAATACGTTTTTAGTGTTTTTATTTTTATTTTTATTTGTTTATTTCACTTTTTTCAACTTTGCCAATTTTGTTTTTTTTTTATTCTAAATAAAATAAAATGTGCCTAAAAGTGGATTTTTTAATTTAAACTCCCATAAAATTCATGTAAAAAATTATTATAAGTGCATGAGAGGTACCCTTAAGGTCTTACCAATTTATATCACTTTCAGTACATATCTGCAACTCCATATGTTTAGCCTTCTCACTGAATTTCGTTAGGATCTGCATACTTTTGTATGTTCTCACATACAAATTCATGTATATATTGAATAAAGGTACAAGGCAGGTCTTATTAATTTCTACCATTTTCAGAAGTCATCTATTTCTCTAATTGTCTAGCCTTCTGATCAACTTTTGTATGTATCTCCCATTCAAAATATTATAAAAAATTAATATAGGTCCACTGGAGGTAACCCTAGGATCTGACCGATTTACATTCCATCATTTTTGTAAATATTTTTAATAAGCTTAAACGTACCAAGCATACAAAATTTCATTATCATAGGACCACTTCATCTTTTTTTGTTACAATTTTGTAGGGTTGAACGCACTGTGAGCCACCACAAATATATTCGTTTAACAAACTAGACTTGGCCGAAGTAAAAATTATCACCACTACCGTGATGAAGCATATTCGAAGTTATTTCAATCTTTTATTTTGACAAACTCACTTTGTATAGTGGAAGGTGTAGTTTTCATACCTTTCTTTTTTTTTTTGTATACTCTAAACCTGAAAGGTCAGGGTATATTAACTCTGTGCAAACGTTTGTTACGCATAGAACGAAGAGAGTCCGGTATAGAAAAGTATATTTATTTTTGATCAGCGTCACCTCGTGAGTCGAACTATTCATGTCCTTCCGTCCGTCCGTCTGTGTGTTGTCCGTAAACACAGGATAAGAAGAAGGAGTAGAGATAATTGGATGAAACTTGGAAAATATGATCACATGGACCCAAGGATTTGCACTATTGAAAAATGGATGTCATCCGCAAACGGACACGCCTACCTCCCATACAACGCAAAAATTGAAAACTGCATAAACAAACAAACAAACTCATAATTAAACTACAACAATAAAACTTGGTATGTTTGTGTTTTGTATCAACACAAAGATGTTTTCGAAAAATTGGTATCATCCACCCACAGACACACCCACCTCCCATACAACCCAAATAAAAAACACAATAAATAGCCTCTGTTTTATTTGCAGAGACAAAATTTGGCACGTATATTTTTTGTGGTTTTGAAAAATGGACGTCTTACGCCCACGGACACGCCTAACTCCCATACAACGCAAAAATTGAAAAATCAATAAATGAGATTATGTTTGTCATAGAGAGACCAAATTTATTACGTATGTATTTTATACTAAAACTAAGGTGTGTTCAAAAATTGGGAGTAATCCGTCTATGAAAACGCCCATCTCCCATAGCGAAAGCACAATAAAGGCTTTAACTGTGAGCTACAGGAATAAAACTTGGAATGTGTAAATTTTTCATCAAGACTGAAATGCATATAAAATAAAGGCTTCATCCACCTACGGAGACGCCCATTTTTCAATAATATTGTTGTGTTTTGTAACAGAAAGTTTAGGGTATTTCATAGTCGGCCTAGACCGACTTTAGACTTTCTTTACTTGTTTTTTTAAATTTCAAAGTCAGAGTAAGTAACATTAAAAAAATATAATATATAAATATAAAATATATATATTATATATATTTAAAAATATATTCATTATTGTTATGGTGTTATTTATAAGATTCCGATTTTAAATTAAGTCATTTGGTATGAAAGATAGGCGAAGTTTTTATTTTTTGATACAAAACTTACTATTTTTCTACAGAATTAAGCTGAAGACAAATTTTGTCCAAAAGGGAACATAAAAAAATTTTGTAAGGAACACCATTAAGGTTTTTGCATTTAAATTAGTTTAAAGAATATTCATGAAAATTATGAAAAGAGAATTTAAATCATAATTAAATTCTTTCTAATCAAATTGTGCTATACGTCAAGGAAGACAAAATTGTGGCGGCCCTGGTGGCCAAACGTCTGAAATGGCCAATTCGTTTTGGAATACAAGAACTATGTATACCAAAAGCATATTCAAAGTAGTTGTAGTTTGTCCTCAAACTTCAATTTTTTAAATAAGAAACCGCTATAAATTTTAAATACAAGATTCCTTTGTAAAAGTCCGCCATATTACAAAAAGTTTAAAACTGTCATACAGTGCTATAAAATTAAATAAAGTCCTTATTTAGAAACAAGTGGCAACAAAGTTTTAATTGTTTTTGACTGTTATGCGATTTTATCGCGTTGACCTACAAATTATGCCGAATTATGACTTAAAAGATATGCAAAACGATGGCAACAAATGTAACAATTACGAAGAAAATGCAATTTTGCAAAATTATGAAATCCATTTGCAAATTCAAGAACTTCCTTTCGTACAAGATTCTAAATAAAACTGTTTGTAATCTTGTGAGCAATAAAATTAGAAGCAGACAAAATGCGCAAAGCAAATGCTGTAGAAATAAGAAAAAAAAAAGAATATGTGAAGAAAATTCTTTTGAGAGATTATTTGTTTTTTTTTGTTTTTTTTCTATTCTAAGATTGTTAAGGAAAATATGAGCAATTTTCGTTTATTTTTTCTCTAGTACTCCATTCTATTTGGTTTTTGCATAAATATTTAATTTTTCTCCTCCAAACATTAATAAAACTGCATCTTACTGATGTCTCACGGATTCATTTGGCTAAGAGTCAAAAACGTTAGTTCTGTATATTTCACTTATTTGAGTATTCCACAAACTTGAATTTGCAATTTCACTAGAGAGCAAAAAAATTAAACAAAACTTTTGTTAAAACAAATACAAGAAAATGTATGATCGAGTTTCAACCAATATATTTAAGTATTCTACACTGGGATGCAATAAAAGCCAACAAAAATAATTTTAATTGCTAAAAAAATTCAATATTTTCATAGAGCTGCTATGCTCTACAACCAAATTTGATTGCAAGTTCCTTGCAATGCAGCCTTTGAACTGTGTTTTTTTTTGGCAAGAAGCCAACAAACCCACCTGCTTTTCGCAATCATGTCAATCAAGCGCAGGAATTGCACAATCACAGATTTCAGCGGATACTTGGAATAAAATACATCTTAATCTGACAGCACCACTACTGCATTTGCCATAGTAAAGGAGGAATATGCATCTGCATTAAACAACTTCCGCTGAAAATTCCACGCAAACTGTGTGTGATTGCGATTGAGCTGATGTGCATTTCATGACACCAGCACTTTGCATAAAGCGTTCGCTGCATGTTAATTGAGCAATTGAGGTTTTTGCTATTCATTTATTTTTTTTCTATGATTCGTGTGCAAATTCGAAAAATTCTTAATTTTTTTTTTCTGTAGCTACGTAATAAAGTGAACTCTGACATAATCATAAACAGCAGATGCTACAGCAATACAAACAAAAGCATTGAACATTAGAACGACTATTATTGTTTAAAATAAGCATACATATATTTAAGCATGAAAGCTCTTTAAAGGCAGGAAATGCCTGTCATAAATATTGACGATCTGTCTATAGATCAAGATCAAGATCAAGATCAAGATCAAGATCAAGATCAAGATCAAGATCAAGATCAAGATCAAGATCAAGATCAAGATCAAGATCAAGATCAAGATCAAGATCAAGATCAAGATCAAGATCAAGATCAAGATCAAGATCAAGATCAAGATCAAGATCAAGATCAAGATCAAGATCAAGATCAAGATCAAGATCAAGATCAAGATCAAGATCAAGATCAAGATCAAGATCAAGATTAAGATCAAGATCAAGATCAAGATCAAGATCAAGATCAAGATCAAGATCAAGATCAAGATCAAGATCAAGATCAAGATCAAGATCAAGATCAAGATCAAGATCAAAATCAAGATCAAGACCAAAATCAAAATCAAGATCAAGATCAAGATCAAGATCAAGATCAAGATCAAGATCAGGATCAAGATCAAGATCAAGATCAAGATCAAGATCAAGATCAAGATCAAGATAAAGATCAAGATCAAGATCAAGATCAAGATCAAGATCAAGATCAAGATCAAGATCAAGATCAAGATCAAGATCAAGATCAAGATCAAGATCAAGATCAAGATCAAGATCAAGATCAAGATCAAGATCAAGATCAAGATCAAGATCAAGATCAAGATCAAGATCAAGATCAAGATCAAGATCAAGATCAAGATCAAGATCAAGATCAAGATCAAGATCAAGATCAAGATCAATATCAAGATCAAGATCAAGATCAAGATCAAGATCAAGATCAAAATCAAGATCAAGATCAAGATCAAGATCAAGATCAAGATCAAGATCAAGATCAAGATCAAGATCAAGATCAAGATCAAGATCAAGATCAAGATCAAGATCAAGATCAAGATCAAGATCAAGATCAAGATCAAGATCAAGATCAAGATCAAGATCAAGATCAAGATTAAGATCAAGATCAAGATCAAGATCAAGATCAAGTTCAAGATCAAGATCAAGATCAAGATCAGATCAAGATCAAGTTTAAGATCAAGATCAAGATCAAAATCATGATCAAGATCAAGATCAAGATCAAGATCAAGATCAAGATCAAGATCAAGATCAATACCAAGATCAAGATCAAGATCAAGATCAAGATCAAGATCAAGATCAAGATCAAGATCAAGATCAAGATCAAGATCAAGATCAAGATCAAGATCAAGATCCAGATCAAGATCAAGATCAAGATCAAGATCAAGATCAAGATCACGATCAAGATCAACATCAAGATCAAGATCAAGAAGATCAAGATCAATATCAAGATCAAGATCAAGATCAAGATCAAGATCAAGATCAAGATCAAGATCAAGATCAAGATCAAGATCAAGACCAAGATCAAGATCAAGATCAAGATCAAGATCAAGATCAAGATCAAGATCACGATCAAGATCAACATCAAGATCAAGATCAAGAAGATCAAGATCAAGATCAAGATCACGATCAAGATCAAGATCAAGATCAAGATCATGATTAAGATCAAGAACAAGATCAAGATCAAGATCAAGATCAAGATCAAGATCAAGATCAAGATCAAGATCAAGATCTAGATCAAGATCAAGATCAATATCAAGATCAAGATCAAGTTCAAGATCAAAATCAAGATCGAGATCAAGATCAAGATCAAGATCAAGATCAAGATCAAGATCATGATTAAGATCGACATCGATATCTTCATCGACATCAACCAGTTTTATATAAGTTTTAAGACATTGATTTAGTTGCGGCAAGGATTCGTGCGTGGTTTTAGACCAGGAAGTGTGCAGAGATTACTTTTTATTTGCATATTATTATAAGATTTTTATAAGCTTTGTGGCATTTGTTTTTCTTTGTCGATAATCTTTTATTTTTTATTTTCTTGTAAGCTTTTGTTTTAAAATTTGTAACCAACTGTTAACTTTTGTTGGTTGCTCTTGTGGTTCTTGTGTTCTCTTAAAACCACTTAAATCCACTCAATACTTCCGCTTTAAATTTGGAATCTTTTCCACTTTCAACTTCATTAATTCTTAGAATGGCTTGAATTATTTAGACTGTTTAGATAAATTTTGCTTAAATCTCTTAAGCTCTTTAAAAAGTCTCTGGAAATATTTTTAAATCTAAAGGAAATAATCTTGTTGAGAGCATTAATGTTGTTGTTTCTAGTTGGTTTATTCGGTATTTCTTTGATATTCACTATTTTGTGCAGTCAAGCCATTATGTTGGGCTTGTCTGATAAAGGTTCAAAGTTGCTGTTTTGTTTGTTGGTTGTTTTTTTTTTTCTATTTTATTTGCGTTTTTATTTATCAATGCATGCTGTTGCTTGCTATGACGCTGTTGTCTTTTTTATTGTTTTTGTTTTGGTTTTTATTTTTTGTTCTATTGTATTTATTTGTGTTCTTTTGCAATCATTGTTGATCCTTCATAAATTATTAAAATGGTTTTATGCACAAAACTGTTATTTTGCTTTGTGTTTTATCTGCGTTCTTTTTGCACCTTTCTACTAGTTTTTACTTCTTATACTTCTGCTAAATTTTCTTCTTCTTTAGACAAGTCAGTTTTTGTATGCATGGCATAATTTATAACAGCTGTCATGTCGCTGCTGTCATGTTTTATTTATAATAACGACGACTACCTTTTTTGGTTTTGTTGAAAGTTCGTTTTCCACTTGGGCGCATCCGTTTTCTTTGTTTAGTATAAAGATTATCATATACTTTGTAACTGTTCTCTCTATTGTCTTTTGTTGTTTTGCACAAAATTTGCTTAAAGAATTTGATTTTCTTTTATCACACTCAGAATGTTCTGCAATAAAGCACGCTTAAGTTGACGTTTTCATTTTATATAAATATTAAAACAGCTTTGGTAGAGCTTTTCTTAATCTTACGTTATGATCAACAAGCGGAGTGGAGCAAACCGCAAGTGTTCAATGAAGTTTTTTTTTTTTTTGTTTTAAGACAAGGTTTCATTGTTTTAACAAAGAAAAAAATACAACATAAAAGATACAAAAACAAAATAGCTTGAATATCATGCACACATGCATGCAATTGTATGCTTTGAAAAAACATATAGCATTGAGGACATAGCAAACGAGCTAGCAAACAGAGTGTACAAGACAACTAAATAAAAGAGAATTCATTTATTTTCAATGCTCAGCTATCGCCAAATAAATCCTTTGGCAAAATATAGGCAGCTTTACCGCAAACATATACTTATAAAAAATCTACAAATTTATTTTTACTTCTTTATTTAATTTTTTAGTTTGCGCTGCTTCTGCTTTGCTATTAGAGTAAGTAATTTTTTATTTATATACAAATGTTTGCGACACGTTTGCGTTGAAATTTTAATTTTTTGTTTCAAGTGTTAAAATAGTTTTTATAACCAAATATTTCAACGTTTTGCCGAAATTTGTTAAAAAACAAGAAAAAACTGTTGGCATGCAAAACTTTTTGTTACCATAAAAAATTCAAATTTTTGTGTTTGCTGCAGCTTGTCAACGTTGCAGCATACTTCAATGTGTGTTTATTTTTTTTGTTCATCTTTGATATTTTGGCAAACGAGCTCTATATTTGGGCAAACAATAGCTTGCAAAGACTAGCAAAAAAAAAATTCTCAACCAGCATTTCAACAGCTTAACAAAATTATGTTACTTTTTTTTTGTGTATTTGTGTGCGCTTTAAAGTTTTTTCATTGCAGTCACGTTAAGTGCTGTTGGCAGTTTATTTAAGCTCTTAAAATTGGAATTTGGCAAAAACGCACAAAAACTTTGGCACAAAAATTAAGTTCTTGACAGAAAATTTTGCATATTTTTTTAATGACTTTCCGTCAATTTTGATTTATACATAAATATTTGCTCATTATTGTTAACCTGCGAAATGTATAAATTTTATTTTAAGCCATTAAAGCATTTAATTGCTCTAGTTTGAACTGTTGTACTAAATCTAAAGCTTCACTTTGTTTAAATGTAACAGTGAAGTGACTTGCGTCATCCCCAACAATACTGGCTGTGTTAATTATTTAATGAAATTTATGCTGCTGCTGAATCAGCATGCATTTGCGTCTCTTTTCAATTTTGTGCTACTTATATGCTCATTAGTTTTGGTTTTGTGTGAACAGTTGAATTCAATAGAGGCTAATTTGTTGATTATCTACAAAGCATATTTCTGACAGATTAGCGCTAGCGAGCATCATGCATTTTTTTTTCTTTTACATTCATAGTAGCAGCAGCTGATGCTCTATGAAGTTGAGCATGTATGCAGCACTCCACATTGTTGGCAACACACACACACTTTCGTGCCACATTAGCAGCCGGTTTGACAAAAGCGTAAAATTTCAGCAACTAACTGTAGCATTAAGTAGCACTAAACTTATCACTGAAGCTCCTGCCACCAACTTCCTGCTGCCAGTGAACCTAGTTAGTAACGTAGATAAATTATGATAAAATAAATAAATTTTGCTTTGAATAACAAGACTTGTTATGATGTTAAGAATTGGGTCAAGTGGTTGTAAAATTTTAATATCTATGAACAATTTTTGAGCCGAAAATTGATCAAAATATATTTATTTTCAAAGTTTTGCAATTTATTGAAGGTTTTCTCATTTTCAATAGGCAGTTTATGTTGTCCAATTTATTGAATTTAGTTTAAGGTCATATTAATATTTCAAAGTCTGTTCAAAGTAATAAAGTTTGTTTTGATAAAGCTGTTATGAACACATATAAAGTAAGCATTTTAAGCAAAAAAACAAACAAATTGGCCATTTCAGCCCTTGAAAGGACTTTGACCGAGCTTCTTATGATCAACTGTGTTGTGTGTGTTATTAAATGTTTGCACACAATTGACCGAGAACTGGACCTACATGTTTTATGCCGACTCCGAGCGGCTAAAGTTCATGTTCTTAAGAAGCTTTACATGGCATTATTTACTCTCTGAGGTTTGCCATTGTCTGCAGAGAGGTGGTGACCGATCAGAAAAATTTTTTTATTGAAAAAACTTTTCGCTGCGGCTGGGGATCGAACCCGGGCTCCAAGCATGCTAAGCCACACACTTAACCTGCATGCCACGGTCACCACGGGCCAAGTAAGCATTTTATGATGTTTAAAAGCTGTAAAAGGAAAAAAAAACTGATTTGACCTTTTGACATTTATTTAAAACTAGTGTAGAAGCCCCGTCATAAGACGTTTCGTATTCAAAATAATTAGATAGTAGACGATATGACAACATTTTTACATTCATCTCATATGTTGTTTCAATGTGGCCTAACTTTTAATTATAAAATAAATTTTTTGTGCATACTTTTAGGCGTTTTCATACAAGAAAGCACTGTAATATTAAGATTGTATGAGCGAGACTGATTCTGGCTCAGGCTAAACATGTTTTAAGAAGCATTGCATTAACAACTATGAACAGTTTGAGTACCTTATCTATACTATTATATAAAAGGAGACTCACGGCGTATTTGGTGACAAGTGTTCTCAATAACCGCTTAACCGATTTTTAAAATTTTTTTCTCTATTCAATTGCTATGATACGCGAAATTACTATAGGGTACTTCGTTTTTTAAAAAAACTTTTTCTTTAATTATTTAAGAATTCATGTATTTTAATGCTGCTAAGCAGTGTTGCCAGAAATTTTTGAGGAAAGAAGCTAGATGGTCTTTAAAAAATGGCTAGAAAAGGCTAGACGGCTTTAAAAAAAAGCTAAAAAAAGGCTAGATTTGTATACGTTACTTTTTTATTAAACATGATTCTGTAAATATACAGACGTTTGTATATATATGTTTAATATATGAATATGATGTAAAAAGGAACAATACCAAAAACTAAATATATTGAAATTGATTTAAGGACCCATTAAAGCATTCGAGTGCACACTGCACTTGAAGCTTTGCTAGTAATATTCCAATTATCTATTTTTTACAGATAGAAGGGCGAAATACAGCCATTTCTAGGGATGATTAAACGTATGCTTACTCCGTCAGGAAAACGCGATAAATGTGAAGGACATTTTAATTAGAACCCAGTGAACATGTTCATTCGTATTAGGACCTCATTATTGTAGCCATTTTGAAAAAATATTGATCAATACTTTTAGTGGAGTATATGGTAAACTAATGAAATCCCCATACATTATAAATTGTATAATTTTTTCTTAATTTTTTTAAAAAATTTCTGCATTTTTCGAAAAATCATCGAAGTTTAAAAAATTAGTTTTGCTTTTGGTTTGCTTGTCAGTCATATGTAACAAATATTTTAAATGATACATACTGTGCGTATGAAGTCAGTGAGGCAGATAATACTCTTATAAGTAAATATAATGATATACATACTGAATAAAAAACCATTTAATTCTGTAAAAGTTGAAGATTTTGAATTTATTGTCTGTAAAACCATATTAAAAAAATTAATTTTGTATAAAAATATTAATTTTTATTTAATAATTATTTAGTTTTAATTAATTAGCCATTTTGGCCTTAAGTTCTAAAGTATTTTTCTAAGTGCTGATAATTTTGTATCAATAAAATGAAAAATGTTAAAATTACCAATTGTTCGTGTCCTTGTTTATTAAGGATAGTGTTAAGGATTTTTTTGGACCAACCTATGAATTTTCCAACTTATAGGGGTTAAAAAAGGCATTTTATTTGAATTTTGGACCTTTTTGATTTGAAAAGTCAACTTTTATTAAAAATTTTAATTTTTTTTAGTTGAAAATTGGCCTTCTAGTTTAATTATTCAACTACTAAAGTTGAAAAAGACAACCTTTTTGTTAAATTTTTTCAACGTATTGAATTAAAAAAGTAAACTTTTAGTTAAATTTTTCAACTTTTACGGCTGAAAAGTCGGGTTTCTAATTGTATAATTCAACTACTTGGGTTGAGAAAGTCAACGTTTAAGTTCAATTTTTCTACTTGCTGGGTTGAAAAAATCAACCTTTTAGTTGAATTATTAGATTTTTTCGGTTGAAATTTTCAACATCCTGGTTGACAAATTTCACTATGTTTTTCTTTTTTAAACTTTGTAGTTGAAAGCTTGAACCTTTTCGTTGAATAATTTGACCAAAAATTTTAATTATTCAACTTAAATAGTTGAGAAATTTCATATTTTTTCCTTTTTTATACTTTTAGGTCTAAATTTTCTATACTAACTTGTTTACTCCAAATAAAGTTGAAAATTTCAACATTTTTGGTAAGAATGTATATTACAACTTAAAAAGTTGAAAAAGTGAACCTCAATTTCGAACCGTGTACAATGCCTTAGATTCGACAATTGAAATGTACGAAAGCAGCGACTAACCAGAAGCAAAACTGCAGCTATTGATGATGTTTGGCAAATGTTTGAAGCTCTAACTTGGCAGCAACTTACACTCCGCATGATGCACTGACCGTTGATGAGCAGTTATTCCCATACAGAGACCACACTCGCTTCACACCATACATTCCGTCGAAGCCTGCCAAGTATGGCATAAAGGTATGGCGGTTGTGCGACTCGAAATCATTTTATCCTATCAAAGGAATTATTAACTCTGCTAAATTGCCTGACCAAACACGAGAGGTTCATCAGAGGGTAGAATGTTGTACTTCAACTTGCGCAGAGTTATTTGAATGCAGGCCGCACAATTTATGCTGACAATTTCTTTTCCACTTTGGAATTGGTGCATATTTTCATCAGGAAGAAAACTGCATTTGTTGGAACAGTGCGCTCGAATAAGACATTTGTGTCAAAGGGTATGCGTCCTGTCAACAGCACATTTTTCGGCTTCAACGAAGGCAATGTAGCGCTGTGTTCACGCCAAGACGGTTCACGCCCAAGTATAACAAAGCGATAATTTTGCTGTCAACAGAATATTATACTTGCGGTGTGAACATGCAATCTAAGAATCAGAAACCGTTTGCTATTTTGGACTACAACGCCAACAAAACAAGCGTTGATACAATGGACCAGATGCTTGGAACCTATGCATGCAAGCGCTCAACAAACCGCTGGCCATGACTCATGCTTGCAGAAAATATTTTGGACGAGGGATAATTTACTCAAAAATAGTTATTTAAGTTTTTTTCATATAAAACTCCAAAAAATTCATAGTGTTAATTCATAGTGTTAAACAAGTTCTGGAATTCATTTAAAATAAATAATTAATAAATAATATTAAAAAAAAAAAAAATTTTTAAAAAATAAATGTTTTTAAAAATTTTCTACAGATATTCTACAGATAAAGTAGAAGTCATCAACGGTTGACTCATCCTCCGAGTCACCCTCCGAGTGTAAAAAGGTAGAAGGTAGAAGTCATTCAACGGTTGACTCACCCTCCGATGGGCGAGTCATTCGTTGCAGTCAAAGTCCCCAGAGATCTATTTGTATTTGTATGGAATTTTGTATAAAAAAATTTAAAAAAAATTTAAAAAAAAAAAAAATTTAAAAAAAAAAAAATTTTTTTTTAAATATTTTATGCAAAATTCCATACAAATACAAAAAGATCTCTGGGGACTTTGACTGCAACGGATGACTCAACCATCGGAGGGTGAGTCAACCATTGATGACTTCTACCCTATCTGTAGACTTCTATGACTTCTACCCTATCTGCAGACTTCTACCCTATCTGTCATGCTTTTCGGGGTCGTCCTACAAAAACACAACAAAAAAAAACAATTAAAAAAAGTCTTAAGTCGGTCTAGTCCGACTTTGAAATACCCTAAACCTTATTTTTCAAAATACAATAATTGTATTTAAAATGGGCGTGTCCGAGAGCGGATGTAGCCCATATTGTTTATGCAGTTCAATTTTGATGAAAAACTTAAAAAAATTTATAAAAATTTCAAGTTTTATTCTTGTAGCTCGCATGTTAATGCTTTTATAGTATTTTTACTATTGTAGGTTGTATAAAAGGTGGGCGTGTTTGTGGACAGCTTACGCCCAATTTTTTAGTGCATCTTAGTTTTGGTTTTAAGTACATACCTACCAAATTTTATCTCTGTAGGTTAAACATAAGCTAGTTTAATGAGTTTTCAATTTTTGGTTTGTATTGGTTTGTATTGGTTTGTATTGGAGGTGGGCGTGTTCGTGGTTGAATGACATCCATTTTTCAAAACCATCTTCATTTTTTTATAAAATACAAACGTACCAAATTTTATCTCTGTACGTTAAACTTTATCTTATTTATTGCATTTTTAATTTTTGGGTTGTATGGGAAATGGGCGTGTCCGTGGGCAGATGACGTTCATTTTTCAAAATTATCTTTAGTTTGATATAAAAAACATGCGTTCCAAAACTTATCTCTTTAGATTAAACATAAGCTTATTTTTTGAGTTTTAAATTTTTTGGTTGTATGGGAGGTGGGCGTGTCCGTGGACATATGACGTCCAATTTTCAAAATCATCTTTGGTTTGTTATATAAAACATACGTACCAAAATTTATCTCTTTAGATTAAACATAAGCTTATTTATTGAGTTTTAAATTTTTTAGTTGTATGGGAGGTGGGCGTGTCCGTGGGCAGATGACGTCCATTTTTCAAAATCATCTTTGGCTTGTTATATAAAACATGCGTACCAAAATTTATCTCTTTAGATTAAACATAAGCTTATTTATTGAGTTTTAAATTTTTTGGTTGTATGGGAGGTGGGCGTGTCCGTGGGCAGATGACGTCCATTTTTAAAAATCATCTTTAGTTTGATATAAAAAACATGCGTACCAAAACTTATCTCTTTAGATTAAACATAAGCTTATTTATTGCATTTTCAATTTTTGGGTTGTATGGGAAGTGGGCGTGTCCATGGGCAGATGACGTTTATTTTTCAAAATCATCTTTAGTTTGATATAAAAAATATGCGTACCAAAACTTATCTCTTTAGATTAAACATAAGCTTATTTATTGAGTTTTAAATTTTTGAGTTGTATGGGAGGTGGTCGTGGCCGTGCGTGAATGACATCCATTTTTCAAAACCATCTTCGTTTTTTTATAAAATACAAACGTACCAAATTTTATCTCTGTATGTTAAACATCAGCTTATTTATTGTTTTCAATTTTTGGGTTGTATGGGAAGTGGTCGTGGCCGTGGGCAGATGACGTCCATTTTTCAAAATCATCTTTGGTTTGTTATATAAAACATACGTACCAAAAATTTATCTCTTTAGATTAAACATAAGCTTATTTATTGAGTTTTAAATTTTTTGGTTATATGGGAGGTGGGCGTGTCCGTTGGCAGATGACGTCCATTTTTCGAAGACGTTTTTGGTTGAATATAAAATACATACGTACCTAATTTTATTATTGTAGGCTTATTATGAGCTCATTTATGTAGTTTTCAAGTTTTGTGTTGTATGAGAGGTAGGCGGGTCAGTAGGCGGATTCCAAAAATATTCAATAGTGCAAAACCTTGAGTCTATGTGATCATGTGTACCGAGTTTCATTCAATTATCTCTACTCCTTCTTCTTATCCTGTGTTTACGGACAACACACAGACGGATGGACAGATGGACAGACGAACGGACGGATGGACATAGATAGCTCGACTCACGAGGTGACCCTGACCAAGAATATATATACTTTTCTATACCGGACTCGCTTCGTTCTATGCGTTACAAACGTTTGCACAAAGTTAATATACCCTGACCTTTCAGGTTTAGGGTATAAAAATAAGAAAACTGTCGAAAAATAATTTCAAAATCTCACGGGTTGACCCGTGATAAGTGATCCGTGATAAAAGGACCGACATGACCTATTTATTTGACAAATGTACCCCGAGTTCTTATTAATTATTCTTAGCCGAATTTTTTTTCTGTATATATCAAAAACGGAATTTCGGAATTTATGCCATTAACTGTTAAGTAGTCTTCTGTGACTTGCCGCGAAGCCCTATTTCCCATTTCGCGTGCTTTTAACTACATTTAGGCATACCTGCCTTTTACTACATAAAATGTATGTATAAATTTTTTTATTTTCATTTATTTCTTATTTTTTTTTTTGCTTTGACTATCAGAGAAAGAAACTGTTTGTATTCATCTTTGTATAGTTATTAAAGACAAGGTAAATAATTTAAACCTTACAAAGCAGAGATGAACTTCAATAGCTTATTTCCATTTTAATAACCCTTTGATATTCATATTCTGCCCAAGCGGCTATAAAGTTTTAATTTATAACTTTTCCCCAAGCGCACAAGTAATGCTTAAAGGATTAATTGAACTTGTTCATTGGTAATTGAGAAGAGCTGTGTCAGCAAATAACCAAGCTTTCAAGCAACTACCAAAGCAATGGCTTTACATAATAATAATAATAATAATAAAAAAAAACCAAGTTATGCATAAATATTTAATAACATATACCTAAAGTAGCATAATATCAGGCAGCTTTTATAGACAATCAATGAAATAAACCTTCAAGCTGGATATATGGAAAATTGCCTGACAGCCTGGTACCGTATTAGATTGTATTAAACTAATAATAGTAAAGAGCAAAAACAATGTTAACAGTATTAAGGCCATACTACAAACACACAGTGCTACATACTTACTAAAAGTATACAACGATGCTATTGTATCAGCTGCTATGCAACACTTACCTTTAATGAAATCCACAGCCATCTCTAGACCGTAGGTATCCTTATCACAATCGTCCAGTATGTGAGCACCTAACGTGATGTTCGGCAATAACTGCTGTTTGTTCACCTGATCCAAAGTATAGAGCATAGCTTCGAGTGCTTGTATGCCACCCTGTGGCATAATGGGGCCACAAGTGATGCTGTCTTCACGTGAGTGGACCATCATTAGACCACCTAAAATAACGTCACCCTCCATAACAGAGGCATGTTTAACGGGCCAAGCAGGGCTAGAGCTGGCGGCGCCGGCGGCAGCACCAACTGTTGTTGTGCTTAGCAGTGGATTGCTTAAAATGGTAGGGTTGCTGTTGGGAGTTAGAGTAGAGGTCATGATGTGAGCAATGTTGTTGGAGTTGTTGTAGTTGAAGTAGTCAAACGATGTGCTACCAGTGCCAGCAGCAGCAGCAGCTAC
The DNA here is from genome assembly GCA_958299015.1 of Tetanocera ferruginea. Taxonomy (NCBI): domain Eukaryota; kingdom Metazoa; phylum Arthropoda; class Insecta; order Diptera; family Sciomyzidae; genus Tetanocera; species Tetanocera ferruginea. The sequence continues at coordinate 163,774,981 of OY282640.1, read as the reverse complement.
GGCAGCAATTGTAGCAACAACTGTTGCTTTCGTTGTTGGCAAATAACCCAAGGATAACAAAGTGTGCAAAGTGGTGGTATGCGTGTTGTTGCTGCCGCCTCCACCAGCTAGGCTTCTCATGGGCATTGCTTGTTTTCTTGTATTAACAAGAAAAGCTGTTGAAGTTGTTGTTGATGTAACGCTTGCTGTTGTTGTTGTTGCTGCAGCTCTACTTGCACTATCTCGAGGCGCATCACGCATTTTTATTCTTCTGGCATTGCTAATTTTGGGCAGCATGGAAAGTGTTTTTATTGTTGTGGGCATTGTTATTGCTGCTATTGAAGGTTCAACAATTATTTGCTTAGTTGTTGCATTGTTATTGTTTCGGCTGTCAGCACTAAGTAAAACGTTTTCATTAAATTGCTGTCTATTTGTTATCTTAATTGCTGATGCTGGTGTTGTGTCTTCATTGTTGTTGCCTACAATATAAGAAGCTATTGTCTGCAGTTGTTCTTGTTGTTGGTGTTGCTGCCAATGAACATTGTTATTGCTTGTCTGCCCTTTGGTTGTAGTGAATTTTTCTGGTGTTAAAGTTGTTATGTTAGCATAAATTGCATGTTGTTCCATGGCATCAGTGTTTAGTTTTTGGCTAGTTGTGGTTTGAGTGTTGTTGAGTTTATTAACTAGTGGTTTTGTTTCAGCAAGTTTTTCTAGGGCAGCAACAAAATGTTGATGATTCTCTTGATGCCTTGCAGCGGCATTGAAGTGATTGAAGTGTATAACTTGGACATCAACAGTATTGGGTAAAGTGGTGGTGGTGATGGTTTCTTCTGTATCGCTCAAATTTGCATGACTTTCTTTAGTTTTGGCTGCTGTAACTTTGTCAGTAGCTGTGTTTATGTCTGTGTCGTTAAAATAGTCATTTAAGCTATAGTTGTCACTAGATATGCCACTGCCTATGAAATTTTCACTTACAGTGTCTATGATTGACTGAGTGGTGTCAATGACACCACCATTCGTTTCAATATTTATGCCGTTATTGCTGAAATTAAAATGTTTCGTGATGTTTTTATCATAAGTTTTAGTATTGATGTGAATTTTACTTTGAGATAAACTGTCAGCGTTGGCATTGTTTGTCAAATTTTCATTATTATCTGCATCAGCACTTTTTATGACTGTGTTAACAGCACTTTTTTCTTTTTCCATGATATAAGTTGCACTTTTACTATCATAACCATTCCCAATGTCATTCTTAACTGACCTCTCTGAGTTACTTTTTAAGTTCTCCGTTCGATTTTGGAATATTTCACTATCACTGTCTGTTGTATGCTTGGTGGTGTTGTATTTAGTCTTAATGGGCATTGAATTACTATTATCACTTCCAACACCAAATACCACTTTACTTCCTAACTCACTCTTAGTATTGCTTGCTTTATTAGAATCAGTGTTCATATTTTTTATTGAACGAAATGTGCTATTTTTATCATCATTATCATCTGTGATACCTTTCATGGTATTGTATTTTTCATCACTGGCACTTTTATCGTCTTTACCGCTCTCAGTCTCATTCTCAGTTTCAGTGTTTAGCTCAGTTTTAGTGTTTTTTTCCACAAAACTTCTTACATCACTGTCAATGATACCCTTAAAGGCGTTGCGTATAGTCAGAAAAATATTGTTTTTATCAACACCACTCTTTAGTTGTTTTCCTGACCCAATTATAGTGCTGTTTTTCATGTCAGTACCGATATTTTCTTCAATAGTGTTATAAACCGTCTCATTGACACTTTTATTATCATAACCATTCCATGTAACACCTTCTATTTCACTGTTGAAATCACTTAAAGTAGGTATTTGTGAAACAATCTCCAATGTTATATCAACTAATTCTTCATTTGAACTTTTAGTTTTTGTTATCTTGTTTTCTTCACTGAAGGTATTAATGTCACTTTTTCCTTCACCAAAACTTTTCACAGCGAACGTGATTTCACTTTCTGTTTCATTGTGTTTGATTTTACTTGTGCTATTAGTAAAATGATTTTCAGTTTCAGTTTCGCTGGTGCCACTTTTCGTTAGACTTTCATTAACACTATCATTGTTAAACTTTGTGGTGTCAATGACACCATTTTTATAATTTCCACTTGCCGTAACACTCTTAAGTTCATTATTTAAATTACTTTCTCGGGCCTTTATATCACCACTATCACTGTTGCCTTTAGTGGTTTCAATGACACCATTTTTATCATTCGTAATCGCTGCAACACTTTTAAGCTCTCTATTTAAGTTACTTTCTATGGTCTTTATATCACCACTCTCAGTTTTGCCTTTAGTGGTGTCAATGACACCATTTTTATCATTCACTGTCTTCACAGTATCACTCTTAAGATCACTATTTAAGAGACTTTTTGTAGTATTTTCGTTGAAAGTTTGACTTCTTACACCAGCATCGGTGACATAAGCACTACTTTTGTCACTTTCAAGGCTCTGTGCAATGTATCTCTCTATGTTACTGTCACTTTTAATGGAAGTTTCGTTAAAATTTTTTGTTACATCAATGTTATCCTGAGTGCTACTTTGGTTAAAGAAATTTTCACTTTCGAGTTTATTTTTATCAGCACTTTTGTTTTCACTTTTGAAGCTATTTTGCAGAATATTTTCCATAGTTCTCTCAGCACTGTTGTTGTTTTCTTCACTCTCATAATCTGATGCTTCATTGGACTCTATGTGAAAGTTTTCACTGATATATCGTAGGCCACCATTTGATCTTTTGGCTTTTAAAACCGTTACTTTTGGTGGCGTATCAATCTGCCTACTGCTTGTTCTTTTGCCTTCAAAGCTCTTTACCTGTGGCGTTATACTTTCCACCACTAACTGGTCCATAATTTTTGCAGTATAATCGTTGTCAGCATGATATCTTGCTTTGTAGTTTTGCAGTTTTCCGGTTTGAAATTCTGGCAAAATATTAGTCCCTTCAGTATTAACAGAACTTTTACTTTTGACTCCATTTAAGTCATTGAGTTTCAAAGCTTCTTGTTGCATATTTGCTGATTTTTCTTTGCTTCTTTTAACAGCTTTTTTTGATAACACTTTCCAGTCTTCTAGTTTAGCCTCTATTGCTGTTTCTGTAGATTCTTTTATTGGAAACTTTTTTCCTCCTTCTTTTGCGACAGCGTCTTCTGATGTTTGTATGAAATTTTTGAATGGAAACTTTTTATATTCTTCTTTGTTAGTTTCTTCTGTCATATCTCTATATTCCCCTTTCAACTTTCTCCCATCCGTTTTTGTAGCTTCTGTTGGTGATGTTAGGTTTTTTTCTTCAGCTTTAATCGTTTTCAAATTTTTTGCAATAACTTTGGTTGTAGTTTTCATACTTTCCCATTTCTCCTTCTCTTGTATAGCATCTTTTTTTAAAGTTCTTGATTCTTCTGTTCTCAATGTCTCAGGCACTTCTTTTGGTATATTCATTTTATCTTCTTTTGATGTAGTTGTCATGTGTTCTTTTTCCAATTGTCTGCTCTGCTGATCAGCAGAAGTTTTAAGAGTTGTTGTTTCTCCTGTTTTAATTGTTACAAATACTTCTTGTAGATTTTTCATTTCATCTTCTGTTGATAAAGTTTTTATGCCTTCATCTCTAAATTTTTCTGTCTTTTGTTCAGTAGCTGTCTTTGGAGGTTTTGATTCTTCTGCTATCAACATCCCAAACACTTCTGTTGTAGTTTTCTTTTCTTTTGACTTAAATATTTTTCTCTTTTCACCATCACTTTCTTTAAGTTTGCTTGATACTTCATCTTGATCTGCTTTCAACTCGTCGTCAACAGCTTCTTCCAGTGTTCTTCTCATTTCAGTGTCTTCCTCTTTTAGCTTTTTCCAAACATCTTTTGTGATAGCTTTTGTTGAAATATTCACATTTTCTGAAGCTTTAAGCTTTCTCCACTTTTTGTCATCAGCTGTTAGCAGAGAAGAAGTTAGAGTTATAGAAGAAGCTTCTTTTGGTATTCTTGTGTCTTTCTTCTTAAGCATTCTGGATTCATTTCTAGTCGCTTCTACTGCTGTATTAATGACATCTTTTGGAGTTCCTACCACTTCTTCTTGTTCTTCTTCTTCTTCTTTAAATGATTTCCAATTTTCGTCAACAGTTTTCCGTCTCGTCTTAACGTCAGCCTCCATCGACTTTCTCCGCACTTTTTCAACAAGTTTTTTTGAAGTTTTAGTTGGTTCTTCTTTTAAATTTTTCAACACATCATCAGCAGCCTCGGTTGCAGTTTGCATGTCAGTTTCTTTTAATTTTCTCCAGGCCTCTTCAGTAGCTTCTTCAGTAGTTTTCAGCAATGCCTTTTTTGAATTTCTTCCCACTTCTTCAAACGCTTCTTCGTTCAACTTTCTTCTTTCTTTTACAGACACTTCTTCTGATGTTGCCGTGACTTCTTTCCACTCTTCTGCAGCAGATTCTTTTGTAGCTGTGAAGCCTTGTTTTTTCAGCTTTCTCCACTCTTCCTGGACAGCTTCATTTGGCTTTATTGTTGTTGTTTTCTTGTTGTCTTCTACTTCCTCTTCAAACGCTCTAGTTAATTTATTGTTTGACTCAAACTGCAGTGACTCACTTTTATTCACTTCTTCTGTTTGCACTACTTTTGTTATATCTTCAAATTCTTTCTCTTTCCCATCTGCTATATCAGCACCTTTTAAAGCTTCTCTCTTTTTTACTTCCTTTTCGCTTAAAAATCGTTTTTCTACTTTTTGTGCTGTAGTTTTAGTGTTCATTAATTCTGTCTCGCTGCTCTTTGTTGTATTTCGGTCATTCATCTTCATGATCATAAAAGCTTTCATTTCTTCTTCACTTCCTTTCTCTACGTTTCGCTTGTCTTGCACAATTTTTATTGCATTGCTTGGCTTTAATTTTTCAAGCACATTAATTTTAATTGTTGGCTTATTTGTTGTTGCTGACTTTTGAGTCATCGTCATCGTTGACTTGATGTTGACAACTTTAACTACTTTAAACTTGTTGGGCAACACTTGAGTGGTATTTATGTTGTTGTTGTTGTTGGTGTTGTGCTGCTTCCTCGATTGTCGCACATCAGCATCATTATCCCGGTATTGCTCAAACACACTTGGTGCAACATTTGGCTTAGCAACAACATCTATTATTGTTGCAACCTTTGCCACTTGATCTCTATTGCTACTGGGCGATATGCTAGGAGCAGCAATAACAACAATGGCCAGTTCATCAGGCAACTGTTGGTCGCCAACAGCAACGTGCTGTTGTCTTGTTGCATTGCTAAGGTTTTCTTGGTGCTTATAATGCTTATTGTTGTTGTTGTTCCAACTCTTTTGGTCGCTCATTAAATGCGTATTTTGTGCAGTAGCAGCAGCAACAACAACAGAAGAAAGTTTTGGACGCTTGCCAATGCCAGCTGTCATTGCAGTTGATATTGTTGTCGCCAGCGTTGTTGTGCCAGCAACCTCATGCTGCACCACAGTTTGTGGTGTTTGTTGTGGTGCAGCTGTTGTGTTGCTGCCTTTGAATGTTGCCAATTTTACCTTTGCGTATTGTGGTTGTTCGTATTTGTGTCGATGTTGTTGTTGTTGCAGTTGTTTGCGTTGCAGTTTAGCTGCTTCCAGTGTTGCTGTTTTAGTTTGAAAGTCACTTAAAATCTTTGTCTTTGTTGTATTTGTTGTTTGAAATCTTTCAATTTCCTCTTTTCGATTGAATTCCTGCTGCTGTTGGCCACATATTGCTATTGTTGTTGTCATCAGTATGTTTGCCAACAGCCATAATTTGCAGTTATTGTTCATGCTTGCTTTAATCGACACCAACTGTTTGCAGCAAAGTTGTTGTTTTTGCTTTTGTAGAGTTGTTGTTAATTTGTTCTACGTTAGCAACAATTGTCAGAGCAACATTTTGAACAAAAATGATAAAAATGTTGCTGTTTTTTTGTGTTTATCTGTTAAAACTTAATTTTATTTCATTTCTGCTTCAAACTCTTCCCGTTTTAGCTATACTTAAACAATTTTTGGGTTGCTTTTTTTCCTTGCTTTGCTAACTGGCGTGTTAATTACTTTGTTTTGCTTTACTTTTTGAATTGTTGGCAGCTCTTCCTTCTTTTTCAGCTGTTATTGTTTCTGCTTATTTGCTTTCATGCAACCCCAACTATTTGCTCAACATCCTTTTTGCTCTATCTCTCCCGCTCACTCAGCTTCGAAAAGTTTTTTGCACAGTCCATGTATATCCAGCTTAAATTAAATATTTTTGCAGTTGTTGCTGTAAATGAAAAGAGATAATTAAAAAAAATATCATGAGTTAGTGTCTTTTAATGAGGAGTTAAGCAGGTTCGAGAAAAGAGACAAAAAAAAAAAAACGAAAAGTAAAAGATAACAACAACAATAATAACTTTTCTTACTCTTTAACAAGTAGTCTAATTTTAGGGTTTCGGACAGCAGAATTAATTTAAGCGCTAATTGCTTTAGGGTGACTCTTTGAACATTGTTAGCTCAGTAATAAATAGCAAACAAAAGGTTAGCAAAGTCAGCTGAGACAGGGAAAAGATCATTGAAAAAACACAAAAACAAAAACAACAAAAAAATCACAAGAGTTGCAAAAAGTGTTGGGTTAAACTTGAGTTTGCTTTTATATTATTTGTATAATATATTTTTTAAGATTTTTTTCTTTTTCGTTTATTTTTAACTCTATCAGTTTGCTTCATAAACAGAAACCCAATCATTTTCAATTCTTTTGTTGCCTTAGCATTAAAAAATAATCTTAAGGCAAAATAATTATCACTAGGCTCCATATCATAAAACACAAAAAAAAAAATGGCTTTTGCCATGTAACTGACAACAGTTTTGTGTAAGTTTAAGATTCCTTTAAAGTACCTCTTCAGATACATATATTTATTTTTCATCATTCTTCATCAAGCTTCATTTTCTTTTACTTTTTGTCAAGCATTCTTTGTCATTTTCTCAACAGTTTATAGAACTTATGTGAAATAAATAAAGAGCTTGGCTTTTATTAGCCTAAAGGTGGGTCTTTCCGGGTTTTAACTCCTTTAAATATCAAATGTTAAATGTCAAATGTCAAATGTCAAATGTCAAATGTCAAATGTCAAATGTCAAATGTCAAATGTCAAATGTCAAATGTCAAATGTCAAATGTCAAATGTCAAATGTCAAATGTCAAATGTCAAATGTCAAATGTCAAATGTCAAATGTCAAATGTCAAATGTCAAATGTCAAATGTCAAATGTCAAATGTCAAATGTCAAATGTCAAATGTCAAATGTCAAATGTCAAATGTCAAATGTCAAATGTCAAATGTCAAATGTCAAATGTCAAATGTCAAATGTCAAATGTCAAATGTCAAATGTCAAATGTCAAATGTAAAATGTAAAATGTCAAATGTCAAATGTCAAATGTCAAATGTCAAATGTCAAATGTCAAATGTCAAATGTCAAATGTCAAATGTCAAATGTCAAATGTCAAATGTCAAATGTCAAATGTCAAATGTCAAATGTCAAATGTCAAATGTCAAATGTCAAATGTCAAATGTCAAATGTCAAATGTCAAATGTCAAATGTCAAATGTCAAATGTCAAATGTCAAATGTCAAATGTCAAATGTCAAATGTCAAATGTCAAATGTCAAATGTCAATGTGAATGAACCTTATCCAGCCCAATTTTTTCCTACGCGAGAGCGATATGCATAGTATATACATATATTAATTTAAAAGGACTATTTGGAAAAGTTTGTCTTTATGCCAGCGTTCAATATCATTTTCATAGCTTGTTAGGAACTTTTGAACTCTACCAAAATCCGCTACAAAATGCTTATTATCGAAAACCTGGCGCAAAAATTTGAAAAACAATCATGGCAGAAAAGACAATTTTTTCAACATTTTATATGTTTCTTGTATTTATTGTACAAAAACTCAAAAAATTGACAGTATCATTTAAAGTTTCTCCACCTTCAAGAAAATACCATCCTTTGAGGCTAGTAAGATGGACTTTGTGCTGTACACCATGGGAATGGGCGTTTCGGCACAAACAGAAAACTTAAAGTTCTTCGGAAACTTTTCATTTTCTTTGTTTACTTTTGCTGATTCTTGCACCACAGCACTTCTCAAACTGTTCAAACTGTTTGACGTTAAGTTTACCCTATCCTCAAACCATCATTGTAAATAGGTTGAATAAATGCCATTGAGCTTTTTTTCCATTTTAATTATTTAATATTAAATTTTTATTTTTTCTTTTAAATTTTTATTTATTATTAACTTAAACTATAAAAATGTTCTGCAATTCTCGTAACTGCACTGTTAAGCGTGAATCAGATAGGCTAGTCCATTGCTGGTTATGTGACGCATTCTTTCATATAAAGTGTGCAATGTTGACTGCGAGAATTTTTGATGCACTTAATGAAGGTAAAGGACTTCGTTGGGCGTGCGAAAATTGCAGATCTACCGCTGTGGATATTTTAAAGCTTATACGACAATCTCGTAAAGGCTTTTTAGAGGTTTCGAAGGATTTAGCGGCTGCTCAAGCCAGATTGGCTGATTTTGAAGATTTATTTAAGAAGTTTAAAATTATGGAGGAAGCTTCAGTATCTCCAAAACGAAAGCGGCCATATAAGAATCTTCGAAATACCGCAAAACCTTCTGCTATAGCCATACCTCCGTCTACTAACAACGGCTTAATCTTGCTTTCACCAAATTTGAGCATAGAACATGAAGCACAGTCAACTGAGTCTGTCAGTGATGACAAAAATACTAATAAGACTGTCTCTTCAAATGTGCCTGCAGCAGCTGATATTATTTTACAAACAGCTGAAGCTCCTGCAGTGGCACCAACTATCGTCGTAAGTGATTCTCCAAGTCCTTCTGGTATTTTTATGCATCAATATGAAATATTCAAGAACAAAAGTTTTTATTGAGACTGTCATAATGAAATTTGCTTTATTGTAAATTGAAATTTAAATTTAAGTTTTGGCGCCGCATTTCTTTCTTTCTTTTAACAAGCATATTGTTTCCAAATTTGTTCATAATTATAAAAGATTTGACTGTATTTAAATTATCACACTTATCTGCAATTAAAACTCAATTAAAATCGTGCTGCGAAATATTTCCGTCATCAGTATTGAAAGTAAATTGTTTTTTATTTCTCCGGTGGTGAAACACAACGAATGCAAACTATTAATTATTAGCTGACAATTTGTTTTTTTTTAACGCTTGTTAATTGAGATTAATATGCAATTTTAAATTAATTATCATGCTATTTAATAAATAATTCATTTATATTTAAGAGCAGCTGTTAATAGGTCACCAATCATTGCCTCAATAACATGTTTTATTAAGTGATTTTTTAAAATTTATTTCTGTACAATATATTCACGCAATGAAAGCAACGTGTTATATGAATTTTTCTTTTGAAATGTAAATTCCTTGCTGTGGGCCAATTGCCACCCATTGAACTTGTACAACATATGTTCATATCTACAGATAAAGATATTGAAATTTTTTATGTTTTTGTGATATGCATGCAACCTTGCAACCTTTTATAGCTTTTTGTTGCTTATGTGAAAAGGATTTGTAAAAAAAAATAAAAAAAAATGTATAAAAAATATTGATAATCATGCACGCAATCTTCAAATCACTTTTTCCTGTTGATTCTGCCCCCTGCTTCAGTTTCGTTTAATTCTATATATATGTATTTATATAACATAGATGTTTCTTTGATGTTAAAGGTACGTTGATAACCTATCTATGAGTGCGTGAGTGAGCTAATGTGTGCAAATGTGTTAAAGTGCCTATTTTGTAATTCTTTACATGCTTCGACATGCTGTGTTCAACACTTAACCTCACAAAATAAACATCACGTCAGACAGCCATCAATTGTGAGCTCAAGGCAATAATGCTTCATCATTTTTTTTTTCCTTCCAAAAATATCAGCAATCATTCAAATCACGGCCTTGAAGGATATTAAGAACAGTAAGACATTAAGGAAAAAGAAAAAGAAAAAAAAAGGAAGCACATTTCAATTTTCGTTACAAATTAATTCACATTCACACTTCAATAGATGCTGAAATTAAAGATTCTTGCATATTGAATGTTTTTAAGGAAATATTTAATAATAAGCAAATTTATAGTTTTTGAAGCAACTATTTATTGTAAATAATAAAATATAAATTTCTAACAATTAAGTAAAATAGTTATTTTTTTGATTTTGCGTTTTTAATATCGACTTTAGTGATTGTAACAAATTTAGTTTGGTTGAAATTTAGAATATTTTCTTTTCAAATATATCAGCGTTGCCACATGATTAACTTAAAGTTGCGTATCAATTTGTTTTTTTTTTATAAATTTTATTTTTACACCATTAACGAAATTTATTTTGTGAGAAAAGTCATTACGTTGATGGAGTCATCAAGTTCATATCTCTTAAACGCTTCTGTAAAGATCTTGCTAATGATGTGAATAGAAAAACAACTTGTCACTGCAAATATAGCATTTTTTTTAAGTTGACAAACTTTCCTGCACGATTTGTCATTCACATCGACCCACCTCCCCCCCACCCATCTATTCAACCAGCCAGTGAAAACAATTTTCGTTTGCTCAACGGAAATAACATTCAATATCATTGAAACATCAGAGTCAACTTTATTGATATTGACTCAACCCTGAAGGCAACCCTAAAATTCCATGAAAAACAAACAGCAAAATCAAGTTAACCATTGACACAATTTAGCGTACACATGAATGAGCCTGTAATTGAAGCAAACATTTGAAATACGTCAGTGTCAAGTCAAAAGCTTTCGTCCTGACATCGAGACTGCTTAACGGTTACTAGGGAACCACAACGATGTTGAATGAACGAATGGTTACTTGGTTCAACCCTTTTCTGCATGCTTTAACGGTCACATCTTGACACAATAACTTTAATAACAAATTTTTGTTATTCAAACTTGAATTTGAACGCTTAGTTAAACATGAATAAATATTAAGTATTTATTTTTCACACGATTTGATGGAGTTTTAAAGCACAAAAAGTTGACGTTGATGTTCTTGTTGAAATTTAATTATGGTGTTTTTTTTGTTTTTGTTGTTGGTAAGGCAAACCCGAAATGTAAAATGTGAAAAACAAAGATTGCAAAGTCAGATGAAATCTGACTTTTCAAAGTTTCCGAAAAGGATGTTTCTAGTTCACAGTAGCAAGCAAAAAAAATATTTAATTAAAAAGCTGAAGCAATTTTTTGCTTAGGCTGTAGAAGTTTTGTTTACTGGCATCACTTGCATGTGTCTTCGAACAATGTATTTGATGAGAAAAGCTAATTTTAATTGCTTCATTCAAGATTGTCTAAGTATTGTGCACTTTTTTACTGGAATGAGCTTAATTTTAAATTTAATTTTTACTTTTTAGAGACAATCCTCAAAATTGAAACTAAAAAGCTTCACTTCACTCTTCACTTCAACATTTACAAACCAATACAACTGTTGTTTTTTAAAATTTTGCATTATTTACGCAACCATCAACATTTTGGTACAGTGAAATTTACGTTAATGTATAACAAAATAACTGAAAAAGCGCCATTAAACAGTGAAAAAATAAAAAAAAATCCCACAACAACAACAACAACTCCACATTAATAACTGTAAATGTAATAAGAGTTGCACATAAAAAATTTGATTTCATGGTGAATAAAACATATACATTGTCATATTTAACAGCTTTTTTGTTTCAGCAGCAGCTACATATTTGTATGTGTTCATGTGCTTCATAAGTTTCAATAACGATTGCATTAAATCACAAAAAATAAAAGAAGCAAATATTCTTTTTTATTAATTTCGCACATCATTTAATTGTTGAAATATCTTGCATATCGTTGAGCAACATATTTTATTGCTGTTATAGCACGCTTGCAAGCATCCATACATAATGGAAAAATACTCTCACTTACATACACACACAAGTAGCCACATTCAAGCACACCACAAAGAAGCCGACTGTATGAAATATTTTTTAACACATAATCAATAAAGTTGCCTTCAACTTTATGCAATGCTAGCTAACTGCGTTATGCTTGTTTGCTAGAGCTTTTCGGCACACACATACATGCTCACGCATTATCAAATGCATACGCTCTCGTGATGATAATTTCACACATGTGCTTTCTTTGACTAGCCAATAATTTTTGCTAAATCAAACCAATATTTTTTTTTAATGATTTAAAGCAGTTTTGCTGAAATATATGAACAATTGGCAGGAATAGATATTTATTAGCAATAAAGTATGAAAAATTATCTCTAATGTGCAGACTGCAGTCCAAAACAGCAGAAACAAACTGCATCAGTAATAAAATATATGAGAAAACATTAATATTTAAATGGTTAACAATGAAACTTGATATCTCCTCAAAAAATAAGAGAAATTACTAAAAGAAAAAATTTAAAAAATGTTTTAAAAAAAATTAAGATAATTGTGACAAACCAGGAGTAGGCACCTGCCTTCCAAAATCGAAATAGAAATTAAAATCAAAATGTAAGTCTCAATCAAAACCAAATTCAAATTCAAATTCAAATTCAAATTAAAAATCAAAATCAAAACCAAAATCAAAACCAAAATCAAAATCAAAATCAAAATCAAAATCAAAATCAAAATCAAAATCAAAATCAAAATCAAAATCAAAATCAAAATCAATATCAAAATCAAAATCAAAATCAAAATCAAAATCAAAATCAAAATCAAAATCAAAATCAAAATCAAAATCAAAATCAAAATCAAAATCAAAATCAAAATCAAAATCAAAATCAAAATCAAAATCAAAATCAAAATCAAAATCAAAATCAAAATCAAAATCAAAATCAAAATCAAAATCAAAATCAAAATCAAAATCAAAATCAAAATCAAAATCAAAATCAAAATCAAAATCAAAATCAAAATCAAAATCAAAATCAAAATCAAAATCAAAATCAAAATCAAAATCAAAATCAAAATCAAAATCAAAATCAAAATCAAAATCAAAATCAAAATCAAAATCAAAATCAAAATCAAAATCAAAATCAAAATCAAAATCAAAATCAAAATCAAAATCAAAATCAAAATCAAAATCAAAATCAAAATCAAAATCAAAATCAAAATCAAAATCAAAATCAAAATCAAAATCAAAATCAAAATCAAAATCAAAATCAAAATCAAAATCAAAATCAAAATCAAAATCAAAATCAAAATCAAAATCAAAATCAAAATCAAAATCAAAATCAAAATCAAAATCAAAATCAAAATCAAAATCAAAATCAAAATCAAAATCAAAATCAAAATCAAAATCAAAATCAAAATCAAAATCAAAATCAAAATCAAAATCAAAATCAAAATCAAAATCAAAATCAAAATCAAAATCAAAATCAAAATCAAAATCAAAATCAAAATCAAAATCAAAATCAAAATCAAAATCAAAATCAAAATCAAAATCAAAATCAAAATCAAAATCAAAATCAAAATCAAAATCAAAATCAAAATCAAAATCAAAATCAAAATCAAAATCAAAATCAAAATCAAAATCAAAATCAAAATCAAAATCAAAATCAAAATCAAAATCAAAATCAAAATCAAAATCAAAATCAAAATCAAAATCAAAATCAAAATCAAAATCAAAATCAAAATCAAAATCAAAATCAAAATCAAAATCAAAATCAAAATCAAAATCAAAATCAAAATCAAAATCAAAATCAAAATCAAAATCAAAATCAAAATCAAAATCAAAATCAAAATCAAAATCAAAATCAAAATCAAAATCAAAATCAAAATCAAAATCAAAATCAAAATCAAAATCAAAATCAAAATCAAAATCAAAATCAAAATCAAAATCAAAATCAAAATCAAAGTCCGTCTGTGTGTTGTCCGTATACACAGGATAAGAAGAAGGAGTTGAGATAATTGGATAGGACTTGGTACACATGGTCACATGGACTCAAGGATCTGCACTATTGAATATTTTTGGAATCCGCCCACGAACACGCCCACCTCCCATACATCGCAAACATTCAAAACTGCATTAATAAGCTAATAATAAGCCTACAACAATAAAATTTGGCATGTTTGGTGTTCTGTATCAACACAAAAATGATTTCGAAAAATGGATGTCATCCGCCCATGTACACGCCTACCTCCCATACAACGAAAAAATATTTAAAACTGCATAATTAAGCTTATAATTTTTCTATAACAATAAAATTTGGTATATATGTGTGTTTTGTACCAACACAACAATGTTTTCGAAAGATGGGTGTTATCCGTTTGCGGAAACGCCCACCTCCCATACAACCCAAAACATGAAAATGCATTTAATAAGCCTCTGTTTAGCTTACAGAGATAAAATTTGGCAGGTATCTTTTTTATCACTAGACAAAGACGATATTGAAAAAAAGATCATCCTCCCACGGACACGCCCACCTCCCATGCAACGCAAAAGTGAAGTTGAATAAATAAGCTAATAATTAGCCTACAACAATAAAATTTGGTGTGTATGTGTTTTGTACCAACACAAAGATGTTTTCAAAAAATTGGTATCATCCACCCACAGACACGCCCACCTCCCATACAACCAAAAAATTGAAAACACAATAAATATGCTTCTGTTTAACCTACAGAGATAAAATTTAGCACGTATGTTTTTTATGACAAAGCAAAGACGATTTTGAAAAATAGACATCATTCGCCCACGGACACGCCTACCTCCCATACAACGCAAAAATTGAAAACTGCAAAAATAAGCTTATAATTAGCGTACAACAATAAAACTTGGTGTGTATGTGTTTTGTATCAACACAAAGATGTTTTCGAAAAATGGATGTCATCCGCTCACGGACACGCCCACCTCCCATACAACCCGAAAATTGAAAACGCATTAAATAAGTTTCTGTTTAACCTACAGAGATAAAAACTGGCACATATGTTTTTTATGACAAAAAAAATATGGTTTTGAAAAATGGTCGTCATCTGCCCACGAACACGCCTACCTCGTGGGTAATACAACACAAAAAGTTTAAAACTCAATATATAAGATTATGTTTGTCATAGAGAGATGCAATTTAGTATGTATCCATTTTGTTCCAAAACTAAGGTGTGTTCAAAAATTGGTCGTAATCTTGCCATGAACACGCCCACCTCCCATTGCAAAAGCACAATAAAGGCATTAACTGAGAGCTACAGGAATAAAACTTAGTGTGTGTAAATTTTTCATCAACATTTAAATGCAAAGTAGGTTTAGAGTATTTCATAGTTAGGACTAGACCGACTTTAGACTTTCTTTATTTGTTTTTATCTTCCAAACATTTTTCTGTTAAACACTATTTTTTAAACTCAAGTGCTTTAGTCAAGCCGTTCAAATTTTCATTGAGTTTTTTTGTTTTAAATTTTCCTCTTATTAAGTATGTGTATGTGTGATAACATGCCACACTTGCCTTGCTTTTATGTCATTCAATCAGCTTTTCTTTGCATTCTATAAAACTATATTTAATATGCCACTAAAGAACGTTTCAAGTGCCACTCATAAATATTAATAAGAAGAATATGCCACCCAAACCCATACCAATGCAATCATTTACTTCTGGTAATTGTGCCCTGCTGGTGGAAGAAGCACGTAGAGCGTACTTAATTCATATGTTTCACACAAAATGCTAGTGCGAGGCAAACAACTTTGAATTCAGAATTAAAACGTACCCATTCTCTAGGCTAGGCTAGAGCTGAATATAAATATTTAATTGTCTTGCTGGTCATGTTATAGCTTTCTAGTCCTGTTAGCCTGTCGACTAGCTAGCTAAGCTGACTGCCTGCATCATTTGGGTTGGTTTAACTGAATAATTTTATGCACCCACTGTATGTATGTTATGCACAAATAAATGAGCGCATAAATCCTTCAAGCTATCAGTTGAGTATGCTAATGGGTAACAGATATGCTTATATATCACATGCAGCACATACACACACACACAAACATACACTCATGCTTTCGCTTAGGCTATGGAGATAGCTAGAAGAAGCACAAGAAAATAGCGACAATGTAATCCTTTACATGGAAGATAACTTAGCTTATTTTGTTCGTGCAACATTGAAATATTGCTTGGAGAAAACGTTATGATTGATTTAAGCATTTACTCTGAATGAGTGTGCGAGTTTTGGCTTTAATGTTTAAGTAGTTAAAAGCTTTCGAAGATGCCAAAGAACTCCGCCTTTCTGGCGTTCAAATTTTAAGCTGACTGTCAAAAACAGAAAGACAGTGAATTGAAAGAAATAAACTTTTATACACATAGCTTCAAATAACTGCTATGCAAATTTTCAAACACACAAATTATTATTAATTGACCCAGCAGGAAAAAACAGTGCTCTACTTGATTGAAGAATTTGTTTCTTTATATTTTATGGCAGCTAAAGCTCATAAAACTTATTTTGAATTTTAGAATTCACAAGTATTTTTACACACTCCTAAAGCACAAATTTATGGCATTTAAAAAGCGACAGCTTAACAGTTTTTCTTTCAAATAGAATTTAAATGAAATATTTACTGACAATTTTTATGTTAAATTTATTGCCATGTAAGGCAATTTAAAATTAAATCCAAATAAAATTTATGTTAAACGCACAGTAAGACAGCAGAAACAATTTCAGACTTGAAGACAACACTTAGGCTTATTTGGTGAGTGCGCTTAATTTATGTCTTTAAAGTTTGCAAGTTTTTACTGGGATAATTTGTGGCTTACAAAATGTATGTGCAGTGCATCGAATTGGCGTTTGTGTGCCTGTGTGTGTGTCTGTCGGTTTGTCTGGCTGTTGGTTTTTCTGGCTGTCGTTGTGTCTGGCTGTCTATTTAGTTGTTTGTCTAATTTTATGCCTTTGCCTTGATATGTTTATCTTTCAAGTTCATGTGACATCATTTAACACATACATAGAAAAGGTTTTGCACAGCAACGAACAAACAAGCTAACAAACACGCGTTTCTAGTTATGCTATGCGTGTGTGTAGGTGGTATGTATGTGTTTGTCTATTTTAGCTGTTGGTAAATGTAAATAAATAAGTCTGCCAACTTCAGCTCTAAAATTTGAATGAAATACGTTTAACTTTAGACAATGCGTGGTTTTTATTCGTGGAATTTGGAATTAACATATAAATTACACGTTGCTATTGTTGTTGTTGTACATTTTTTTTCAGCAAAAATAAGTGTATGTATCATGAATAGAATTGCTATGAATAACAAACAGACGAGATCGCCAAAACAACAAAATGTATGACTTTATTATTTAACGTGGCGTATGAGTAACATTTAATTAATTTTTAAATTTTTACTTTGTTTTGCAATTAAATAACATATATATTTAGCTTAAAACTTAAATGATATTTATTGAATTTCATTGAAATTTAATACAAATAAGCTAGTGATTAGTTTAAAGCCTAAAAAAGCTTACGAAAAGATTACAAATGTGTTTCGAAAGATTATTAATGAAGGTGTAAAGCGGCAAATGTGCTTAGATATGATGTTATATAAGCTTGAAGACAGTTTTGAAAATTACTTAGGAGCGGAAAGCTAATTTTAAATCAAGTTAAGACAAAGAGCTGTATATTTTCTATTTTATAAATACTTTAACCAGCAAACATTTGTGCACCGAGTGATATTTCTTATGATTTTTACTAATAAAAAATATACACATTAGACCGTATCGAAATTTAAATTCCACCGGTCGGATTCTCAAAATTTGAAGAAACTCATTGCAGTGATTTCTGCATACTTTTTTTTTCAAATCGAAGAAAATCCGCCGTAGCAATTTTGAGTCTCTTGAAGGTTCATTTTGATAAAAAACACGTTTTTTTAATATAATTTTTTATTTTTTCAAGAACGCATATCTACAACTGCTAAAATATTCAATTCCTTACTCATACCAATATTTTGACATAAAAAAAATTTAAAAATTATTTTTTATTATAACTGTTATTAGTCAATAAAAAAAATTGAATTTTTTGCTATTTTCAAAAAAATATTTTTTTATAATATCTGCTAGACACATTTTTCATAAGATTTATGTGGAATCGTTATTGTTGGAAAGGTTTTAAGGTAGGACATAACATTCGCGGCAGAGAAAACAGACCTTTTTTTGAAAATTCAAAAGTCAGTCAAAAATAAAAATTTTTCCTAAATTTTATTATTTTATTATTGTAGAGAATTAAACATATTATTACAAAAAAAAAATAATAAAAAAAAAATTTATTTTTTACTCCAACATGGTTTTATAGAGCTCCAAACTGGCGACAAAGATAAAAACGGGGCAGCGCTGTGAGCCGCAAAAATTATCTGATCTGGAAAAAAAAATTACTTTCTTAAATCTTAACAAAATTGGTTATCGTATGACAGGAGCTTTTTACATTTTTTTTTAAAATTTTTGGTGATTTTCAAAATTTGAAAGTGTGTTTTTTCGAAAAAAATATTGACTTTAAAAATTCATAAAAAATCAAAAAAAAAAAAAATAATGTAAAAAAAGCTCGTGTCATACGATAGCAAATAAAGTTTAAAAAAACGTTCACAGTTTGTGAACAAAGAAAAATGCAAAGAAAACTAAAACTCTCATTAATCCGGCTGTAACTTTTGAACCCGTAAGAATTTTTCCATAAAAATTTTTTTGTTAAAATCTTAAACAAATTTACTAAAATACAAAATTTTTATTTAAAAAATTGGCTAATGTCATGTCCTCGCTTAAAGCAATACACAGAAAGAAAGAAGAACTTACAACGTTTCCAACACGTTTTTGACTTTCTTTTGTCAAAATGTTGGTATGAGAAAGAAATTTAACATTTTGGTAGATGTGCGCATGCATACTGTAAAAAATAAAAAGTTACAAGCAAAAAACGTGTTTTTTTTACCAAAAAGGACCTTCAGGAGAATCAAAATTGCTTCTGCAGATTTTCTTCGATTTAAAAAAAAATTATGCAGAAACCATTATAATGAGTTTCTCCAACTTTTGAGGCTTCGACCGACTGACATTTTTTTTATCCATATAAGAATGATACTGCCTAATACACAGGTTTTAATATATAAACAAGTAAAGAAAGTTACTATGAAATACCCTAAACCTACTTAAAAAAAAAATATATAGTTTTGAAAATGGCGTATGACGCTCATATTTTTTATGCATTTAAATTTTGATGAAAAATTTACAAAAAATTTATAAAAATTTTAATTTTTATTCTTGAAAAATTTTGCTATGTGGGTTCTATGGAAAGTGGGCGTGTTCGGGGACTGATAACGCCCAATTTTTTTATTACAACTTAGGTTTGGTATAAAATATATGAATACCAAATTATATCTGTGTAGGTTAAACACGAGCTTATATATTGAGTTATAAATTTTTGGGTTGTATGGGAGGTGGACGTCACCGTAGGTGGATGACACCCAGTTCTCGAAGACATTTTTTTTTTGATATAAAAAAAATACGTACCATTTTTTGAAATACGTTCAAAGTTTGTGAACAAAGAAAAATGCAAAGAAAACTAAAAATGCGCTCTCACTAATCCGGCTGTAACTTTTGAACCCGTAAGAATTTTTCCATGAAAATTTTTTTGTAAAAATCTTTAACAAATTTACTAAAATACAAAAAATTTTATTTAAAAAAATAGCTAATGTCATGTCCTCCCTTAAAGCGATACACAGAAAGAAAGAAGAACTTACATCGTTTCCAACAATAACAAAAAATGTGTCTTTTGCAGGGGTTTTAAAGAAGGTTTTTTTTTAAAACAGCTAAAAATTAAATTTTTGATAGTCAATAACAGTTATAATTTAACAAAATTTTAACAACTTTCTTTTGTCAAAATGTTGGTATGAGAAAGAAATTTAACATTTTGGTAGATGAGTGCATGCGTTCTGTAAAAAATAAAAAGTTACAAGCAAATAACGTGTTTTTTTTACCAAAAAGGACCTTCAGGAATATCAAAATTGCTACTGCGGATTTTCTTCAATTTAAAAAAAAATTATGCGGAAACCATTATAATGAGTTTCTCCAACTTTTGAGGCTTCGACCGACTGACATTTTTTTTATCCATATAAGAATGATACTGCATAAAACACAGGTTTTAATATATAAACAAGTAAAGAAAGTTACTATGAAATACCCTAAACCTACTTAAAAAAAAATATATAGTTTTGAAAATGGCGTATGACGCTCATATTTTTTATGCATTTAAATTTTGATGAAAAATTTACAAAAAATTTATAAAAATTTTAATTTTTATTCTTGAAAAATTTTGCTATGTGGGTTCTATAGAAGGTGGGCGTGTTCGTGGACTGTTAACACCCAATTTTTGAATACAACTTAGGTTTGGTATAAAATATATGAATACCAAATTTTATCTGTGTAGGTTAAACACGAGCTTATTTATTGAGTTTTAAATTTTTGGGTTGTATGGGAGGTGGACGTCGCCGTAGGTGAATGACATAAATTTTTCTAAGACATGTTTGTTTTGATATTAAATATATGCATACCAAATTTTATCTCTAAAGGTTCAACATAAGCATATTTATTGAGTTTTAAATTTTTTGGTTGTATGGGAGGTGGACGTCGCCGTAGGTGGATGACACCCAGTTCTCGAAGACATATTTGTTTTGATATAAAAAAAATACGTACCATTTTTTCTCTGTGTAGTTTAAACACGAGCTTATTTATTAAGTTTTTAATTTTTGGTTGTATGGGAGGTGGACGTGGCCGTAGGTGAATGACATTAATTTTTCTAAGACATGTTTGTTTTGATATAAAATATATGCATACCAAATTTTATCTCTGGAGGTTCAACATAAGCATATTTATTGATTTTTAAATTTTTGTGTTGTATGGGAGGTAGACGTGGCCGTTGATGGATGACATCCATTTTTCTAAGACATCTTTGTTTTGATATAAAATACATCAGTGTAGGTTAAAGACGAGCTTATTTATTGCATTTTTAATTTTTGGTTGTGTGGGAGTTGGACGTGTTCATGGGCGGATGCTACCCATTTTTCGAAGACAATTTTGTTTTGAGATAAAATACTTATATGCCAAATTTTATTGTTGTAAGCTTATTTATGCAGTTTTGAATTTTTGCATTGTATGGGAGGTAGGCATGACCGTGGGTGGATTCCAAAAATATTCAGTAGTGCATATTCTTGTGTTCATGTGAGCATTACTACCAAGTTTCATGCAATTATCTCAACTCCTTCTTCTATTTCTGTGTATACGGACAACACACAGACGGATGGACGGACGGGTGGACAGGCGGACATGAATAGCTTGACTCACGAGGTGAACTTGATCAAAAATATATATACTTTTCTATACCGGACTCACTTCGTTGTATGCGTTACAAATGTTTGCAAAAACTTATTATAACCTGACCTTTCAGGTTTAGGTAATAAATATAATGGCAGAAAAATAGAAATGAGCTTTTTATAAACTTTCACATTCCGAGAAATAATTTTTAATTTCTCTTTTAATTTGCTTGAGTTGCGACTATAATTCCAGGAACCTTAACCAACATACTTTATTCAGAAATAAAATGAAAAATATACTTTTGCTTCCTGCAACTGTTTTTTTTTTTTTTTGTTTATCTTTAATTCTATGGAATTCATGAATAGTTTTTTTTTTACCTAATGACTTGGTAGCGGTTAACAAACAACTCAAACTTTAGAAAAAGTTTTGAAGTCTTAAGTTTGGACTTCTAAGAAAAGAAATCTGAGACATAAATTTATTAAAATTTATATTTTGCATTATAAATATTTATAAACTTTGCAAAATTTTACCTAAAAATAATGCAAAAAAAATTTAAAAATAAACAAGAAAATAAAAGACAAACCATATGTGGCAAAACAACAACACAATAATATACAATACAATATCAATATCCTTAGCAGTAACGAACAACTTTTAGAATTTAATAAATTTCAGAATTTATTGAAGTTGCTCCCCTGAGTAATTGTATTGTATTGCAATGTCAGATTTCTAAACAATTCAGCACAGATGGAAACGTCAGCAGCCAAGTGCAAGAAAGATAGAGTATTTTATTTTTTGCCAACAACATGTTGTCTTATGTAATGCAATTGTTGTTCTAACCAAGTACAGCAGCAGCAGCAGCAGCAGCACTTCATGGCACCAGAGAATTCTGTGCTGTTTTTCTAAACACACACACACACACACACTTACACAGCCAAAACAAACACTCACACTCACTCATGCACACAGACAATATGTATGTAATAAACAGAATAAAATCCATATAAATTATATTTTAAATATAAATCAAGTGAAGTTATGAACATTTTGTTTGTTTTTTTTTTTTTTTTTTTTCTGTGCTATGCTTAAATTGTGTTACTTTCACACGAGCTTAAATTTTGATAAAAAAAATTTGCTTCTGGCATCTGCAGCTTAACATCAATCCATTGAGCAGAAGAGAAATTCAAAAATATACGTGTTGAACAGGTGCTTAATTGAAAAATCGTTCTGAATTGCATAGAAAAAAAAACCTAAAATGTTCAATAACTGTAAATTATTACATTTGATTTTGCATGCAACACATCTGAAAATCCACTCAAAATTCAAACTGTGAAATATGCTAAATTATTTAATGTTTTTAACAATTTTCATACAAATTCATAGAAAAATACGCCACAAATTTATAGCAATGCCTGCAAAGCTTTTAAAAATCTTGTTAAATGCACAGCATTTATAAAATCCTAAATCAATCAATAACATAAATTATTTATATAACAGCTCAGCAAGAATAAAAATTCTCAAAAATCATCATAAAAATTACGCCTTTTAAGCAATTTCATGAGTTTTATAATTAAATTATTGCATTGCTATTGAATGCCCACCTATTCAGGCTTATATTCAGTTGAAGGCCACTGCCTTAATTTAAACTTTTTGTATAAAAATAAAGTTGGCCAGAATGGCAGCATGAAAGGAAGCTTGAATGGCAGCAGGAATGGCAGCAAAATAAGCTTAAAGCAATACTTGAAAGGAGTTGCTTGAGTTGTTGAAAACTACTTGTGCTGTTATAATTGCTGTTGTTGTGTTTTGTTGTTGTTGTTGTTTTTTTTTTGCATTTGTTTTAACAAGAAAAGTAACCATAGCTAGTTAATAGCAATTACAACAATGCAGCTTTATTTGTTTTAGAAAGCTTTTGGGCACTTAAATTTAACTGGCACATTGTTGTTGTTGTTGTTGTTGTTGTTGTTGTTTTGATGTTGAACAAAATGTTTTTGGTTTTAATTGAAAACTCAATTAAGTAGAACTAAAATTAAAAAAAAAAAAAAATAAGTTTGAAAATTTGCTTTTAATCAGCAAAAAAGTTTTAAATTAAATGAAAATATGTTCGGGAAAAAATGCTATTGTTAGCGATATAGATTTTTCATTTTAATAAAAATGTATATTGTTTTTTTTAAATCAGAGTAGGAAGAATATTTAATTAAACTAGACTCGCTTGGGATGGAAATTCGACCAGCTGCATCTTTACCTTTTTATAATTAATATGCAGAATAAGCGAACTGGTTAAAGGCTGTAACTTTTAATTGTTTGAAGATATAAATTTTCCTATTTTCTTCAAAGAAATTATTATTGAATTTTATTTATTTAAAAACAAAATTTAAAAACAAAAAACAATTTCGATAGTATCGTAAGCATAGACGTAGAATTCCGTTAAAGTTATAACTGCTTCTACTTTGTCTCTTTGGTTCGATTGTTTTGTTCATTTTGCACGTATTTTTTATTGATTTTCCGAAAATTAGCAACACTTGCTAGTGCTAGTGGAAGTAGCATCCAAATTAGTTTTCATTAAAAACAAAAACTAAAATTTTACGCCATCTATTAGGTAAAAGCATGAAGCGAAATATAATCCAAGTCTTTTTAACATAAGAGTTAAATCTTACCGGATCACTGACACATTTCGTTAAGTTTGACAGTTTGAGTTACTTGACTGAGTTGAAAAGAGGTTGTGAATGTAGTACATACAAAAACCTTCAGTACACAGACAAGAACACTCAGTTCTAAGTAGTACATACAAGAACCCAATAAAGAAGTAGTACATGCCAGAACCCCATGAAGAAGCTTTCGAATCAGTTCGTTTAAAACAAATACAATACAAGCACAAACAACAAAACAAAAAAAAAAAACAAAGTTAAGTAGCAGGCACAGCATAAGCAGCTGATGATTGATTTTCTTATATAAACACATGCATTTTTATGCTTATATTTTACTATTTTGTGACTTTAATATAATAGTGACAAAATCCAAAATTATATATTCATTCAGCGCAGGATATAACTGATATTTTAGTATATATATTAGTTTTGAATGATGAGTTTTATAGGCTGTAGGTATACCCTAAAGTATTTGCCAAAAAAGTTTCATGCCCTTAAAAAAATCTGTTAAGATGACCCCATACATATCGCGCTCTAAGACGTAGTTATACGTCAAAAAAATTCAATTTTGCCTTGATTCTTGATGCAACGAAGAGTTTATTAATTTAGTGTCAAGACAAAATAAATTCTCCTTAAATCCGCCATACATTTTGAAAAACAATTAAATGTGCAAATTTGAGTTTTCGTCTTTTAATAACAAAAATTATTTTTATCTCACATTTTGAGAAAAGAACAAATTTTTAAAACAAACCATTTAAAAGGAATTTTTTTAAATAAACATTAAAGTAACGGTAAAATTGTTATAAATTTATTTAAGTTAACTGAAAAGACTTAAATAGAATATGTAATGAGTTCATGGGAAGAGTCTAAATTCGGTCTAGCCCGACTATGAAATACTCTCAACCTACTTTTTCAAAATAAAATAATTATAATGAAAATAGGCGTGTCTGTGGGCTGATGAAGCTCATATTTTTATATGCATTAAAATTTTGATAAAAAATTTAAACATACCAAGTTTTAAGCCTGTAGCTTATATATAAACTAGTGTAAAAGCCCGTCCTACGACGGGAAGGAACCATTTAGAGTACAAAATGTGACCAAAAATTTATTGGATTTATATACAAAGCTTTTTAATTCAAAACATGTTATAAAATTATTTTAATAAACCTTCCTTGTATACAACATTTCTAGTAAGAATTTTTTTAAAATTTTCTACCAATTCACCTTGTCCCTTGCTATCTATAATGCTCAGTTTTACATCGTCAGCCCACTGAACTCTAGACATGGCTACATAAAGCTGCCCATGACTAAATACAGGTACTTTTAGAAAAAACTCCTACTTTTTGTAATGTTTGACCTTGCGATTTATTTATGGCATTGAAAATGCCACTTTAACAGGAAATTGTCGCCGCCGGAGAGTCAAGGGCAAATCTGTGTTTGTCGGGGCCAAATCAATTCTTGGTATGAAAACTATTTCATGTTCGCCAGTGCCAATCAATACCTGTCGATAATTAAATTAGTTTTCAGATTTTTCACTACTAATCGCGTTCCATTACAGAGACCTCTTTTGGTATTTAAATTTCGAAGAAGTATTATAATACTTCCAATTTTGAGGTTTAACTTATGCAGTGGCATTCCTGAAGGACAACATTCATTCAAAAACTCGACAGGGTAATTTTGTTTATCGTTATCATCAATGTCTTCAATTGAATCCACCAACTAAAATATTCAGAACTTGCTCGTTGACTTCGTTCACATCAGAATTTTTTGGGCACAGGATAGCGATTTTGGAATAACGGTTGATGTTATCCGGACTCAAAGTATCCCCAAAAATCTCTTTAATAAGCGAACCTTTACCAATGTTGAACTGTTGAACCAATGTTGGTACTGATAAGTACCAATTAAATTTTCAGTGCATCTTAGGGTGAAAAGTTTCTGATAAGTAATAAATAAATTTTCAGTGCATATTAAAGGCTAAACATGCTTAAGAAGCACTATAATAGCAGATATAATTGCTGTTCAGCTTATGCAGGCCGAACCGGTTTTGGTTCTGGTACTTGGTAGTCTTCATGTACAAAGATTTCCAATGCCATTACTTTAGAACAGGTTCTGGTCCAGGCTGAACAGGTTGCAATAAATATAGTACGTACAAAGATTTTAAATGGATGAATTTATAACAGGTTCTGGTGCAAGCTAAATAAGTGTAGTACGTACAAAGATTTCAAATGGACAAATTTATAACTGGTTCTGGTCCAGACTGAACAGGTTATAAAAAGTATAGTGCGAACAAAGATTTCAAATGGATAATTGTAGAACAGATTCTGGTACAGGCCGAACATGTTAAAAAGCATAGCAATAGCAACTATAGCAGTTTGAGCAATATAGAGCACGGAGCAGGACACTTGCCTTTTATATATTAAGATCATCAATGTCTTCAATTGAATCCACCAACTAAAATATTCAGAACTTGCTCGTTGACTTCGTTCACATCAGAATTTTTTGGGCACAGGATAGCGATTTTGGAATAACGGTTGATGTTATCCGGACTCAAAGTATCCCCAAAAATCTCTTTAATAAGCGAACCTTTACCAATGTTGAACTGTTGAACCAATGTTGGTACTGATAAGTACCAATTAAATTTTCAGTGCATCTTAGGGTGAAAAGTTTCTGATAAGTAATAAATAAATTTTCAGTGCATATTAAAGGCTAAACATGCTTAAGAAGCACTATAATAGCAGATATAATTGCTGTTCAGCTTATGCAGGCCGAACCGGTTTTGGTTCTGGTACTTGGTAGTCTTCATGTACAAAGATTTCCAATGCCATTACTTTAGAACAGGTTCTGGTCCAGGCTGAACAGGTTGCAATAAATATAGTACGTACAAAGATTTTAAATGGATGAATTTATAACAGGTTCTGGTGCAAGCTAAATAAGTGTAGTACGTACAAAGATTTCAAATGGACAAATTTATAACTGGTTCTGGTCCAGACTGAACAGGTTATAAAAAGTATAGTGCGAACAAAGATTTCAAATGGATAATTGTAGAACAGATTCTGGTACAGGCCGAACATGTTAAAAAGCATAGCAATAGCAACTATAGCAGTTTGAGCAATATAGAGCACGGAGCAGGACACTTGCCTTTTATATATTAAGATGCCTTTTTTTGTGTTTTTGCTATTGTGGGTTGTATGGAAGGTGGGCGTGTTCGTGGAAAGATTACGCCCAATTTTTGAGCATATCTTAGTTCTGATGTAAAATACAAACAAAGCAAATTTTATCTCTGTAGGGCTAAATTTAAGCTTATTTATGGAGTTTGCAATTTTTTGGGTTGTATGGGAGGTAGACGTGTCTGTGGGTGAATGACGCCCATTTTTCAAAAACATGTTCGTTTTATTTTAAAAAAAAAACTTACCAAATTTTATCTCTGTAAGAAAGAAGAATGCTTATTTATGCAGTTTTCAATTTTTGCGTTGTATGGGAGGTAGGCGTGTCCGTGAACGAATAACATCCATTTTCGAAGAACATCTTTGGATTTCTATAAAAAACCAACGTACCAAATTTAATCTCCGTAGGTTTAACAAATTTATTGAGTTTTCAATTTTAGGGTTTTATTGAAGGTGGGCGTGCCCGTGGCTGGATGACAACCATTTTACGAAGACATCTTTTTTTTGATATGAGATATATACATGCAAAGTTTTATTGTTGTAAGTTGATTATGAGCTTATTTATGTTGTTTTCAATTTTTGCATTGTATGGGAGGTAGGCGTGTCATATTTGGATTGTTATAAAAAACATGCGTATCGAATTTTATCTCCGTAGAACAAACATGAGCTCATTTATTGAGTTTTAAATTTTTGGGTTGTATGGGAGGTGGGCGTGTCCATGAGCGGACGGCATCGATTTTTCTAAAAAGTTTTTGTTTTGATATAAAATACAGACGTACTAAATTTTATTTTTGTACGTTAAACATGAGCTTATATATTGAGTTTTACATTTTTGAATTGTATGGGATGTGGGCGTGGCCGTGGGCGGAATACATACGGACCAAATCTTATCTTAATAGGATACACATGAGCTTATTTATTGAGTTTTAGGCTTGCAAACGTTTGCAGAAGTTAATATATCCTTACAATAGTGCAACCAAAGGGGGTTTTCGGGGCTTAACGCCCCCTTCCCCTCAATATTAGTGTAATTCCAAGCAGAATAGGATTCAATCAAAGTGAGTCACATAAAAAGTAATCACAGATCTTATCCAATGAGTTAAAACCATAAAAGAATATTTCAATTCTATTCTCGTTGATTCATAATATCTGGTTGTTGTTTAACTTTTGTTAACTTATGATTCTGTCCACTCGAGGGGTTAATGACAATACTTTGATTTGTGTTGTCTTTTCAACTTTTAGCATGGAACCCAGTAAGGTGGCTAAAATATTTGGTAAAAACTTAATTCAAAAGTAAGACAAAATAGTAAAACCTGAATTGAAGGACAATCGGTTAAGTCCTTCTCCAACCACATAATAGAGAAATTCTTACTAAAATTGTCATTTTTTATGCTTTTTTTGAAAAGAAATGTGATTCAGTAAAAAAATAATTCGGATTGACTGGAGCAAAGAATTCACAATTCATCTTCATCATTTTATATCATACTTTTCCGAATCTGTTTCATAAAAATTTCTGTTAATTGCCAAATATTATAGTATAAGAAAGACTTCACGTAACCTAACCAAAAATACCCCAAAGTGAATAAAATCGCATGATCTTGGCGGCCATTGAACTGTACCAAAACATGAGATTAATTTCTCACCAAATTCGTCTCTAAGTAGATCTATGCTATCACGTGCTAGGAGACATGTGGCCCCGTTTTATTAAAACCACATGTCAAAAAACAATAAGTTCAACTCTTCTATTTTGGGGGCAAAACAAAGTCGGTAATCATCGCACGGTACCTTGCAACATTGGCGGTAACGTTGTTTTTTTTATTATTTTAAAAAAAAATGGTTCAATGATGCCGTCGGCTCACAAATCGCACCAAACATTGCATTTTAGGGGCACATTGGCAACTCCTAAACTGCCTCTACCTTTAATTAACTAAATTCGGCAGTTTAGTTTGTTGACGGTTGAGCCAAAAATTAGCTTCGTCACTGAAGACAATTCTTGGATAAAAAAGTGAATGTTCATTTATCTCTTCAAAAACCCATTCATCAAATAAACGACGTTTTTGTAAGTCACCCATCTTTAGTTCTTGCACCAGTTGTACGCACTTTGGTATGGTTTCATACCAAGGTCCTTACTTAAAATGTTCCAGGTGATCGAATAAGACAAGCCCAATTGTTGAGAACGGCAACGAATTGCAGATTGAGATATTCATTGACACTGGCCGATACAGCAGTTTGGTGGGTCAATTATGACAGCCATAAAATGGAAGTATTAGAGAAACACATTTGTCTCAGAGCTCGAATTTTAATAATAAATTTCATTGATTTGAAAAATCTGCTGTTTGCTTACCAATCTATTTATGGTGAAATGGAAATCTTTATAGAGCAATTTTTGCTTTGTCAAAAGTTACTAATCACGCGTAGGGTGTCAAAAATGTATCCTGAAAAAATACCAAAAATCACACTTTATTTAGAAAAAAAAAATAAAAAATAAAAATGAACATGTTCATTGTTTGAACATGGTTGAAACTTTGCTGTGATATGCCTTTGAAAAAAAAAGTTTGAACAAAAAACAAAAGCCTGAAGTTTAAACAAGGAACCAAAAGTGCAAATATCGGACGCATTAACCGCTACATCACAACCGCTATAATAACATAAAACTGTTTTCATATAAAAGCCCGACATTTAATAAAACGCCCCCTAAAAAAAATTCCTGCTTGCGCCCCTGTACCCTGAACTTTCAGGTTTAGGGCATAAAAATGAAGCTTCAATCGAAATAAAAATCAAAACATCACGAAAGTCAAACAGCTGTTAAAGCTGTGTCTCATTTTATTTTGATATATAAAAAATTGAGTGTCATACAAAGTCCACATTTACAATAAAAAGTTGCAATGATTATTGCAAATCTTTTGCTCCTCCACTTAAGCTGCTGTTCACTGATTTTTATATATCAACCTAAATATTGCGCGTTTGTTGATGAAGAATTTAGTATGTGAACATTTTTGACACTTAGTCGGAAATTTAGTTCCGTTTACAATGGTGTGCCGCCTCTTAGAACGTGGGTGTGCGTGTACTGTGCAAATTTTCCACATTATTTAACTGGCTGGCAGCGTGATAAATAAGGGGGGGAAAAAAATCAATATATCATAAAATGCCAAATATTGGACTTCAGCCAATTTTGATGAACAACGGTTAGCAGCTTTCAGCGATTGTTGAGTAGACATATTTTTTTTTGTATTTTATATGAAACACTAAAACATACTTCAATATTGAAGCACATAAGTATACATTTTTCAGCTAACGTTGTTGTTTTTATTCGTTTTGTGCTTGTTGTTGTTGTTGCTTTAATAAATGTCATGGCGAGCATTTTTTATGCACTTTTATCTTTGTTTATGATGTTGGTTTTTCTTTTTTAGTTCTACAAATTTATATATTTTTTTTATACTTCAGTTAACACATGTGTATGTATGTAACTGTTTATATTGATTTCTATGATGCTCAATTGACATCTTAGTGACAGATACTGTGTTCAGAGTCAGAGCTACGTTAACGTGAACAGCGAAATTTCGATATAACAAAATTATTGATTAAAATGCAACTAAAATATTTATTGAATCAAATATAAATAAAGTCTTACATTTGTGTACTAAAATATTTTTTTGGTTTTTAAGTTTTTATTTTTTACAGCATTTTTGTTGATGTGAGCTTAAATTGAATTTGTAAGTGATTTGTAATGTTTTTTAAGAAATATAGATTTATAAATTTTTTGTTTTTTAATTTATCGTTAAAATAAAATCTTTATTTCTTTCTATTAAAGCCAACTTCAATAGCAAGTAGAAGTGTTGTAGATGAAAAATTAATTTTTATTATTTGGTTCAAAGAGCACTAATTTTTCTTTC
Organism: Tetanocera ferruginea; assembly: GCA_958299015.1. Taxonomy (NCBI): domain Eukaryota; kingdom Metazoa; phylum Arthropoda; class Insecta; order Diptera; family Sciomyzidae; genus Tetanocera; species Tetanocera ferruginea. The sequence continues at coordinate 163,744,046 of OY282640.1, read as the reverse complement.
TATGTACTCAGTGTACTGAGTACTCAGAGTGAGTACTCTGTATACTGAGACAAATTTTTACAACAAAAAGTTTAAAATCGTCTAAAAATTTTGAAATTTGAAAACAAAAAGATCTGTTTTGACTTCACTCGCATTCATTTGCTTCAAACTTAAGGAGGGACATAACATATCGCGGCAGAGAAAACAGGCCTTTTTTTAAAATTCATAACTTAGTCAAAAACAAACATTTGCGAAAATTTTATTACTGCAGAGAATTAAACAAGTTACAAAAAAAAAATTCAAAAAAATATTGGCGGCAGAGAAAAAAAACCGGGCCTCGTGAGTTTCAAAAATTGTCTGATCTGGAAAAAAAATTATTTTAACAAAATTGGTTATCGTATGACAGTAGCTTTTTTAAAAAAATTTTTCAATTTTTGGTATTGTTCCAAATTTGAACGTGTGTTTTTTCCATGACTCGATAATTTATAAGGTTATCCCGATATTTGACGTCTTCTCACGAAAATGGAGATAGATACCCTTATTTGAAGAGGAGAGCATTCTTAAAGACACAAAAATCGCACAGGTGCTTGAATATCGTACTATTTTTAGTACAATATATCTTAAAATTTGTAGTCAATACATTTTCTGCTACTTTTGTATTTTTGTAGCATCAATCAGATGATTTTTTAAGGTTCTGCGACTTCACACAGTCCAAGATTGAAATATTTTCACGAATTTATTGCGTCAAAAAATTCAATGAAAGCAATGCATACTTATTTTGTTTTTTTTTAAGCAGTAAAATATTGAAAACACATACTTTTTTATTAAAAAAAAACACAGCACAACACTGAAACATAAATTTTTTTGAGGACACCACAAAACCCTGTTTGTCATTCATTTTCGAGAGAGAATATTTTTTTGTTTATAAAAAATAAGGGTATGTCAAATATCGGGATAACCTTATAATTATTGAGTCATGGTTTTTTCGAAAAAAATAGTGACTTTAAGAATTTTTTTCATAAAAAATCGAAAAAAATTTAAAAAAGCTCGTGTCATACGATAGCGAATCAAGTACAAAAAACATGGTTTCGAGATAAACGCGTTCAAAAAATGACATTCTTAAATCTTAACAAAATTGGTTATCGTATGACAGGAGCTTTTTTTCGATTTTTGGTTTTGTTCCAAGTTTGAAAGTGTGTTTTTTTCGAAAAAAATATTGACTTTAAAAATTCATAAAAAATCGAAAAAAATTTTTTAAAAAAAATCAAGTTTAAGAAAATACAAAAAAAAAAAAAAATTTCGTCAAAAAATGAACCCGCCAGTGCTGCAACCAGTACAAAAAACATGGTTTCGAGATAAATGCGTTCAAAGTTTGTGAACAAAGAAAAATGCAAGGAAAAATAAAAATGCGCTCTCATTAATCCGGCTGCAACTTTTGAACCCGTAAGAATTTTTCCATGAAATTTTTTTCTTAAAATCTTAAGAATATTTACTAAAATACAAAATTACAGAAAATGAATCAAAAAGCGGCCAATGTCATGTTTTCCGTTAATTAGAATTCGTTGTCTTGGGAATGAAATTCAACACGCTATTTTTGATTTTTTTTTTTTTTTTTCAAAAAACTCATAATCACAGCACGATTTATCAATACAATATTGATACGCATACAGCTAAAGTCAGTCGCACTGCAGCCAGTAGGCGGTTATTGCAATATTTCACAAAAGCTCTCCATGACGTATACGTAACATTAATTAATTCTCAACCACTTCGAGCTGGTTATATTTTCATTTCTTTTTGGCTTCCTGCAGCCACTATTGTTGGATTTTACTGTAAAATAACAAGATATTGAGTTATTTATTTATACTCAACATTTTAGCTGCTTTCAATAAAATGCGCTTCATTTTGACTTATATCGGAAAAGAGCAGTAGCAGATTTGGTTTCATTGCTTTTTTTAATAACCACATTAAATTTAATTAAAAATAATGCTTTGTCTGTTCAATGCTTGCGCAGCCATGAATGACTGTTATATTTTGTTTTATTTTATTTGGTTTTTTTATATATTTTTTGGGTTTATTTCTTCCTATGACTTAACAAAGCGCTTAAGTAAAGCATCCCTAGGCAATTACTAATGACTTGCTTATCCGATTTATCACATTTAAGCCAAGCAAGTTGGATGAAACAAATATTTAATAGCTTTTTTGAGTTTATGTTTTATGGCTTTTTCTCTCTGCTTTTCATTTCTAAGCTGATGATCAGCTTAGTTAAAATTCTAACCAAAAAAGGCTTTCATCGTGTTTGAGCACTGCCCTGGTCGCAAGTTGCTACATAAAAGTTGCTACATAAAAAATTTAATAGGCTTACGGAAAAACATAAACTTTGCTGCTTAAGTGCGGCTTCTGGTAGGCATTTCTTCTATTTGTTTTATTTGATTTTATTATGGATGGCTAATAAGTCAATTTCCCTCGCAGAGATTTGTCAACAATTTGCTTATAACTCTCACATTGAGCTTAATGCATTCTTGAGTAATTATTTTTTAATTTTCAATTAAGTTATTTCATTTTTTAGCTTAATTGACAGACTTCAGTTATAGCCACTTTAGTTTTAAGTCGAATAAAAGTGCATGGTTTGTTTATTTTTAATTTGAGTGGTCAGCAAATGTAACATTTAGGACGAAAAGCTCTTAAAAAATTGTAATTTAATTTGACAAGATTTCATTGAAATTCTGCAACTTTCTACAAAAATTTTCAAAAAAAAATTCCAATATTTTATCTATTTACGTAACTTTTAACTTATGAGGAAAATGTTTAATTTATTATGCATCTGTCCTATTGAAATGTGCACAAATTTATCTCATGCAATTTTTTAAGGTTTCTCTCATGCAATTTTATAGATTTCTTACATGCAGTTAGCACGAAATTTCAACAACATCCAAAAATAAAATTAAATTTAATCATAATTTTTCTCTCGCATGCAACTTTTGGGATTTTCTGATGACATAGTGACAAAGTAGATTAGACTAAATCATATCTTTGACTAAAGCCTTATTTTATAATAAGTTTTTATTTAAATTTTTTAATTTGATTAGTTTTTTCTGGCTGTGCGCACTTTATTTATATTCCATTTCCGCTACGAGTTATGTCCAACACTTAAAAAACGAAAAAAAAAAAACAACATAAAATTGTTTTAAAAAGCCACTTAAGTCGAATTAAAAAGTCTGCTTATAAAACTAACTGAAGGTCCAAATAGATTTAAGGTACTCAGCCTTAATTTATAAAACTGACACTTCGCACAAACATTCAGTCAGCATCACTCAAAGTCACTCAGAAAATTTAAAGTTTTCAAAGTAGTTTAAGAAAAAAAAAACAAATTCAAAATCAAGAAAAAACTGATTTAAGCAGCTTTATGGGTTCATTCTCATTTATGCTAGCCGCAACACTTAAAGTTAATATAATTTTATTTTTCTGCTATCTACCCTCCTAGCATAAATATTTATTTAAAGATCTAAATACAGTTAAGACCAGACCAAAAAAAAAAAAAATAAAAAATAATAATAAGAAAGAGGAAATGCTTGCTTGAAAAGTTGTTGCATTATTTTTTACTTCAAGTTTTAAGCAAAAAAGAAGAACACATATAAAAAAAAATAACAGCAAAAGCTGTCGGCAATAAAACAGCTTGGTACATATAGGAAAAACCAACGGAAGTTGCGGCGGAAGCGGAAACACAATTTCCAACTTTTTCTTTAGCATAAAAAGCTAAAGAAAGAAAACAATAATGCAAAGTTCGCAAAGCATCACTATCAGCAGCAACCATAACAACAGCACCATCAACATGAACAACAGCAACAACAACAACAACAACATCAACAACAACAGCAAAAAATAATGTCTAATACAATCTGAAACTAAATCTAAAAAGTTAGCACTTGGCAAAGCCTGTAAATTGCTTAGGCGAATCATTTGATTTTTTTGTTTTGTTTTTTTTTTTTTTTAATTTTTCTTTAGGTATGAGTGGTTTATTTAGGTTCGGTTGGCATTGAGTTGGGCCAGCATATCGATGTGCATTCAAATTTATTTTCTTTACAGCTTGAGGGTTCAAAAACTAAGCCACGTTTTTCAACTCAAGTGACAGTTCAAATTTTTGGCCTGCTGTTGTGACCGATAAAATTGTATAAAGATTGACGATAAGCTGGGCACGATAAGTAAAGTTAAATTCATACCATCTTTTGAAAATTTAAAAAATACACTATTTATGAGTTGCTGCTTTATTTGCTAGAAGAAACAGTCATGAAAATAATCTGCATACATACAAAGTTTTGAAGTTTTGAAGGTTTGGAAATCAGCAGCTAGTCATTTAGAGCAGACAAAAATTACACCGAACTTGTAGAGTAGAAATTAAATTATTGCATGCGAGAAAATTTTAAAAATTGCTAGATATAGACAAAAATATTATAATATTTAGTACAATAATTTATAGAGTACAAATTATTGCATGCGAGAAAATAAAAAAAAATTGCTAGATATGGACAAAAATGCATAATATTTAGTAAAACAACTTAAAGAGTACAAATTATTGCATGCGAGAAAATTTATAAAATTGCAAGATATAGACAAAAATATCATAATATTTAGTTAAATAATTTAAAGAAGTCAAATTATTGCATGCGAGAAAATATCAAAAATTGCTAGATATCGACAAAAATATTTTGTAAAATAATTAATAATAACAAATATTAATAATAATTTAAAATAATTAAGTTCTAATAGTAAAAATTTGAAAACAAATAATACCGATTTTAAAAAAAAATTATTTACCTATCGATGTGCATTTGAAATAGAAATTAAAAATTAAATTTTTTGATTTTCAGAATCCTTTACAAATCTATTCAATAAAATATAATAATAATATTTAGTAAAATAATTTATAGAGTACAAATTATTGCATGCGAGAAAATTTAAAAAATTGCTAGATATGAACAAAAATATCATAATATTTAGTAAAATAATTTATAGAGTATAAATTATTGCATGAGAAAAAATTTTACAAATTGCTAGATATCGACAAAAATATTATAATATTTAGTAAAATAATTTATAGAGAACAAATTATTGCATGCGAGAACACATAAAAATTGCTAGATATGGACAAAAAAATCATAATATTTAGTAAAATAATTTAAAGAGTATAAATTATTGCATGCGAGAACATTTAAAAAATTGCTAGATATGAACAAACATCTCATAATATTAAATAAAAAAAATTTATAGAGTATAAATTATTTCATGAGAGAAAATTTAAAAAATTGCTAGATATGGACAAAAATATCATAATATTTAGTAAAATTATTTAAAGAGTACAAATTATTGCATGCGAGAATATTTAAAAAATAGCTAGATATCGACACAAATATCATAATATTTAGTAAAATAATTTATAGAGTACAAATTATTGCATGCCAGAAAATTTTAAAAAATTGCTAGATATGAACAAAAATATCATAATATTAAGTAAAATAATTTAAAGAGTATAAATTATTGCATGCCAGAAAATTTTAAAAATTGCTATTTATGAAGAAAAATATCATAATATTAAGTAAAATAATTTATAGAGCACAAATTATTGCATGCGAGAAAATTTAAAAAATTGCTAGATATGGACAAAAATATCATAATATTTCGCATATTGATTGCATGCGAGAAAATTTAAAAAATTGTTAGACATCGACCAAAAAAATATTATAATATTTAGTAAAATAATTAAGGTTCTAATAGTAAAATTTGAAAACAAATAATACAGAATTTTTAAAAAAAATTGATGTGCATTCGAAATAGAAATTTAAAAAATTATTGATTTTCAGGTTCCTTTACAAATCTGTTTTATAAAATTTTTCTTATTGATTGCAATTAACTACATTGATAAGAACTAGAATAACATAATTGATTAGGTTTTTGGCTTGAACACAACCTTGAAGAATGCATGAGAAAATTCAATTTCACTTTGCTATGGTTAAAACTTTTGTATTCAATTTTTAAATATTGCTTTAAAGAAGCCTTCACAATTTCATTGTTTTCTTCTATATTACATGAGATCACTGAATATCATTAATTTCAGCTTTGTTATTTAAGCTATGTTAATTAACGTTTTAATTTTGTTTATTTATAGCATTAATTTTGTTTATTTATAGCATGAGAGAAAATTACATTATTGCATGATATAAAATTAAAATTTTTTTTGTTTTATGTCTTAAAAATCAAAACTTAAGGTATCTTAAAACTAAAAGCAAAATGCTAACAAAATTGCATGCCATAAGATTCAATCATCTTCAATACCATTGCTTGGTTTTTGCATGTGAAATAATTATAATAATAAGCGGTTTTTTTATTAAAATGCCAAACAAATATTAAACAATTTTGAATTTTTTCTTTTTCTAACACGATTCTCTAGTGTTAAAAATTAAGAACACCTTTTCTTAGACTTCATGCTAGTTTAAAACTTAAGTTTATCAAAGTATTTTATTAAAAATGATTTTTAATTAAATTATGTATTATATAGAGTAAATTTGTTTAAATTGCGTGAAAGAAGTCGTATTGCATCATCTGAATAATAACAGCAAAAAAAAATTTGATGTAGAACTAAAGCAGTGGCCATCGAATAAAAGCTTTCGTTATGATTAATTTGTAATTAATTTTTAAATAACAAAAAAAAACATTGCATAAATTTATATCACATCAAAAAAACAAAAAAAAAACAAAAAATAATTATAATACTAGTTATAAGTATATATCGTTTGAAAGTACATGAACATATCTCTCTAAAATGTCGTTGAAGAATGTTCTGCATCAAAAACTTTCGTTGCTAGAGCATTTTTATTGAAACAATCTCCTATAACCTACAAATTAGCCCATAGCTGCCCAGGGGGTCAATATAGATTTTTGATTATTTTTGCATTCCCTATAATTTAACATCGTAAAATAATTTTGTCCAACTAAATTTTTTTGCAAGGAGAAAATTACTTGCGAGTGATTCATACATAGTCGACTCATAAATGTATATCTTCTATTTTCTATATACATTTCATACGACTTGACACTAAGATTGTTGCTTTAACTCACGTGTGCTGGCTAGGCAAATAAAGTTATGCATGGCACATGATTACTGTTCGCTTATATCATACTCAAAAATTCACGTGTTAAGGTCTTCTTGCTCATGATATTTGAGAACTATTTCATAAGCCATAATATTGTTCAAAATTATATCAAAATATTTGAGTAAATTTTTATTATGATTTTATATTGAGATAGAAACATAGAAATTTAATGGTTTGTTGGTCGAGCGTGCTGAACGTTGAGGTTTTATAAGAATGCACGCAGGTTCGAGCCCGGGTTTGACCAAAAAAATTTGTTTGTAATATTTTTCAAACAAATATAATTGTCAATACTAAAAGTAATAAAAAAATAATATTATGGTTCATAGCTAAGCTAAAAATATATATCAAATACAAAAACCTAAGTGATTTTATTCGAATTTTCTGACAGTTTTTGAGATGAGCAGTTCTAAAATATGTTTTGCTACAATTAATTTATCGTTACCAACATCTCAGTGGCAGTGTGATGGGCTGGCATGCGGAGGACGTAGGTTTGAACTCCGACTGTTTAAGTATCAAAATTTAAATTTAATTATTAGAATTCTAATCTATGTCACAATAGTTGTAAGTCAGATATAACCTACGAAATAAGATTGCACTTGGGTTAAAAAAAAAAAAATTTTGTCTTACATGTAAGTAGTACTTTATTATATTTAATAAATAATTATTTAAAAACAAAAATTGTTGCTGCCCTCATCCTTGCCCTGGGTTTGAACACTGGCAGTCCAGCGTTTAAAGCAAACACCAGCAAGCCCTGCTAAACTCGAACTTTGGAAATTGTGATTCAATTTCAATCAGAATGTGTCCCTTTCTAGCAAAATTTTGTCATTTTAAAATCTTAGTGCAAGTAACCACGAATCATGTGATCATAAGTTATATACCATGAATAGTGTTTTAAAGCATAGAATCGTGGCTAATTTTTGCATGAATTGTGTGCTAAATGCTTTATTTTTGCGCTCAATTCTCTCCGTGTGGATACTCCATTGTGCGTTGTAAGCTTTATCTCACTTCCCGGAACTCTTTGGGGAGAAAGAAGATTTTTTTAGAAGTAACTTGAAGTCATCCAGACAACAAACTCTACTGGAACTTTCACAAAGACCACATTATTAGCAGATTTACACCCCTTTTTTTTTGACTTTTAAAAAAATTTACGGTTAGAACTGAGAAATAAGCCCCAATAGGAGGAACAATCTCTATACGTTGATATGCGTCTGCAGTGTGGTGGCCGAAAACGCAAGAAGAATCAACAATCAAGTGGTTAGAACAAGTTCAAAGATCTGCAGGGATATATATAGGACAGGCTGTATCAGGTCCACTCCAACAACAGCCCTCAATGTCATCTTAAGGCTTACACCAATCTACAAACACTTCCAGCTGGAGGCGAAACTCAGCCTGCAGAGACTTTTTCCATCTGTGTAATATTGTCACCAACCATCCCAATGGACCTCTTCTTGATAACAATTCTAAGCAGCCGCCTTCATGGACACTGAAATTGATGCTGTTAACAGCTACTGAAAAATGCTTCATGTACACTCATATGGAAAAGTGCAAAGTGTTCATAGTGCACGCTTTAATTCAAGGTCAAGCCACTTTTGAGACTTTTTGATACTTTTTCTCGCTTGTGTACAAAGTATTGATTTTTTGTTAACTTTTAGTAATGCTTTAACAAAAACTTTATCGTAGTTATTCCCCTTCAATTCCATTAAAAAATGACCTTGTGTGATATACGGACGGTTCTAAAATGGAAGAAGGCACTGAAAATGGAATCTTTAGAAGACACTCCGATGAGATCTACTTTTAGATCGTAGATCAGTATACCACTATCTTCCAAGCGGAAATACTTGGCATGAATAGAACTATCTCATCCGATAGTTAATCGATTAATTCTTTGGCCGCACAGAATAAAAAATTACCCTACAGTGGACTCTTGTCTATTGTGGCTTTAACGGTAATGATATAGCAAACTCTATAGACAAACAGGGAGAAAAATCACCATTCATGGAACTGAAATCGTTCCATGTCAAAACATGTCAAAACAATTTCATTCTGCGAATCTCAAGATTCTTGGAAGAACTCTCGAAGAAAGATTTGCACTAAACTAATAAATCCAAAACTCTCACCTTTAAAATTTAAGTTTCTCATTAACTATTAACATTGTTAACTAGAGAAACATCTCAAAACAAATTAATTTCTCAACTTATTCACGTTGAATGCTATGCCTTCAGGGTGAAGAGACCTCCAGAATATATTCTCACTAAATTCCGCTCGATATTCCGCTCGATGTCGGTGACCGTGGCATGCAGGTTACGTGTGTGGCTTAGCATGCTCGGAGCCCGGGTTCCATCCCCAGCCGCAGCGAAAAGTTTTTTTCAATAACAAATTTTTCTGATCGGTCACCACCTCTCTGCAGACAATGGCAAACCTCAGAGAGTAAATAATGCCATGTAAAGCTTCTTGAGAACATGAACTTTAGCCGTTCGGAGTCGGCATAAAACATGTAGGTCCAGTTCTCGGTCAATTGTGTGCAAACATTTAATAACACACACAACACAATTGATCATAAGAAGCTCGGTCAAAGTCCTTTCAAGGGCTGAAATGGCCAATTTGTTTTTTTTTTTAATATTTTCAGCTCTTCTCCATATTAAGAAGAGAAATCTAGGTAGTGGACATTCACGATAGGACATTCTGCCAATATTAGGTACGATATTGGCACAAAGCAGTTGTAGTAGTATCAGAACTGTCTTAGCTCGCCGTAAATCATTTATATCTATTCTATTAATTTATGTGGTTATGACTAACAACCCTATAAACATTTGAAAGACAATTAGAAGATGAAATCATTTAGTGCTAGCGATTGGCCTAAGGGTACTTTGGAAGATGGATCGCTTTTCGATCGCCGAAGCGATAAATGTGCAATTTTCGAAAAATTTCAAAATCTTCCTTCGCTCATTGCGGCGTTTGTTGGAAGATGGACCGCATTTCGATTACCTAAACGATGATTGG
>OY282640.1:163566422-163728922 GCA_958299015.1 Tetanocera ferruginea | reverse complement strand
CAGGATAAGAAGAAGGAGTTTAGATAATTGGATGAAACTTGGTACACATGATAACATGCAGCCAAGAATCTGTACTATTGAATATTTTTGGAATCCGCCCACGGACTCGCCTACCTTCCATACAACCCAAAAATTGAAAACTGCATAAATAAGCTCAAAATTAACCTACAACAATAAAATTTGGTGGGTATGTGCAATGTATCAACACAAAGATGTCTTCGAAAAATGGGTGTCGTCCGCCCACGGACACGCCCACCTCCCATACAACCCAAAAATTGAAAACATAATAAATAAGCCTCTGTTTAACCAACAGAAACAAAATTTGGCACAAGTGTTTTTTATAATAAAAAAAAGATAGAATTGAAAAATGGTTGTCATCCGCCCACGGACACGCCTACCTACCATACAACGCAAAAACTGAAAACTGCATAACTTAGCTCATAATTAGCCTCCAACAATTAAATTTGATATTGTGTGTTTTATATCAACACAAAGATATTTTCGAAAAATGGACGTCATCCGCTCACGGACACGCCCACCTCCGATACAATCCAAAAATTGAAAACGCAATAAATAAACCTCTGTTTAACCTACAGAGCTAAAATGTGGCACGTATGTTTTTTTATAACAAAACAAAGATGGTTTTGAAAAATGGACATCATCCGCCCACGGACACGCCTACCTCCCATACAACGCGAAAACTGAAAACTGCATAACTTAACTCATTATTAGCCTAAAACAATTAAATTTGATATTGTGTGTTTTATATCAACACAAAGATATTTTCGAAAAATGGACGTCATCCTCTCACGGACACGCCCACCTCCCATACAATTAAAAAAATTGAAAACGCAATAAATAAACCTCTGTTTAACCTACAGAGCTAAAATGTAGCACGTATGTTTTTTTATAACAAAACAAAGATGGTTTTGAAAAATGGACATCATCCGCCTACGGACACGCCCACCTCCCATACAACCCAAAAATTGAAAACGCAATACATAAGCCTCTGTTTAACCTACAGAAATAAAATGTGGCACACGTGTTTTTCATAACAAAAAAAAGATACTTTTGAAAAATGGTTGTCATCCGCCCAAAGACACGCCTACCTCCCATACAACGCGAAAACTGAAAACTGCATAACTTAGCTCATAATTAGCCTACAACAATTAAATTTGATATGTGTATGTTTTATATCAACGTAAATATATTTTCGAAACATGGACGTCATCCGCTCACGGACACGCCCACCTCCGATACAGCCCAAAAATTAAAAACGCAATAAATAAGCCTCTGTTTAACCTACAGAGCTAAAATTTGGCACGTATGTTTTTTATAACAAAAAAAATATGGTTTTGAAAAGTGAACATCATCCGCTCACGGACACGTCCACCTCCCATACAACCCAAAAATTGAAAACGCAATAAATAAGCCTCTGTTTGACCTACAGAGCTAAAATTTGGCACGTATGTTATTTATGACAAGACAAAGATGGTTTTGAAAAATGGACGTAATCCGCCTACGGACACGCCTACTTCCCATACAACCCAAAAAGTTTAAAACTCAATAAATAAGGTTATGTTTGTCATAGAGAAATTAAATTTGGTATGTATGTATTTTATACCAATACTAAGGTGTGTTCAAAAATTGGGAGTAATCCGTCCATGAACACGCCCACCTTCCATAGCGAAAGCACAATAAAGGCATTAACTGTGAGCTACAGGAATAAAACTTGGTATGTGTTAATTTTTCATCAACATTTAAATGCATAAAAAAATAAAGGCTTCATTCGCCCACGGACACTCCCATTTTAAAGGCTTCACACGCCCACAATAATTTTTTTTTTGTTTTTGAAAAGTGAGTTTAGATTATTTCATAGTCGGCCTAGACCGACTTTAGACTTTCTTTACTTGTTTCGTTTAAAAGATTTCCATTTTCAAATTTGATTTATTCTGAAAATCATTAATAAGTTCTTATTTATAGAGTTTATTAAGCTCTGCCCATCCAGGATACGTTGGAGTTATCCCTTAAATCATGAACAACAATAAATCTTTTTCCAAGAACATAAATATATCTTATTTACCGTCATATTATATACAGTCCTGGAGGCAGTTGTTTATAAAAACTCTATGGTTTTGGATCTAAAATATTTATTTTTTATTTTAAAAGTTAGTTTCTTATTTATTTATTTAATTTAGTTAATAAGTGTTTCATTCCTTTATATACTGCTATTTTAACCGTGGTATAAATAGAGACATTACTATAAAGTGGAAAATAATCGTTGATTTACCGCATTGTTTAATAATTGGTATTATATGTAACAGTCAAAGCTATTAAGAATTAAAAAAAAAATTTAATTTTAATTTTTAATTTAATTTTTATTTTAACTTAAGCTATTTAGTATTTTAATTTTTTTAACATTATTAAGCAGTTAAAATTTTTCGAAGTGAAACTTCTTTGGCGGTGAGTGCAATTTTAAGGTCTCTTATTCGTTACGCTAGGCTAACGTTTTCAATTCATATGAATATTTTCAAAAAATTATTGTCGCAAGCTGGATTTGAACCCGGACTTCCACAACAGACTATAACATAAGAGTCGGAAACTCTACCTCTATGTCACGTAGACACAAACAATATCATAGACACAATATCATAGACACAAACAAAAAGTTTATACACACAAAAGTATATCATAGACACAACTATGAATTAATATTGAACGAATTGTGGTTCGTATCTAGTATATCACAGACACAAACTATGTCTTTTAATTTTCATCCAAAAAGTATGCACGGAAAATGTATTTCTATATAACGTAAAAAAAAAATTCTACTGCCTGCTCGCTGCAAACTGAGCTTAAAGGTTAATTTGAAAGAGCATATCATAACGTTGGTACTTTTGTTGTTATCAAAAACTTGACAGATGATTGAAAACATGCAAAACAGTTACTTCAATATAAAATTAAAAACAAAATGTATTAAAAGTGCAATCACCAAGACTGGCGAATCGTTTTTGTCATGGCAAGAAACGTTCGAAGCTAAGAAAAAAAGCTAAAACAGGAGCAGAGCGCGTTCGTGAACATAAATAGCGAATTAGAATTAGTCAACAAGTACAATGCAAATGTTATCTAACATTCAAAAAGTGACAAAGTTGAGAAGACATTCAAAAGCAACTAAAACACCAACTGAACGCTGATGTAAACAGGAACCAAAAATAACTGTTATATTACAATTTTCAATTGAAAATGACACACACAAAAAATTGTCGAAGGACTTTTTCAAATATACCATTATGTTACAAATGTCATTAGCCTTACGAATATTGATTTAAAGAATCAAATTTTTGACTGATTCTTTAAAATTTAAAAAAAAAACTGTTATTTTTGCTTTGTATTTTTTCGGTGAAAAATAAAGGTTACTTTTGACTTTTATTTTATCGCTCAAAAATAGCCGTTATTTTGTGATTTTTATTTTTTCGGTCAAAGCTATCAGGCAATTTTGTGTTTTTTTTAAAGGCAGATTGAACTGTTGACACCATGTGTAAAATGTCTCACCGATGAAATGAAAGTAATATTATCAATAGTTTTTTAGTGAGCAAAATGACCTTTGAAATAATATAAATTGCCTGATATTTTTGATCGAAAAAATAAATGGCAGAAAATAACTGTTATTTTTGAGCGATAAAATAAAATTCAAAAGTAACTGTTATTTTTTCCAAAAAAAAAAATACAAGGCACAAAATAACTTTAATTTTTATCGGAAAAACAAACGGCAGAAAATAACTGTTATTTTTGAGCGATAAAAATAAAAGTCAAAAGTAATTGCCATTTTTGCCCAAAAAAAAAAAAAATATAAGGCATAAGATAACTTTTATTTTTTTAGAAAAATAAACGACATAAAATAACTGTTATTTTGGAGCGATAAAATAAAAGTCAAAAGTAATTGCCATTTTTGACCAAAAAAAAAAAAAATAAAGCACAAAATAACTTTTATTTTTACGGAAAAATAAACGGCAGAAAATATAAAATAACTGTTATTTTTGAGCAATAAAATAAAATTCAAAAGTAACTGCTATTTTTGCCCAAAAAAAACTAAAAGGCACAAAATAACTTTTATTTTTGTCGGAAAAATAAACGGCACAAATAACTGTTATTTTTGAGCGATAAAATAAAATTCAAAAGTAACTGCCATTTTTGCTCAAAAAAAAATATAAGGCACAAAATAACTTTTATTTTTGTCGAAAAAATAAACGGCAGAAAATAACCGTTATTTTTGACCGATAAAATAAAATTCAAAAGTAACTGTTATTTTTGCTCAAAAAATATGAGGCACAAAATAACTTTTATTTTTGTCGGAAAAATAAACGGCAGAAAATAACTGTTATTTTGGAGCGATAAAATAAAAGTCAAAAGAAACTGCAATTTCTGCCCAAAAAAAATTTAAGGCACAAAATAACTTTTATTTTTGTCGGAAAAATAAACGGCAGAAAATAAATGTTATTTTTGTGCGATAAAATTAAATTCCAAAGCAACTGTTATTTTTGCCCGAAAAAATTTTGCCCAAATATTTTTGTCGGAAAATATAAAAGTTAAAAGATAACAGTTTATATGTGACTTTTTTGACAAAAACCATAACCTTTACGGTCCCTGAATGGTAAAGATTGAATCAGCAGTTTATTATTCCATTTCGTATTGATTGAATTTTTTTTCAGATACTTACTTTCTAAAGTAAGTATCTGATACTTACTTTCTTAAGTAAGTATCTGATACTTAAGTCGACGTGATGCCTTCAAAAAATTTTTTGATGTTAATGTTTTTAAATGCGTATTAGTTGAATAAAAAATAAAATATTAATTTGAAAAAATAAAAAAATTTTAACAATCGACGAATACTATGAATTGTTATAAAAACTGCTTCGTCGTCTAATCTTTTGAGGTTTTATTTATTTCCATACTTAAAAAAATGGCTTGGCGGAATGAGATTTGACTACAGCGATGAGGTCATGTCGAGAAAAAATGACGTTTTGAAGGATTTGCTATAATCCTTAGCAATTGTAGGCTTCTGTTGGGTACAAAATTGAAAACCCAACTAAGTTAAACGTTATATACATATCTCTCTTAATTTTTATTTGTCTCTTGACACAACTTTATTTCATAGTACCAACTAGGGATGTCAATTTTCGGGGTTTTGTAGATCTCGGGATTTTCGGGATCTGAGAATGCAGTTCCGGGGTCGCCTTAAAATTTGATTTAAAAAAAGTTTTTATTTCGTCATTTTTTTTTTTTTTTTTTACCAAAAATGCAACACATCTGTTATCATCCTATTATAGTATTCTTTATCAAATTGATATAATAAATCAGTTAGATCTGTATTAATTTTTGTATGTTTTTATTTCACGAATAAATAAGTATTTTTTATCAAAAACTATACAAAAATATTACTTGTTCAGCTAAATTTTTATTTTTTTTTTTTTTCTAAATATCTACTATCCAATATATTCAAATATCCAATAACCCACTTAACCAAATAGTGGCTATGCCGAAATAATTTGCAAACATTTTTAATATTTTTTTCTAGAAATTAATTTTAAAGTTAGTGATCGACAAATTTGACTAGCGGACTAAAATGGGTTAAGTAAAAAATAAATACATCACCCATGCAGTTTTGAGTGAATCTTAAAGAAAACTTGCTCGTTAAAACTTGATGCAATATATCTTTTAGACTTGCTACATTATCTACCTCAACTATTTTCGTCATTACACTCAGGGAAAAAATGCTGTTTTATCAAACAAATCATGGGTTGAAATAACAGATTTCACTGTTAAATACCATCCAACAAATGAAACTTTCAAATCAACCGTCGGTTGACTGTTGGTCTATGGAACACGAAACCCGTATAAAAACTTATTTATTGAAATTTGATCACTGATTTGAAAGTTCATGTATGGCCGAGTGTGCTAACGTGTGCGTCTAGTACTCGAGTGTCCACGGTTCAAATCCGGCAAGGCCAGTAACATTTTTTTTTTTATTTAAAATATTTTTTTTAAATAAAAAATAAAAAATGAAATTTGCAATTTTTTTTTTTGCAAGATTGTAAGCATTTTATTTGAAGGTTATTTTTGACCAAACAATTAATGAAACAGAATTATTATCTTATTTCAATTATTAAATTACAATTTTTGATACTTACACAGCTAGGGTTCGAACCCACGTCTCCCGCATGACAGTCTAGTGTACATCCACTGAGCTACTGGCAACGATAATATAAATATAGCAAAACACATATAAAAACTATTGCTTAGAAAAAATTGACAATTCAATATAAGCAGAAAAATATTTCAACAGATGATTTTAACAGCACAAAAATACTTTGAAACGTTCATTCAACAAAGAAAATTGTTTACTTAAACGCAAATCATTCAATCGAACAGGGTTTTGAAATAACAGCGGCCGACTGTTAATATTACAGTTGATATTTTTCTGAGTGTAGTTAATTAATATCGCTTTCGCAATATTTCAACAAGCAAATTTTCACCAATAAAGAGGATGTTCTCTAGCGCTTTTCTAATGGTACAGTAATATCCAACTAGGAGCTTTAAAAAATCATATTTAAGATCATTTAAGAACTTCTCAAAGAATGGTTCTCCTTTGCTTGATCCTAACAACAAGTTTATTAAGTTATTCCTCAAAGTAAATTTCTTGGTTTTTATTTCTTGCAGCATAAAATTCAAAGTAACGTCACATTTGAATAAGCTCATGTTGAGAGTACATAAGATTTTGATAGTAACTTTGACTGGGTGGAGAACACAAGCAACTTCTTTAATAACTGGATGTTCATGAACAAGCAATGAATTTATTTAAAGATCGTCGAAGGACTTTTTTTGACTGTCTTCAAGCAAAATAAATCTATCTAACATGTCTAGCATACATTTTTTTTTTTTTTTTCAACTCTTTTATGATATTCAACTCTTTTTTGTGCAAATTTAACATAATATTATGCAATCTGGTTTTTATAGGTGATTTTGCTCTAAACATAAAGTCAGATAATTAACCTGTATAACATTTAATGATTTTTTTGCCCTCGAAAGGGAAATTTTTAAGATAAAAATTTGAACAATTTTATTGATTGTTAAAAAATTGCTGTGCAATCCCGGGATTTAACTCGACTGATTCCGGGACTTTCGGGACTTAAAGAAGACCGTTATCCCGACATCCTAGGATTGACATTCCCAAAAAGTTGACGTTGAAAAATAAAAAAAAAAATTATTTTCTGATGCGTCCAATATAATGGACAAATCCATTAAAAGGGTTAAGTATTTTACTTCAAAAAAATATTTAATTTTCGGTTAGCTTTTCAACTCTTGATCCTATAATATAATATATTTAATAATATATTATATTATAATATATAATATAATATATTTTAAGACTTTTACTCACCTCGTCAATATTTTTTTTTTTTGGACCCAATGTAATTTATATAGTTGGTATGCCTGAAAAAAATACATAAGGTTTATGTAAGTATTTAAAAAAATATATTTAAATATTTATATACAATACAAAATAAATATGCCAGATAGTTGAAAAATAATGAAAATCAATATTAGGAAACCTCAACAATAATATTTTGAAATATCTTATTCATATTTTTAAAAAATTTTCTTCTGCTTTTAGTTGCTCAGTATTTCGTATTTATTATTTTTATTCAATTTTTACAAAATCCGAGGCACAAATGAACATAAATAATTACTGAAATTTTGGATCACATATTTTTCTTAATGTTTTCGTGTAAGTAACTGTATAGAAGGGTTACAATGCCAAAAAATTGTCGATTGCAAAATAGTTGAAAGAAGATGAAAATTTTCAGATATAGTATAAAAATCATATATAAATCATATTAAACAATAATGTTGTTAAAAAAACAAGTAAAGAAAGTCTAAAGTCGGTCTAGGCCGACTATGAAATACCCTAAACCTACTTTTTAAAAAAAAAAAAAAATAATATTATTGATAATGGGTGTGTCCGTGGGCGGATGAAGCCTTTATTTGATATACATTTAAATGTTGATAAAAAATTTGCACATACCAAATTGTATTCCTGTAGTTTACAGTTAATGCCTTTCATGACGGATAACTCCCAATTTTTGAACACACCTTAGTTTTGGAATTAAAAAAATACATACCAAATTTCATCTTTTTATGACAAACATAAGCTTATTTATTGGGTTTTAAACTTTTTGGGTTGTATGGGAGGTAGGCGTGTCCGTAGGCGGATGACGTTCATTTTTAAAAATCATATTTGGTTTGTCATGAAAAACATACCTGCCAAATTTCATCTCTGAAGGTTTAACAGAGGCTTTTTTATTACGTTTTTCATGTTTGGTTTGTATGGGAGGTGGGCGTGTCCGTAAGCGGATGACATCCATTTTTCGAAGACATTTTTGTGTTGATATAAAACACATACCCACCAAATTTTATTGTTGTAGGTTAATTATTAGCTTATATATCCAGTTTTCAATTTTTGCGTTGTATGGGAGGTAGGCGTGTCCGTGGGCGGATGATCTCCATTTTTCGAAAACAAACAAGAGTTGTAACCTCTTCTACTTTGTCTCTTTGGTCCGATTGTTTTGTCCATTTTGCACGTATTTTTTATTGATCTTCCGAAAATTAATAAATAAATGAATAACACTCAGTTATGGACTTCTTATCGAGACCAAACAAAAAACCGTTTAAAGTAAATATGATTAAATGAGCAAACAAAAAGAAACAAGCAAAATGTCAAATTTTTTCGATCATTTCGATCACCGGATCACAGACCCATTTCATTAAATTTGATAGTTTGAGTTCATTGACTGAGTTGAAAAGAGGTTCACGGCTTATGGTTTCAAAATAGTATACTAGAACAGTAGTGCATACATAAACCCAATGCAAAACAATGCTTACAGTGCTGCCAAAGCGAACCAATCAGTTCGTTCAAGACAAGCAATATAGCAGGCACATTATAAGCAGCTGATGATTGATTTTCTCATATAAAAACATGCATTTTTCTTCTTCTTATATTTTACTATTTTGTGACTTTAATATTATAGTGACAATATTCAAAATAAGATATTCATTTAGCGCAGAATATATCTGATATTTTAGTATATATATTATCTTTGAACGATAAGTATTAAAGGTTGTAGGTATACTCTAAAGTATTAGCCAAAAAAGTTGCATGACCTTGAAAAAATCTTATAAAACGACCCCAAACAAACCACACTGTAAGACGTAATTCTACGTCAAAAGAAGCTTCAAATAAGTTGTTGAAGCACCTGCCAAAATGTTTTTTTTTATCTGAGTTTCAAAAAGAGAAATGCTGCAGTTGTCTGCATGAATATATTAGACTTTGAGTCAATGAGAAAATATCGTCGTTCAAAACATAAATGATCAAAATATTATGACAATAAATTATTTTGTAATAATTGTTAACATAATTAACGTGAAGATTAGCAAAACTCTTGAAGAAGCACAAGAAGTTCAGTATGACAGGATCTTAAGTCATAACAGTTGATAATAATTTTGTCAAACATATTTTTTATGTTTTTCATAACAGTTGATAATAACGTTGTCAAATATAATTTTTATGGTTTAAGAAGCATTGCATAATATGACATCATATCTTGAATGCCACTCAAGTTCTAAGCTCTGACCAAGCTATTTGTATGAAGGCTTTAAAAGCATTCTTAACTACTTTGACAGCCACTGGACTATATTTGGAAAACACTGTGATTGTCACTTAGTCCAGTTTTAAAGGAGACTGAACTCAAAAAAATTTAAAAGTTGTTGTAAAAACCAATTTTTACAGTTTCAGAAGCACTGCATAATTTTTTGTTGTTTCTTTACTGACACTCAAGTTTTAAAAGCCGTTCAAGCATTGTGTATTAAAGCTCTTAAAGCACTCTTAGCCAGTTTGGCAGCCACTGGAATTTATTATTATTATTATTATTTATTTATTTGCTAAGCCTTGTTAGACTTTTTAGCATTATACAAAATTTACATATTTATAGAAATGCAATTGAAAATGTACATACAATTTAAATTTAAAAAATACGTTTAAATATGTACACATAAATTATAAGAAATTATAAGAATATTAGACAGCAAAGAACATTGTGGTAACAAGGCAAATAAGGTTATATCCACCCACACTTAAAATGGCTTGGTGTCGGCATAGAACGGTGGGAGGTAACAAGACAAACAAGGTCTGTACGCCACACTGATAAGCATATGTATATATATAATATAAATCGTTCTTCTAAGCAAGGTGGTATTTCGACAAACTAGGTCTAATACACCACACCAATTTCATTCTTTAACAAGAAATGGTTGCGAACGCAGGCACTAGACAACAAGGTGTCATTGGCCAGTTATATTATTTTAAATACAATACAAATCGTTCTAGCATGTTTGAAGAAAAAATATACAACCAGCATGGAACGGCCGAAAGATGAGTTGACATTCACCAAGCATGTTCGATTAGATTAAGTGAGGAGGTCCAAACAGGTTCAGGTCCATTCAGATTATATGTAGTTTTGTATCCATCACCAAGCGAAAATTGTGTTAGTACAGACTCAGCGGCGATACTGCAGATAATCTAAAATTTTAAGTTTAATTGAGTACATGGATTCATTTAATGTTATAACATCTGAAACGGAATTAAAATCACCGCAAGCGCTTCTTAGTGGTTCATTTTGTAAGTAATTAGTTCTACAAAAGTTCATAAAAAGTAGCTCAAAAGATCTTCTAGGTCGAAGAGGAACATTAAAGTAAATTTTACTCAGTAAATATGGACTGTCGACATATCCATGTAAGAGTTTTAAAATCCAACTAACATTTAACATAGTTCTCCTATTTTTTAAAGAAGGCAGATTAATTAGCTGTAATCGATATTCATAAGAAGGTAAATTAAAGTTTGAATTAAAATATAGATCACGTAAGCAAAACAGAAGAAATTGCTTTTGAACAGATTCTATATCATCAATGTAACACCCATAACGAGGGCACCAAACAATTGACGCGTATTCTAGAATGGGCCTTACTAGCGATGTGAATAAGGTTTTAATTATAAAAGGATCATTAAACTCTTTGGACCATCGTTTAATAAATCCTAGAGTACTATTAGCTCTGCTGATTGCTTTATTAATGTGAATGTGAAAGCGAAGTTTGGTGTCCATAGTTACACCGAGATCATCGAAAACCTCCAAAAACTCAAGTGTATAGTCACCTATTTTGTAATTAGTTCGAGAAGGTTGTCTTCGAGAAAAAGTCATTTGTTTGCACTTCCCCAAGTTGAGCTTCATGCAATTAATTTCGCACCAGTTACAAAGATGGTCAAGATCAGTTTGTAGCAATAAAGAGTGTTGCACATCTTTGTATGACAGAAAAAGTTTAACATCATCAGCGTATAGCAAGATATTGCTATGCTTTACTACAGATGGAAGATCATTTACATAAAGTAAAAACAATAAAGGGCCAAGATGACTTCCTTGAGGTACCCCAGAAGTAACAAGAAATTCATCTGACTTTATGAGGTTAAATATAACGCTTTGTGTTCTATTTAATAAATATGATTCAATCCACCGCACTAAATGCGTTGGAAAACCAAGAAGTGATAGTTTTATAACTAAAAGCTTATGATTTACAACATCAAAGGCTTTACTAAAGTCTGTATAAATAACATCTGTTTGTAGACCTTTTCCAAAATTCTCAATAGTTTTAGATGTAAATTCTAGAAGATTAGTAACAGTAGATTTACCAGATAAGAATCCATGTTGAAAAGGAGAAATTAAAGATTTAACGCTATGTGATAGTTGTGAGGTTACAATCGCCTCAAAAAGCTTAGGAAGGGCGCTGAGCTTTGCAATTCCCCGATAGTTGTCTATCAAAGACCTATTGCCAGATTTATGCAGCGGAATAATAAAAGAAGATTTCCATGCCGCTGGAAAATAGCAAGATTGCAACGATGCAGTAAAAAGCATAGTTATTGGAACTAGAAGTTCTTCACAGCAATATTTCAATATACAAGAAGGTATATTGTCAGGACCGCTTTTATAAGATGTCTTAAGATTTTTCAAGTAGGTTGAAACAGTGTTAATATCAATTATTGGAGAACAAATATAGCCAGGTTGCAGATTTAAAGAATAATTTAAACTATCGTAAGAAGCAGATGAATAGGTAGTCTTAAAAAAATCTGCAAAAAGGTTACATATAGTATTATCAACATCCGACTCAAATGTTTTATATTTCATAAAAGATGGATATGAATTTATCTTACGTTTAGTATTAACGAAGTTCCAAAATGACTTTGCATCAGACTTGATGTTTAATTTAACTTTTGTTAAATATATGCTATAAGATTGCCTACATAATTGACGGTACTTATATTTAGTTGAGGTATAAGAAGCAAAATCACAAATATTATGAGATTTTAAGTATTTTTTATAATATTTTGATTTTAAGTTTCTCAGATTTTTCAGTTCTTTGGTATACCAAGTGGGACCAGATATTAGAGAGGCTTTTCTCTGAGGAACTGAAGTTGAAAAGCAATTATTAAGAGTATTGTTAAAAGCAAACACGGCAGAATCAAGGGTTTGTGGCAATATTCTTGTAGTATTGATGTTAAGTAGTGATGACCAGTTGATAATTGACAAATTATTTCTTAAAATTACATAATTTGTTCTTTTAAAGTTGAACTCTGAGGGAGGATTCAAACGATTTGATATAGATTGTTTTGGAAAATTCAGAGTGATTTCAACAGTCGGATGGTGTAAGTCCTCCGGATACACAAGTGGATCAGACCTATTAACTGAAACAATATTACTATCATCAAAAAATATAAGGTCTAACAAACGGTTATTTCTATTATAGTGATTGTTGATTTGAAAAAGTCCTTGACTCAAAAGCTCATTTAAAAATGAGTTAACAGATGATTGTTCTGAAGACGGCAGGAATACTGCAGAATTTTCAGCACAACGGTTCCAAGAAACATTAGGAAGGTTGAAGTCACCAGTTATTAAAATGTGGTCGTGAGGCTGAAGTTGTGAGCAAATTTTACCAATCGACAATAGATGTTTCCCATACACCTCGACATTGGAAGCAGGAGGAATATACGAACATGTTATATAAATTCCCAAAGAACCAAACTTCACAAGAACACAGCAAAATTCAATATCTAAAGACTCAGATATTATTATTTCTTGTGAGAAGTGTGAAGACTTAACAGCAATAAAAACGCCACCACCATTGCAAAAATTACCAGCAATAGCGTTTCTATCTTTACGGTATATATTAAAATTGTTAGATAGAATTTCAGTATTTAAAATATTAGGTTTAAGCCAAGTCTCACTGAAAGCAATAATGTCAAAGTGAAGGTTATGGCTTAAAATGAACAAATCTGTCAACTTGGTATTTAAACCTCGGACATTCTGGTATACGACTAAGAACTGATGGCAACAATCTAGTTTTTTGAGTTAGTGGTGTGGGAAGGTAAAGAAGCTAAAGACATTTTAGGAGGTGATCTAGGAATAAATTCATGAACCACGGTATTTTCAGGCCAAAAACGTTGATCCATGACTTTACCAAAGAGATCACCTGGTAAATTAATTCTAAAAGATGAAGAGAACCGCTCATATGAAAACTTGAATTTGTGAACCGAAATGTTCTTATTAACAAGTTTCAACTTTGAGTTTATGTGATGTAAAACATCTTCTTCAGATGTATCAGGAGCAAAGCGTGAGGCAAATATAGACCTAACAGGCTGGACAATAACAAGTTCCTTATATATAGGCTGGTCACTGTTTTTTATTAATATCTGTTTAGGTATAGCACCAGTAGAGCTAGAAGCGTTACTAGAAGACGAAGGAGCCGAAATTGGAGCAACACAGGCTTCGGCGTAAGTTTTTTTCCTACCAGAAGGACTTGGAGAATCACTTACGACGATAGTTGGTGCCACTGCAGGAGCTTCAGCTGTTTGTAAAATAATATCAGCTGCTGCAGGCACATTTGAAGAGACAGTCTTATTAGTATTTTTGTCATCACTGACAGACTCAGTTGACTGTGCTTCATGTTCTATGCTCAAATTTGGTGAAAGCAAGATTAAGTCGTTGTTAGTAGACGGAGGTATGGATATAGCAGAAGGTTTTGCGGTATTTCGAAGATTCTTATATGGCCGCTTTCGTTTTGGAGATACTGAAGCTTCCTCCATAATTTTAAACTTCTTAAATAAATCTTCAAAATCAGCCAATCTGGCTTGAGCAGCCGCTAAATCCTTCGAAACCTCTAAAAAGCCTTTACGAGATTGTCGTATAAGCTTTAAAATATCCACATCGGTAGATCTGCAATTTTCGCACGCCCAACGAAGTCCTTTACCTTCATTAAGTGCATCAAAAATTCTCGCAGTCAACATTGCACACTTTATATGAAAGAATGCGTCACATAACCAGCAATGGACTAGCCTATCTGATTCACCCTTAACAGTGCAGTTACGAGAATTGCAGAACATTTTTATAGTTAAAGTTAATAATAAATAAAAATTTAAAAGAAAAAATAAAAATTTAATATTAAATAATTAAATTGAAAAAAAGCTCAATGGCAACCCTATTTACAATGATGGTTTGAGGATAGGGTAAACTAAACGTCAAACAGTTTGAACAGTTTGAGAAGCGCTGTGGTGCAAGAATCAGCAAAAGTAAACAAAGAAAATGTCAAGAAATGAAAAAGAAACTTCGCTCTCACTTCACGAGTTAAAACAAGAAATTGTTGTTGCTAACGCAAAAACAATTTATGTAAACAAGCAAATAACTATTAAAGCAGATAACAATAGATAAAAGCAAATATGCAAATAATTAAAAGGATTATTTTAGCGCTTTCTTGACGAGTCCCAGCAAAAATTGATGATCAGCAAGTTCAGGAGACCACGGAAAATTCAATTTAAATTTTTTAATTAAGCAAATCTTCGAAATGATAAAAAAATTTGAAAGAAACTTTTAAAATATCGCGATTGAAAAAAAAGAACGTCTTGACGCAAACAGTGTTAGCAACGAACATATTTGGAAGACATGAGTAGAATTATACTAGAAATACAAATAAATAGTATAGAAATAGTATAAAACAAAACATAGTAGATTTGCATGTTGTTCCAGTTTGAAAGAGACTGAACACAAAAATATGAAAAAATATTCTGTTAAATCAACTTTTCACAGTTTTACAAGCACTGTAAAATTCTTTTCCAAAAAAGAAATACTTTTAACTTGTTTGGCAGCCAGTATTTTTTTTTTTGCAAAAATCAATGTTGTTTCAATGTATGCTAAACCAGTTTAAGAAGGACTGAACTGATATAAAATAATCAATAATTTTATATAATAAACTGTTTTGAGTTTAAGACTGATTCTAAAATGCTGCGCAGGCTCTAAATGTTGACCAAGCTTTTTGTTTAAAGGTTACACGAGGCATTTTTTATTAGTTTGACAGTTACTGGATTATAAATAAGAAAAAATTGTAGTTAAATAGAAATTTCGTTCAAAGTTTGAAAATCACTGCAACAGTTCGCCTAAGTTTGTGCCAAATTGAAGTAAGAGTTACACAATGAGTCGTTGTAATGATTTTTTTAAGAACTATTCAAATTTATCTTTTCTTAGTCAAAAAAAATTAAAACTTCCAAACATTTTTAAAGAGATTCTAAATCAAAAAATTAAAATTAAGTTTGAATTAAAGATATACAATTTTTTTTTTTTCAATACTCATAATTATTTTTATTTTCCTTTTAAGGATGAACATGACATTGACCGTTCTTTGAAATTGACTTTTTTAAATTGATAATTGATAAAATTAATAATTTTGTATTTAAGTAAATATTCCTAAAATTATAAGAAAAAAATTTCATGACAAAATTCTTACGGGTTCAAAAGTTACAGCCGGATTAGTGAGAGCGCATTTTCCTTGCATTTTTCTTTGTTCACAAACTTTGAACGCTTTTAACTCAAAACCACGTTTTTCGTACTGGTTGCGGCACTAGCGGGTTCATTTTTTGACGAAATTTTTTTTTATTTTTTTAAACTTGATTCAATATCGTATGACACGAGCTTTTTTAATTTTTTTTTTTAATTTTTTATGAATTATAAAGTCACTATTTTTTTGAAAAAACACTTTCAAATTTGGAACATTACCAAAAATTGAAAAAAATTTAAAAAAGTCTCCTGTCTTACGATAAACAATTTTGGTAAGATTTAAAAAAGTCATTTTTTTTCGGTTCGGACAATTTTTGCGACTCCCAGCACTGCAACCACTAGGCTCCGTTTTTTTTTTTCTGCCACCAGTTTGCAGCTCTATAATACTATGTTGGAGTGAAAAATATATTTTTTTTTAATTTTTTTTCTTGTAATTTTGGAAAAATGTTTGTTTTTGACTGAGTTAGGAATTTTTAAAAAAAGGTCTGTTTTCTCTGCCGCGAATGTTATGTTCCTCCTTAAGTCTCTTACTAATTGAAATACTTAAATATGCACAGAATAACTCTTGTATCATAACTTATAGCAAATTATTCAATTTGAGTTTGAAAAATTATGCTGTTATAACGATGTTTTGGCACAAAACAGACATTAACAATGCAGCTGTGAAAATTTATTAAAATAACTGAAACATGCCCAAGAATATGTAAATTTTGCATGTAACAGCCACATCTGTTGGCTGAATGATCATAAATAATGATGATAGAGAAAGCAAAGAAATATGACAGTATTTCAAAACAACTGAAAGAATGACTGAACGATTGAATGAATGCGTTAAGCCTCTTAGCTGAAACATGTGTTGTTTACAAATTGAAATTGCTTAGCATTTCTTTATAAGTAAAGTTGTATTAAAAAGAAATTTAAAAATTTTTGTTTGAGAATTTCTTATTGTTCTGTGATTTTTGAGGTGGCAAGTTTTTTTTACACAATAAGCCGCTTATAAGCTAAGCAGCTTTTAGGCAACACTCACACACTCACACACACACACACACACATCTTAACTTGAATATGTCATTCTTTTAAACGACCATAACTTGTTTTCAATCGAAATAAAAAAAACTCTCAACCTGTCTGCAGTATTTTATTATCGCATGCATTGACAGCGGCGTAGGAGAAGAAGGCAGCCAAAATGTTGGCGATATATTTTTAATGGTGTTGAAAAGAGCTCAAGGGTAAAATATGTAAGTATCTGCCAAACTGTCGACTAAACATACAAACACACACACACACACACTCACACGCACGAACATTAAATAAATAACATCAACAAAGGCAACAAATTCGGCTACAAGTTTAACAACAAGAAATATGCTAAAAACAATGGAATTCCTTGAAGGATAATGTTGTTGTTTTATTCAAATTTGCTATTTTCAAAACAATCAAATACAATACAATAAAATAAAATAACGCATTACAAAAACACTGAACCATGCTATTTGTAGAGAATGCTTGCTTCAGCGAAAACAACAAAATAATCGCATTAAATTCAAACCAATTCATAGATAGACTTTTTCTTTCACTTTTTTCTCATTTTTGATCTATTATTGCTGTGTGTTTTGTTTTCGGTTATGTTTATTTTAACCGCCTGGAAGCATAAATGCAAAACATTGCGCATGTATGTGTTGATGTGCGTGTCTGTTTTGTGCCTAAGCGCCACAGCATAGATGTGTTGTAATTCCCAGCTTTCTATAAAACGAAACTTTATAAAAAAAAATATAAATTTTAAAATGTTTTATTTATTTCTTTGAACAACATGTTTGTTGTTTTGTTAACACAAAATCGTTTATTTCCAAGCAGCTAAACACATATTTACAAACACACACAGCAAGCTCGCACAAACATTTATACATGTCTAGTTTGCACACAAACCAAGCGGAAATAGCAGCTCATGAGCGAAAAGATTCTGAAAAGCGTGAAGCTATTCACTACTTTCAACTTTTTCTTTTTTTTTGTGGTTTTAGCAGGAAATGCTTTAACCAATTTGCCACAACAAAGCAAGCACATAGAAACTGTAGAAAAATTTAAAAACTTTTAACAAACTAGTTGGTGTGTTTCTTGTGAAAGCGTGTGTGGGTACCAGGTTGTGGATTGTAGGTTGCGCAGTTGTTGGCTGCGGTCTTATGTTGAAAATTTATTCGATTTGCAATTTCAATTTTAAAGCAATAGAATTATCTTGCATTCGAGTTTTATCTTACCTAAGAAAAACGGAGATTTTTCGTTGAGGTTGGGTGTTTTTTTTTATTTTATTTGCAAAGCAGACAAGATGATGCAGTCAATATTGCAAGTAGTTGAAAAACATTTAACAAAAAACTGCCAGTTAAGCAGGACATTGTTAGTATCTCCATTGTTTGTGTTGGCATTTTCCTCAGAAAATAGAGAAAGACTTTAAAGATAGAAAAAAAAACATAAGATTGAAAACCAATATCAACAACAAAATTTGTTCAGGCAATCCACTAAAGTGAAAAAAATTTATGAAATATATAAATTTTATTAAGATTTAAAATGGAGTGGACGAAGAAAAATAATTTAAAACATATAACCACAGACTATTCAAAAGTCATAATCAACCTCAAAATCAAAATCAAAATCAAAATCAAAATCAAAATCAAAATCAAAATCAAAATCAAAATCAAAATCAAAATCAAAATCAAAATCAAAATCAAAATCAAAATCAAAATCAAAATCAAAATCAAAATCAAAATCAAAATCAAAATCAAAATCAAAATCAAAATCAAAATCAAAATCAAAATCAAAATCAAAATCAAAATCAAAATCAAAATCAAAATCAAAATCAAAATCAAAATCAAAATCAAAATCAAAATCAAAATCAAAATCAAAATCAAAATCAAAATCAAAATCAAAATCAAAATCAAAATCAAAATCAAAATCAAAATCAAAATCAAAATCAAAATCAAAATCAAAATCAAAATCAAAATCAAAATCAAAATCAAAATCAAAATCAAAATCAAAATCAAAATCAAAATCAAAATCAAAATCAAAATCAAAATCAAAATCAAAATCAAAATCAAAATCAAAATCAAAATCAAAATCAAAATCAAAATCAAAATCAAAATCAAAATCAAAATCAAAATCAAAATCAAAATCAAAATCAAAATCAAAATCAAAATCAAAATCAAAATCAAAATCAAAATCAAAATCAAAATCAAAATCAAAATCAAAATCAAAATCAAAATCAAAATCAAAATCAAAATCAAAATCAAAATCAAAATCAAAATCAAAATCAAAATCAAAATCAAAATCAAAATCAAAATCAAAATCAAAATCAAAATCAAAATCAAAATCAAAATCAAAATCAAAATCAAAATCAAAATCAAAATCAAAATCAAAATCAAAATCAAAATCAAAATCAAAATCAAAATCAAAATCAAAATCAAAATCAAAATCAAAATCAAAATCAAAATCAAAATCAAAATCAAAATCAAAATCAAAATCAAAATCAAAATCAAAATCAAAATCAAAATCAAAATCAAAATCAAAATCAAAATCAAAATCAAAATCAAAATCAAAATCAAAATCAAAATCAAAATCAAAATCAAAATCAAAATCAAAATCAAAATCAAAATCAAAATCAAAATCAAAATCAAAATCAAAATCAAAATCAAAATCAAAATCAAAATCAAAATCAAAATCAAAATCAAAATCAAAATCAAAATCAAAATCAAAATCAAAATCAAAATCAAAATCAAAATCAAAATCAAAATCAAAATCAAAATCAAAATCAAAATCAAAATCAAAATCAAAATCAAAATCAAAATCAAAATCAAAATCAAAATCAAAATCAAAATCGAAATCAAAATCAAAATCAAAATCAAAATCAAAATCAAAATCAAAATCGAAATCAAAATCAAAATCAAAATCAAAATCAAAATCAAAATCAAAATCAAAATCAAAATCAAAATCAAAATCAAAATCAAAATCAAAATCAAAATCAAAATCAAAATCAAAATCAAAATCAAAATCAAAATCAAAATCAAAATCAAAATCAAAATCAAAATCAAAATCAAAATCAAAATCAAAATCAAAATCAAAATCAAAATCAAAATCAAAATCAAAATCAAAATCAAAATCAAAATCAAAATCAAAATCAAAATCAAAATCAAAATCAAAATCAAAATCAAAATCAAAATCAAAATCAAAATCAAAATCAAAATCAAAATCAAAATCAAAATCAAAATCAAAATCAAAATCAAAATCAAAATCAAAATCAAAATCAAAATCAAAATCAAAATCAAAATCAAAATCAAAATCAAAATCAAAATCAAAATCAAAATCAAAATCAAAATCAAAATCAAAATCAAAATCAAAATCAAAATCAAAATCAAAATCAAAATCAAAATCAAAATCAAAATCAAAATCAAAATCAAAATCAAAATCAAAATCAAAATCAAAATCAAAATCAAAATCAAAATCAAAATCAAAATCAAAATCAAAATCAAAATCAAAATCAAAATCAAAATCAAAATCAAAATCAAAATCAAAATCAAAATCAAAATCAAAATCAAAATCAAAATCAAAATCAAAATCAAAATCAAAATCAAAATCAAAATCAAAATCAAAATCAAAATCAAAATCAAAATCAAAATCAAAATCAAAATCAAAATCAAAATCAAAATCAAAATCAAAATCAAAATCAAAATCAAAATCAAAATCAAAATCAAAATCAAAATCAAAATCAAAATCAAAATCAAAATCAAAATCAAAATCAAAATCAAAATCAAAATCAAAATCAAAATCAAAATCAAAATCAAAATCAAAATCAAAATCAAAATCAAAATCAAAATCAAAATCAAAATCAAAATCAAAATCAAAATCAAAATCAAAATCAAAATCAAAATCAAAATCAAAATCAAAATCAAAAAATAAAAAAACCGAAGAATAAAAAAATCAAAAAATCTTAAAATCACAAAATCAAAAAATCAAAATATTAAAAAAATCAAAAAAGAAAAAAATCAAAAATCTAAACTCAAAAAATAAAAAAAAATAAAAAATCAGAAAATTAAAAGTTCAAAAAATCAAAAACTCATAAATTAGAAGATCAAAAAATAAAAAATAAAAATCAAAAAATCAAATATCAAAAAATAAAAAAACCAAAAAAATCCAAAAAAACAAAAAATCAAAAAAAATCCAAAAAGTCAAAAAATCAAGAAACCAAAAAAATCAAAAATCAAAAAAATTAAAAAAAATAAAAAAATCTAAAAATCAAAACATCAAAAATAAAAAAATTGAAAAACCGAAAAATCAATATATCAAAAAATAAAAAAATTAAAAATCAAAAAAAATTAAAAAAATAAACAAAATTTAAAAATCAAAACATATAAAATCAAAAAAAAAAACCGAAAAATCAAAAATAAAAAAATTAAAAAAACAAAAAAATCAAAAAAAAAATCCGAAAATCAAAAAATCAAAAAATTAAAAAACTAAAAAGTCAAAAAACAAAACCAAAATCAAGATATTTAAATTAGTAAAATAATTGGATGAAATTTGGTACACATGGTCACATTGACGCACTGTTGAATATTTTTGGAATCCGCCTACGCACACGCCTATCTCCCATGCAACGCAAAAATTTAAAAATTGAAACTGCATAACTCAGCTCATAATTAGCCTTCAACAATAAAATTTGGTATGTATGTGTTTTGTATCAACACAAAAATGTCTTCGAAAAATGGTTATGTCTTCGCTCACGGACACGCCCACCTTCCATACAAACCAAAAATTGAAAACACAATAAATAAGCCTCTGTTTATTTTGCAGATATAAAATTTGGCACGTATGTTTTTTATAACAAAACGAAGATGGTTTTGAAAAATGGACGTCATTCGGCCACGGACTTGCCTGCATATGGGACTTGCCCATAAAATTTAAAACTCAATAAATAAGGTTATTTTTTTCATAGAGAGATGGAAATTGGTATGTATGTATTTTATACCAAAACTAAGGTGTGTTAAAAAATTGGAAGAAATCCATTCATAAACACGCCCACCTCCCATAGTGAAAGCACAATAAAGGCATTAACTGTGAGCTACAGGAATAAAAATTGGCATGTGTACGTTTTTCATCAACATTTAAATGCATATTAAATATAGGCTTCATCCGCACACGGATGTTATGCATATTTTCAATAATATTTTTTTTTTTTTTTAAAAAGAAGGTTTAGGGTTCATAGGTAGGTTCATAGTCGGCCTGGACCGATTTTAGACTTTATTTACTAGTTAAATCCTGTTTTTGTTTACTTTACATGTTTTCCTCTACATTTTTAAACAAATTTCACTAGTGTGGGTTGTATGAGATTTGGGCGTGTTCGAGTTCAGATGACGCCCATTGCCTGTGCCTAGTTTTGATATAAAATGATTCAATACCAAGTTTTATTCCTGGAGGTCATATAGAACCCTTTTTATGGTATTTTCATTAACATGTATTATATGGGACGTGGGCGTTTTCGTGGGCTGATGACGACTATTTCGTGAACATATCTTAAGTAAATATACCGTCATCTTACAGGTTTACGATTTACTGAAACTGCAATTGAAGTTCAAAGTGTGATTGAAATTGAAGTCTTATTCAATATAAATTTATTTTAGAAAATAAATTCATATTTATAACTTAAAAGTGTTGTGGGTTTGGCCAATTAAGATGCAACCAAAACTGTTAAATATAATTTACACACTCTACTTGTTGACTCACCATCCTAGATATTACTTCTTCAATTAAAATTTGTGTTACTGTTTCAGTGACTCAGACATTCACTTCATGTCACACTCTGTGAATTGTCAAATGCTGCCAGACACTAAACGTTTTGCGAGGTCTGTGACTTGGCAACAAATTTATTCCACCTACATAAAAAAGGGGTAACTTTTGGCATTTTAGGCAATGCCGCTTAAAATAAAAAAAAACTTTTTTATAGCTTCTACTCCATGTTTGTTCAGCAGTCGTTATATTAAGCAACAGATCCTTTTAAATAACATGCAAATGTTGCCAAAAAATAGGATATTTTTAACAACGTTTTTTTTTTTAATAGCATATTTTTAGCCAGCCATGCATTAAATTTACAACGCACGAAATATTTACATTAAATGAAGCATTAAAAAAGGTCACCGTGAAATTCGTGTTTGCGGAAGTGTATTTCGCATTTTTTTTCAACTGCCATATGAGATTGTTTTGTAGCATGGAAAAACAAATGAAAATTAATTATATAAACACATAGAAATAAGCTTATTTCACGCATATTTGCATTTAGTTATTTTGATACCGCATCTAATGCAAAAAATACATAACGTTGGATTGAAAGCATTAGAGTGGAATGCGTATTATATGACATTTAAATGAGAAATTATATTAATAAATAAATTATATTAATAAATAAATATAACTAGATTTGAATAAATTGACAAGCAACTTAACAATTTTTATATAGAAAAAATGACATTTATGCAAATTAGATGAATGTCATATGTTGAGAATATTCATATCAGAGAACATTCAGTTAAGAACATACCATATCAGAGAAAAAAAATATTTAAATTTTTTGGTTTTTTTGATATTTTTTTTTTGTACATATCATAAGTGAAATTTTTCAGTTTGATTGATAAATAAAATATTATTTCATCTTTAGTCATCTTTCTTTGTTGTTGAAATTGATTTTGAATAAATAAAAAATTCATAGCGTAGCGTCTGACACTCAGACTAGTTTCAATTTATTTAAACTACAATATTTTGATGTTTGTAACAGCTGGCGGCTGTCGCAAAAATGCTACAAATATATCTTGGATTGTAAGCATGTATTTGTTTTCATATTTGCTGTAGTATTTTATTAGACAATCATTTGTTATTTTCATATGAATACAAATTTGCCTTTCGTCATCTCTAAATCTATTTGAATAACATTTCTTTATGTGTAGAAAAATCATTGTAGCATCAAGAAAACATATATAAATAGCTTTTGAAAAAGAATTTTTGAAAATGAAAAACATGAATTTCTGCTGACACAGTGTTTTGAACGACTGTAGAGCTCTGAAGATACATATGCCGAAAAAACAAAACCTACCTTAGTAAGGTTTTTTTGTTTTGTGGCTTTGTAGGATTTGTTATAGTATTTTGTAGGCTTATAATGCTAATACAAACACAACAAAATAGTTTGCTTCAAATAAAAAAAGATGTATACAAAAATGTTAGCAATATAAAAATGCAGACTAGACAATATTTTGCTGACTCATGATAAAACTTTTATAGCACAAGCTGACTACTTTAAGCAGAGGTTAACGAAAACTACAAAATAAAGTAATTGAATGCCTTGTGCTGATTTTGTTTATTTACATAATGTTATATATATTTAAAGCAATTTCATTTGCATTGTTGGGTATGAATGAAAATTTAAAAATTGAGTTTAAAAAAGAGTTTTTTTATTTTAATAATACTTGGGGTAAAGGTTTATGAAACTAAAAGTGCTCTAAGAACGAAATTTTAAATTAAGGCAACCATTTGATGAAAATTTTTGACTAGTTGGACGTAAGCTGTATTTTTTGGTTTGACTATGCTTTAAAAAAAGCTATTGAAAGTTACTGATATTTTTACTTAAAAGTAGTAACTGAATGTCGCATTAAATTCCTTTTTTTACAACTAAATTCAATTGTTTTTTTTCCAAGGTTTTCTCATAAATGAATTGAATTTATTATTATCTTAGAACCAGCTTCAAAAATTCATAAAAAAGTAAAGCTAAAACTTTCAATTTATAGTAAGTTCGTCTAGACTATCACCTAAAAGCTGCTGCTTGAAGCTGTTTCAAATGAATTTTTTGCGTCTTTTTATATAAAAATTCATATTAATTTTTTGTTTATTTATTTTTAAATATTTTGTTTATCATATATAAAAAATATTTTGCATAGTTTGGTAGTGTAGAGTTCAAACATGCATGATGTTTTTATTAACTGTTTTGTTCATCAAAAATACTGCATCTACACAGTTTTTACACACTTGCCAAATAGCAATTTGTTTAAACATAACAACAACCACTTAAAACAAATATTGCTCATATTGACAAAAAAAACTTTTTATGGAGCTCATAAAAATATATTGGTTAGTTATGTTATGAATTATGCAAAACAAAAAAACATTGTTGCAAACTTTAAACGTTTTTTTTTTTGTTATAAAGTTCTCCTGCTTGTAATCAATCAACTTACATGTGTGGTTGTATGGCAGTCATTAATGGACAAAAGAACAACAAATTAAATTAATATAAATGACAACATATAAATAAATTTATAATTTTTAAGTTTACTTTTTCTAGCTGTAGGATTTTTTTCCATATAAATAAATTATTAATCTAATTTATTATTTTATATACTTAAGCTTTTCATGTCTAGAATGTAAACAAAAGGCTTTAAAGAACGTTTAATATTTATCTGCAAACCAGTTTCTTGCCAGTGAAATCATAGAAATATTTAAAACAATGTAATAAACCAAAAAAAAAAAAAAAATTGCCAAAATAAACCAAACAAGCGTCAAAAACAAACACAAAATGTTAGAAAGTTTCATAATAATTTAATTAACTGTCACTCATACGCCATGGAGCACCCGTACTAATGGCATAATTCCGAGATAAGTGTTGTTGAATGACTTATGATAAGGATTTTAAATTCACATTCAAAATTATAATGTGAGTTAGACATTCTCAAATCTGACATGCTGATAATTATGTTTTTTCAAAGATCAAATACTTTGGAAAGCCCAGACAATTTCGTTGCTAACTCTTCTTTATATGCCACATGTTATTTATTACATCTTCTTAATACTTTGCGGTGGCAGAAACATGATAACTTACAAACCCTTTAGCTATTTTTGTAAATGTTACCTCCAAACACTTACTGCACGAATATATTAAAAATAATATCAGCTCATGGTAGCTCCTTGGACGAAAAGTAAATCAATCAAGTAGTATTTGATTTTTCAACATCAACTTCAATATAAACTTCAACTTTGTAACGAACCTCTGGACGCTACTGTTATTTTTTTTTCCAGCCGGGGTATGCTCAGCAGCTGTCCAGGGGTTTGTACAAGAATTTATTTTCAGATGTTAAGAAATACGGAGTCCCTTGATGTGGGTGTCCGTTAGTGTGGGTGTCTCGTTAGCGTGAGTGTTCTTTAAGTGTAGATGTCCCTGATGTGGGTGTTCCTGGGTAGACGTAGGCTGGTGTCACGGTGTCTCTTTGACGTGAGTGTCCCTCTAAAATATGGATGACCCTGAAATGGCTGTTCCTTCTCGTTGATGTTGCCGTGTCTTGTTGCAGCTGCTAGTAACCTTTTGCCGTGGGTGTACTTTTCGTCGTCCCCCTCCTTCTGGAAAACGCACGATTTTGCCGTTGATCGTGCGGTATATTTTATATACAATCGCGTGACTTTTACCGGTCGTGCCGCTAAGTTCGTCGCGAGTCTTTCTTGCCAGTGGGGTCTCGTAGAGAGCGAGAGTGAGTGTAACATAGAGCAGAAGTAATACTCACTGCGCCTCTGTGTTTGACTCAAAGAAGGAGAGGGATCGGAGTAGAGAGCAAACGTAAGTGTGATTTTCACTCAAGTCGTGGTAGGACTGGTTTGAGGTGAGTATCACTTTATGAGAGTGGGCAGAGAGTACAAACACCAAGCAGAAGTAAAACTCGCTGCGCCTCAGTGTTTGACTCAAAGTTTGCTGGGGAAAATGCAGAAGTATATTCTGTTGAGTGACTTTGGGGCATAACGCTAAACAGAAGTAAAACTCGCTGCTCTTCAAAGTTAAGCCCAAAGGCTTAGACATGAGTAACGCAGCGTTGCGTTGCTTTTTTGAGTTGAAGCATTGAAATGCGTTACTGCGTTGATACACTTCTTTTAAAAAAAGTAACGCAATAGCGCAAAATACAAATGGAACACTCAAACCAAAGCAAACACCAAGTAAAACATTGAAAGCAAATCTACAAGTTGTACGGTTCATCGAGCACAGTTGGAAAAGACAGAAAGTTGAATCAAAAAAAATAAAATATGCTTGTATTATATAGAAAAGATGTTGCGGGGAAGAAGCTGTTAAGCATGAATTCTTGGAGCATGTCTGATTGGATGATGCTTGAGCATCCTGTGAGTTTATTTAAAATTGAACATGTTCGATTTAAAAAGTATAAGCAAACTTAAATCCAACTTCAAACTTGTTTTGCTCATTAGAAATGTGTATGTATCTGTTTGAAAGCTGGATTTAATGATAAAAAAAACAACCATCAGCTCACTTGCTTGAATTTCGGGCTTTTTAATTTTTAGTGGATGCTGAAATCTGCACTTTATTTAGTTAAATTTTATATTAGCTATTATTTATTATATTCTTTTTAATGAATAAAGCCATAACATTAAACATTGTAAAAGAATTTTGATGTTTTTTTACTCTCTATGTATGAGCTCTTTACCACATGACTCAACGCACTATGCAATGTTTTACTGTGAGACTTTCTGTGCTGATACGGGTCTTGATGATACAGATACCATAACATTTTGAACAGCGGCATGACGCAATTGCGTTAACGCATTTCGCTGATACAGTTAACTGCGCTTGAGTTAGTGTGTCAGCGCTGCAATTTTTACTGCGTTACCCATGTCTACAAAGGCTACTCAGAAAATAGGGGAACAGCGTTTCGCGTATGGAGCAAATGATTAAAATATAACACTCGGCAGAAATAAAATTCGCTGCCGCTCAATCTCGCTGCCTCAAATCAATAGGATTGTAGAGGAATAAGGATTCCGCCAGCAGAAGGATAAGGAATGTAGAGGTGCTGTTCGTTCTGTCCGATGCTCAACTTCAACTTCAACTTCAACTTCAACTTCAACTTCAACTTCAACTTCACCTTCAACTTCAACTTCAACTTCAACTTCAACTTCAACTTCAACTTCAACTTCAACTTCAACTTCAACTTCAACTTCAACTTCAACTTCAACTTCAACTTCAACTTCAACTTCAACTTCAACTTCAACTTCAACTTCAACTTCAACTTCAACTTCAACTTCAACTTCAACTTCAACTTCAACTTCAACTTCAACTTCAACTTCAACTTCAACTTCAACTTCAACTTCAACTTCAACTTCAACTTCAACTTCAACTTCAACTTCAACTTCAACTTCAACTTCAACTTCAACTTCAACTTCAACTTCAACTTCAACTTCAACTTCAACTTCAACTTCAACTTCAACTTCAATTTGACATTAAAATTCAATTTAATGTTATTTTAAAATTAATTATGATATTGATTTTGATTTTGATTTTGATTTTGATTTTGATTTTGATTTTGATTTTGATTTTGATTTTGATTTTGATTTTGATTTTGATTTTGATTTTGATTTTGATTTTGATTTTGATTTTGATTTTGATTTTGATTTTGATTTTGATTTTGATTTTGATTTTGATTTTGATTTTGATTTTGATTTTGATTTTGATTTTGATTTTGATTTTGATTTTGATTTTGATTTTGATTTTGATTTTGATTTTGATTTTGATTTTGATTTTGATTTTGATTTTGATTTTGATTTTGATTTTGATTTTGATTTTGATTTTGATTTTGATTTTGATTTTGATTTTGATTTTGATTTTGATTTTGATTTTGATTTTGATTTTGATTTTGATTTTGATTTTGATTTTGATTTTGATTTTGATTTTGATTTTGATTTTGATTTTGATTTTGATTTTGATTTTGATTTTGATTTTGATTTTGATTTTGATTTTGATTTTGATTTTGATTTTGATTTTGATTTTGATTTTGATTTTGATTTTGATTTTGATTTTGATTTTGATTTTGATTTTGATTTTGATTTTGATTTTGATTTTGATTTTGATTTTGATTTTGATTTTGATTTTGATTTTGATTTTGATTTTGATTTTGATTTTGATTTTGATTTTGATTTGATTTTGATTTTGATTTTGATTTTGATTTTGATTTTGATTTTGATTTTGATTTTGATTTTGATTTTGATTTTGATTTTGATTTTGATTTTGATTTTGATTTTGATTTTGATTTTGATTTTGATTTTGATTTTGATTTTGATTTTGATTTTGATTTTGATTTTGATTTTGATTTTGATTTTGATTTTGATTTTGATTTTGATTTTGATTTTGATTTTGATTTTGATTGAATTTGAATTTGAATTTGAATTTGAATTTGAATTTGAATTTGAATTTGAATTTAAATTTGAATTTGAATTTGAATTTGAATTTGAATTTGAATTTGAATTTGAATTTGAATTTGAATTTGAATTTGAATTTGAATTTGAATTTGAATTTGAATTTGAATTTGAATTTGAATTTGAATTTGAATTTGAATTTGAATTTGAATTTGAATTTGAATTTAAATTTGAATTTGAATTTGAATTTGAATTTGAATTTGAATTTGAATTTGAATTTGAATTTGAATTTGAATTTGAATTTGAATTTGAATTTGAATTTGAATTTGAATTTGATTTTGAATTTGAATTTGAATTTGAATTTGAATTTGATTTTGAATTTGAATTTGAATTTGAATTTGAATTTGAATTTGAATTTGAATTTGAATTTGAATTTGAATTTGAATTTGAATTTGAATTTGAATTTGAATTTGAATTTGAATTTGAATTTGAATTTGAATTTGAATTTGAATTTGAATTTGAATTTGAATTTGAATTTGAATTTGAATTTGAATTTGAATTTGAATTTGAATTTGAATTTGAATTTGAATTTGAATTTGAATTTGAATTTGAATTTGAATTTGAATTTGAATTTGAATTTGAATTTGAATTTGAATTTGAATTTGAATTTGAATTTGGGATGGATTTGGATTTTGATTCTGATCCAAATGTTTTGGTTTTGAATTTGGAATTAGATTTCGTCTGTGATTTATTTTTTTTTTTTAAATTTTGGTTTAGTTTCTTTTACGTTTTACTAAGTTTTTATGAATTTTGGCAATTTCTATCAATTATTTTGTTTATTATTTGATATATATTTTGTTAACCTTGCTTGCTTGTGAATGAGTGCATCCATTGATTGCAACTTTCTCCTTCCATATGTTGCTGTGTCTGTTGGTTCAGCTCATCGATAACAAATTCGTTATTGGCAATGCACGCTCTGTGGCTTGTGGCTTTTACACATTAAATAAAAACTTCACAAAAAACCTGAAACCAAATGAAAATGTACAGTATTGTCAGATTGGCGTTGAGTTAATTGATTCAAGATTTAATCAAATCAATGTCTGTGGGCTATTAATTTACGGCACCTTTTGCTGTGCGTTCAATTTTACTGAAACAACATGTTCTGGTGGCACTCTGTTTTTTTTTTTATTTCAACAAAGTTTTTATTTGTCGTATGGGTGTAAATTTATACAACTTGCTACGTGAGGTTTCTACATTATTCGTCAGCAAATGTAGTAGTTTGGCCACAATCGAAAAAGCTTTGCTTTATTTGTGTTCAAATTTCTGTTTTTGGTATTGTGAAAATTTTATAAAGTTTATTGTACAAAATCAATGATTGATTCATGTATAGGATTTGGCTAGACTATAATTTAGAAGTTTTGTCTGCCATAAAACATTTATTGAGCTTGATATTATCAGTAAAAAATTTCATATCTTTCATAATCTTTAGATTATGATTTAGTGTCGAAGTGCTAAAGAGAAGCATGATACCAAGAAGGCGATGCTTTTAAGTGATATGTATGAACACTTATTGAAATTCTGAACAAAACGCACAATTAACCCTTTTTGACATAAACTTGTACAATAGGTTTATTCAGACTATATTGGACTCGACTCAGTTTTGGAAATGATGCAAAGAGTTGGGATCTGGCAGACTTAGAAAGCCAGCGCTTAACTCATATTGATTCCAAAATAATACTGGCGGAAGTCTTGTGTTTAATATATTTCGAAATCTTTCTGAATTTTTTTGAGACCTCGTTAAAATTAATTTAGCTTGAATCATATTCTGAATTTTTTTGAGACCTCGTTAAGATTATTTTAGCTTTAACACGTTTAGCGAAACTCTTTTCTACCGGACGGAAAATAAAAAGAGCTGCATTTAGTGGAAAGTTTGTAAAAATGGTATGTGTTAAAAAGAAAATGTTTTCAAAACCATATGTGAATTATAGTTACGGTGCCATTGAATGCAATAGATTATTATTTGACCTCGTAGATTTCAAAGAAAAACGCGTTTTGGTCATTAGGTTCTTCTTTATGTTATAAAAGATTGGTTACGGGTTCATTG
Organism: Tetanocera ferruginea; assembly: GCA_958299015.1. Classification (NCBI taxonomy): domain Eukaryota; kingdom Metazoa; phylum Arthropoda; class Insecta; order Diptera; family Sciomyzidae; genus Tetanocera; species Tetanocera ferruginea. The sequence goes on along the minus strand of OY282640.1, from coordinate 163,697,639 downwards.
TTCATATGCGCCACTCATTACACAGTCTTACAAAAGAAAATTTCCAGCTCCCAACAAAATATGTTGGTATAAGAGACCTAAATAAACTAAAATATGCATGTATCTGAGGTTTGAAAAGGATGGTTTGAAGTTAAACTAGCAATTTTCTCAAAGAGCTATAGTTAAATTTTATGAGCAACATTTTTTTTTTGCATATTTTAACCCTCTAGCGCCCTTTTATTTTGGACTTTTTTGACCCTGAACAGATCTAATGCCTGAAAATGAGATATACAATTTTTACAACAAACAAGAAACCTTTTGATATGCATGTTTCCTAAATTTTGTTTGTATAGTCACTGCAATATCTGCAAAAAAATTGAAAAACCAAAAAAAAAATCTGAAATTAAGTCATGAAATTTATATTTATAAAATTGTTCTTTTTGTTCAGGTACATTCAAATTAAATTATTCGCACAAATAGACATTTGTCACGGACTTAAAGTGAAGCATGCAATTATTTTAAATAGATTTTGTTTCACTAACATTTATTTAAAAAACATTTTACTAAAAATAGCACTCTCTTAAGTAAATGCTTTAAGAAGATGCTTTAAGTAGCAAATTCTATTGAAAATATTTAAAATAAACTCAACTTCATTTGAATGTAAATTAATTCTATTTCTCAGAATCAAAACATTTAAGTGTCTTAAACAATAGCAATTTAATACGATTAGCGCAGCCAACAAAATAAATAAATAATACAAAAAAAAAAAAATGCTGAATAATCCTTAATTGAGCCACTTCTTATGCTAACATAAGTAGTTGAATACAAGTGCAAATTGTTTGCTTTAATTATATATTATATAAGCTCAAGGACTTTAACCCATTTATGGCAAGAAAATTTAAACAAGGTTAACAAGAGTTAAATTCAACAAAAATTGAAAATTTCAATTTATTTAATTCTTTATTATTATTATTATTATTATTGTTATTATTATTATTATTATTATTATTATTATTATTATTATTATTATTATTATTATTATTATTATTATTATTATTATTATTATTATTATTATTATTATTATTATTATTATTATTATTATTATTATTATTATTATTATTATTATTATTATTATTATTATTATTATTATTATTATTATTATAATTATTATTATGATTATTACTATTATTATTATTATTATTATTATTATTATTATTATTATTATAATTATTATTATTATTATTATTATTATTATTATTATTATTATTATTATTATTATTATTATTATTATTATTATTATTATTATTATTATTATTATTATTATTATTATTATTATTATTATTATTATTATTATTATTATTATTATTATTATTATTATTATTATTATTATTATTATTATTATTATTATTATTATTATTATTATTATTATTATTATTATTATTATTATTATTATTATTATTATTATTATTATTATTATTATTATTATTATTATTATTATTATTATTATTATTATTATTATTATTATTATTATTATTATTATTATTATTATTATTATTATAATTATTTTTATTATTATTATTATTATTATTATTATTATTATAATTAATTGATTTTCATAAGTACAATAAGAACCATGTTATTTTCAAGTAAAAAGCATGGTACATGTAATTTGCTTAAGATTTAATAGCAAACAATACAAAATGAGAAGATAATTGTAAAACAGCAGTACAGACTTAACAAAGATGTAAATATGAATAAAAATATAATTAAAAATAAATTATTTCAATATATAATTAAAAAGGTTAAAAGCATTGAAGACAAAAAAAAAAACCTCGCGTGTAGCAATGTTCACGTGGCAGAAGTGAAACTTCTTTAACAGTAAGAAATAAGAGAGATTTTAGTGTGAAATAGAGAGAGAAAGTATCTGAAAAGAAATTCAATCAATACGAAATGGAACAATAAACTGTTGATTCAATATTTGCATCCAAGGGCCGTCTCGGCAATGGTTTTTATCAAAAGTGTCACATATCAACTTTTATCTCTTTGTTTTTTTTTCCGACAAAAATAAAACTTATTTTGAGCCTTATAGTTTTTTGGGCAAAAATAACAGTTACTTTTGACTTTTATTTTATCGGTCAAAAATAACAGTTATTTTCTGCCGCTTATTTTTTCGGTCAAAAATATCAGGTAGTTTATATTTGTTCAAGTCATTTTACCGATAAAAAAATTTGATATTATTATTTACATCTCATCGGTGAGACATTTTACACATGGTGTCAACAGTTCAATTTGTCAAGCGGCCTTTAAGAAAACACAAATTGCTTGATATTTTTGACCGAAAAAATTGAAGTCAAAACTAACTTTTAATTTTCCTCGAAATATACTATACAAGAAATTAACTTTTAAAGAATCCGTTTCAAATTTAAAAGCGACTTAATATTCGCGAGGCTGAGGACATTTGTAATATAGTGATATATTTGAAAAAGTCTTTCGACAATTTTTTTCATTTGAAAATTGTAAAATAACAGTTATTTTCATTCCTTGTTTTAGTTCAGTTGGTGTTTTAGTTGCTTTTGAATGTCACTTTTTGAATGTTAGATTGCATTTGCATAGTACTCGTTGAAGGAGCCTCCGAAAGCAGAGACAAATCTTGTTGATTATAATCTCCTGCTTCCTGATCATAATAATTGCTATGTTGAGTGAGGGCCTCGTAAAGCAGCGAACGTTGATTGTTGAGTGTTGAGTGTAACTTGGTTGGCTATAAAATTTTGTTGAAATGATGGCTGAGGTCCAAAATACATTTTAACAAAGCATCAGTGTGTTTTTTTTGGGGATTGGTTCTTTGTAGATTCACCAAAATACACTGATGTTTCGTAAAAATACATTTAGGAACTCAGTCGATGTTGAAATCACCTTACCTTCATCATTAGTTGCAGACCCAGATGCGGCTGCATTCTTAAGAGCTCTAATTCGCTCTCTATATTCACGAACGCGTTCTGCTCCTGTTTTAGCTCTTTTTCTATTTTTTTTCCGTGCATACTTGTAGGATGAACATTAATGTTACGGTTATGTTAATAATGTAATGTTAATGTTAATGTTTATGCAATGTTAATGTTAATTATGTTATTTTCAGTATGTTACGCGTTCAGTTTTAATTACATTTTGTTTGATCATTTTCATGTGCCTACATGGCGTAATGGTAAAGATTCCGACTCTTAAGCAACGATGTTCGGGGTTCAATTCTCGGCAGCGGCAAAAATTTTTTTAAATTTTCATATGAATTGAAAACGTTAGCCTAGCGTCACGAATAAGAGACCTTGAAAATTCACTCGCCGCCAAAGAAGTTTCACTTCAAAAATAAGAAAATATAGAAAAACATAAAGTGACAAAAAATGTAATCAGATGAAATATTTAAAGAAAAGATTAAGATTAAGAGAACTGAATATTGTTAAGGATTTTGTGGAGAGAAATGTTTTAGAATGATATACTTGCATTTAAGCTCATTAACTATAGTCTTAAGGTGAGTTGGTAGTGAATTCTATAGTCTGATGGCATTGATGAAGAATAGTCTTGTTGAGTTTTGAAAATTAAAGCTAGATAGGATTAGCATTGGGCTACTGAGCGACTGACCAAAGTGCAATTTCTCAGAGAGGTAAAAAGGAGTTTTGTATTTTATAAGCTTGTGCTTGTACAACAGAGTATACAGTTTCTATACTGAGCTAAATGATCAAACTTTCGTAGTTCATATATACATATCTAGTAGCATGATTAAATGCAATTTCCAATTTTAGCTGAGAGCGTGAGTCTAGTTTGCTATAGATAAGTGCAGAGTACGTGAACACCGGCAGGACAAGTTGCATTACGAGCTTACGTCTTGTATCAATTGATGTATACTCAGCCGAAACTCTAAGATTACGCAAGATAAAATATATTTTTCGAACTACATTGTTTATTTGTTTAAAACCTAGACTAGTTACTTTGTTAACCAAGAAAACATTTTTCTCACCTAATATTACAACTGGAATATCACTATTTTAAATATTGTCTTTCGATATAGGAAGTATGTAGAATTTTAAGGCATTTTTTCTTAAGTCGTTTCTAAGAGACCATTGATTAATGGAACTCAAATCTTCATTCAATGAAGATGTTAAATCTTCCTAGAGATTCATTCTACCTAACACATAGAATTGAACATCATCTGCATAAGCATGCATTTGGAAACTTTATTTGCAACATTGGGAAATATCATAAAAACAGAAAACAAAAGAGGTCCGAGAATTGACCCCTGGGGCACTCCACTGCAGATTAACTTATACTGTGAATATCAGTTTTTAGCTCTTTTTTAACTCTTTGCATTCTGTCTGTTAAGTAGTTACTCAAAAAATTGACCACACTATCACAAAAACCGTAAAGGAGGTTTTTTACTTAAGACAAAGAAGTTTATAATTTATTGTGTCAAAAGCTTTCGAGAAATCCAGCAGACAGAGAACTGTTAGTTTCCCATCATCGTAGGAGGATCTTATATCATCAATAACTTTTAATGTAATAGTTGAGCAACTGTGTCTAGGACGGAAGCCAGATTGTAGTGGAGAAAAACGATTAGTCGACAAGATAAATGTTGATATCTGGTCAGTCATTATTGTTTCGCAAACTTTCGACAGTGACTACAAAAAACTTATGGGCCGAACATCCTTGGGTTCACAAGGCGTGCTATTTTTTGGAACAGGCGTAACTGTAGCAATTTTTCAAGTTTTCGGAAAAGTTGCCGTGGTAAAGCAGTGATTTATTATATGAGTTGGTGGACAATGACATGAGTAAGAATAATCTTAATGAATCTAATCTTCACCCACAGCGTTTGATTTGACTTTCATCACATACTTACCGACATCATTTTCCGTGACCATAGATAATTGAAAAGTTTGTTCTATTGGCTTTGGGAAATCAAAAGTACTTATTTGTGGGACAGAAAGAAGTCATTGAGAACATAAAGATCAGCCTGACATTGAGAAGCCTGTGTATCACCAAGGCAGAGCTTTTCTATATTACTCCAAAGAATTTTAGATGGAACCCAGAAGGAAATGGTCATATATAAGAATGTGTTTTAGAATGCACCACTCCTATGAACTATACATTCCAGAATGCATGATTTTTACACGGCGATGTCATAGGAAAATCATGCATACCTTTTTGCATTCCTAAAGAATGCAAGAAATATCATATAATTTTATCATGAATAAAATCCTTGCTCATAAAATATGTGATTTTTCCTACATGGCTAAAGAATTTATTTAAAAGTGAATGCTTTTCGAGTCCTTTTTTATAATTTATTTTATTTGTAGTTAAAAGTAACATTAATAGTGTAAGTTTTAAATTATAAATTAATGATTAATTATAACAGAAAAAGTAAATGACACTTGCTTTTTTTCAAATTTCACAGTTTCTAATTTACAGTTTTTTTCACTGACAAAAAACTAAAAGTAAACAAAACTTTGATTCAAATTAAAAAATATTCGCATTCTATGATATTTTACTCGGTCATGTATCTTTTTTATCTATTTTTTCAACGAAAAATTCATGCGTTCTTAAAGTCATGTATTCCACATTTTCCTTCTGGGAAGAGACGTTCTGAGCTTGGAAGAGCATTATTTAATCTTAGACCGCCTTATTAGCTAAGTAGAGTTATTTCTGGCACGTCTATAGTCTTACCAACTCTCACTAGAGGAACTATTTTTTCATATACTTCTTAGTCTATTTCTCTTTTTTATGGCTTGCTGCATGCGACTTGTAAACCAAGGGCAGGATGAACTCTTTTCTTGAGGAACATGTCTGCTTAAAAGGTTTTTACCGGAGTTTGTAAAAACAGATAACTTATCTTCAACGTAGAGATGATACCAAACATTATTCCAGGGAATAACAAGTACATCTTGAAGAAGAGCTTGATGATCAATACCTTTAAAGTCATGGTAGGCAAAAGTTTGAGGGGTCGCAGAATAAGAAAGATGTTTATACAGTGTACAAAAAATAAGATTATGATCAGATAGGAACTAAATTTGATCAAACAATAGGACTTAAGATGATTCAGACACTATGAAGTAGTAAAGAAGACACGGACTATCATGAAAAACGGGTAGGAATGGTATCATTAACAATTGACAGACCGACGAAAGCTATATTATCACACAAAGAATTAGTATGATTGTTGTTGCACAAAAGATTAACACTGAAATCAATTGACAGGTTGGACACTTCACAAAAAAAAAAGTATCTAAGCTATTGGATTTACTTGGATTATAAACGCAATCAACAAAGATTTTCATTCTATGGTCAGATATGCAGATGCTTATATATTCAACATTAGACGACATGGATTTTTTAATTAGCTTAGCTTTGAAGTTATTTCTGCGTTATATATTGCTACTCCACCGTCTTTTCTTTCAGGTCTATCACTTCGTGGTGACCGTGGCATGCAGGTTAAGTGTGTGGCTTAGCATGCTCGGAGCTCGGGTTCGATCCCCGGCCGCGGCGAAAAGTTTTTTTCAATTAAAAAATCAGAAAACGGTAATATCATATCGGAATGATCTTGTCGCAGAAAACCGACCCGAAAATGAGTCTTAATTTATGGTTTCCTAAATTTCAGGTCAGATATATTATTTCCGTTGTTTTTGAAGACTGGAGCTGGTGTTTGGAGCTAAACACGATATTAAATCAACTCATAGAATTAAAGAAAGTTAAAAGTGTAGGAATATGTTCTGGCCGGGATTTCAACTCGGGACTTCTAGGTTGGCACACAAGCGCGCTAACCACTCGACTTCCGCCCATCTCACACTAAAATTTGCTCGCGATATTAAAAAAAATAATTGAGATGTACAGATAAAAAGTGACCCAAAATGGGTTAAAATTCGTAATTTTCCCCAAATTTTGGACAAATATAGTTAAAAATTGTATTAAATTACAGAGGAAATGGCCTTGGTTAGTAAAAATCGACTCAAAAATGAGTTAAAATTTATGTTTTCCTAAATTTCTGGTCAGACATACTCGTATAATTTCCGTAGTTTTTTAGAAACACAATTGTTGGAACAATTTATTCAAAAATGTTCAAATCCGTCACATAGATCAAACTTTCCTTGTGTGTTCAGACACACTTTTTTGTGTGTCTGAATGATCTGCTTAGAAACAATCTCTCTTTAAGTCCCAGTAAACAGTCGCCCAAAACACTGACCTGTTTTCGAACATGATAGTGTCAAGACATCTCTTTCATATCTTAGTTAAAGCTTTCACCATGTTCTTCTCTAGTTTCTTCTTAGTTATAAGAAAAGTGGGATGGCCTTTGTGGGACTTGAGAAATATCTAGTTCTTTCATAGTTTTTGTAACTTAATTTTTAATAATGTTGACTTTTGTTATAACAAAAAAAAAAATGTGCTACTACATTTAAAAAAAACTAAGCCAACATTTTTCATTGTCATAAACTATTCCGTCAAGAAGAAATATTCGGAAAGCAGGACCATTAAAAATGTACTTCCTTAAGCTAAATTTCAGGTATCTGAATACCTTTTTTCTTTGCAGTGAAATAGATCTTTTTTTTTATCTTAGTCCTCAACAATTTTATTTATCAGACTGAGAGCTTTGTGTAATACAAGTAGTAGAACTATTTGTTGTGGAATTATGACATCATAAGGACATTTTCCGATTCAGAAACTAACGAGGTTCTTTCCGGTCAATCTTTTTAATACCGATTTCTGCGATCACGACTATTCCAAACACAAAAGAGACAAATCAAAGATATTATGTATTCCCAATAGTTCATTTTATCAATATTTTCTTCACCCGGAAAAGGGGGGTAGTCTCACTTATTTAATTTTTAAGATTTTGTTGGGAATTTGAAATCTAGAAACCATAGGGATTTTCCATAAGTGACTTGACTCTATTCCATTGATCCCATTAGATTTAACTCATTTCTGCCTAATAGGTATTTAAATATAAGCTAAATGAGATTTATTGGGGTAGTTTTGGGCCTAAACCAAAAAAAAACAAAATGGAACAATCTTATTTTTCGGGGTTTGTCTTTAGTTTTTCGCTGGTGAAAATTGTGTTTTTTTTTCGGAAAATGCTCAGGAAAAGTGCTGCCAAAAACAAAGAAACAGGAAAAACGGAAGAAGTACAACCTTCCCAGAAACTGGGTCGGCATAGCTTCAGATGTCCTCTACGCAATTAAGAAAGTTGACAGCGATATCTTGGCAGTCTTACCTTTTCCTATGAAAATAGGTATTTAACACCCGACAATCTATAGCTTGAACAAATAATACCTTTTTTTGCCATAATATAAAAATATATACATTTATTAAAAACAAAAATAAAAATGAAAATTATATTTTCTATTCTCTAAACTTATATAAATTAGGCGCATATTTTAAAATTTCATCAAAACCGTTTTTGATGATCCGATCTATGGTCAGGCTTTAATGGGTAAATCGGGTACACTCAGAAAAAAGTTTCTCCGAATATGATAAAAAAGGCATCATATTTAGAGAAAAACGTTATAGACTTTGCTCCAGATAATGCTTTTCTCTAAATGTGATACTAAAAATTATAAAAAGCTTCCATGAAAAAGAGAAATACATAAAAATATATCGTTTTTAGAGAAGAAGACTTTTTATTTTTGAGAAAACATTTATTTTTGTTGAAGAATATACTTCGCATACTGAATTTTTTATCAAACTATAGAAACGATTTTTCATTTTCAATAAATTTTTATCTATAAATAAGAACCACCTCTCTGCAGACAATGGCAAACCTCAGAGAGTAAATAATGCCATGTAAAGCTTCTTGAGAACATGAACTTTAGCCGTTTGGAGTTGGCATAAAACATGTAGGTCCAGTTCTCGGTCAATTGTGTGCAAACATTTAATAACACAAACAACACAATTGATCATAAGAAGCTCGGTCAAAGTCCTTTCAAGGGCTGAAATGGCCAATTTGTTTTTTTTTTCTATCACTTCTAAATAGAGTAAAATTTTTCATGTTGTAGGCAGCATCACTTACATCACTATAGAGCCAGGTTTCCGAGACACACACAATATCGATTGACGAATTTTTAAAAACATACCTCATATAATCTAATTTTGCAGAATCAATGCTGCTTGCATTAAAATGAACAATTCTCAAACCAGTTTGTCTTCTACACAAAATTTCAACAATAAATTTATCATAAGTACCACTACAATTAAAATTTAAGCCAGACATTATAAGAGATATAAAAGTTATAAATATTAAACATATCACCAACATCACTAAAACAAATAAGTACAAAACAATCAACAAGAATCCAGTTCAGTTAAAAAAAAAAAAACAAAAATATGTAAGTAAGTCTGTAATATATTCATTCGAAAAGTTAACTTTAATGAAGTAAAAAATTTGATTTCATATAAAATATATGTGGTTTAATTTTTATGTGCAGCTCTAGCCCAGGAGTTTTCCCACAAAATTTTCGTCCTGGTTTAATAAAAAACACATTTTTTTTTAATATTTGGCACCTCACTTCTGGCACTTTAATTTTCTTGTATTTTATCTTAAACAAAATGTTATAAACGTGCCCGAACAGTCCATTTGGTACACTTAGGGTTAACTAAGAGTTTGTGTTGAACTTATTAGGCTTCTTGCTTGCTTTGCAGCTAGTTATACAAATATGCTTTTAGCCTGACGTAATTTGTTTGTTTCGATTAGTGAACGTTAGCATTTGGCTAACTTTGGCTTTGGTTGGCTTAAATGCCAACTTATGTTCTATGTCATGCACATCATGCCATTAATAAATTCTGGTTTGCTTTATTTTGCACATATATTTGTTTATTTTGTTGGATTTTTGTTTGTTTTATTTTGGGGTTATTTTGGTTTTTTTTTTTTTTTTTTTGTGTTTTTTATTTGTTTCTCTAAATGGCTCTGTTTGAATTACTTCTATGACTGTTTTGGCGCCAAAAGAACATCGTTAAGCACGTAATGTAATATAAAAATGCTTTTTGCCCACAAATAAACAAAAAAAAAAAACAAACACATGCTCACTCAAACTCACACATACACCATAAACACAAATATATGTCTACATACATATATATATATATATAAGTAAACAATTCAGACAAAGATACAATCGAAGACAACAGAAGCAAACAAATGAAGCTACTTTTCAACACATTTTATAGCTTAATGCCATGAATAGCATACGCACAAATTCACACACATAGACACACATACACATACACAATTTCATACACATAGTAACTCACACTTTGTGTAAATTATGGCTTAAGCAATCAAGCAAAGTTTGCGGCTAAAGTTTAGCTAACAAATTAAGCAAATAGCTAAATAGCTGGCCACAACCATAGTTTATCTAACTTCAATAAAACAGTGCAGAAAATAGCTAAGACTGTCATGCATTTAAAACATCATTAAAGTGGCATTTAATGCGCAAACTTTACTTAAGTGAGCCCTTAAATTTGCCATGTGATATATTTCTTTAAGTATTGCTTGCATACATTCTGTTATTTTATTACTTTTTTCTGAGAATTGTTTTTTTTTTTCCTTAAGCCCTTGCCCTTTTTTATGTACTCATACATACAAGCATATAAATAAAATCTATTGCAGCTCATTTAGCAAACAAACCAACTAAAACGCTATCTGAAAATTTTTTGTTTCTCATAAAATTTTCCCGTTAAGCCGTTTGCATAAATTTTTGGCATCTTATTTTCTTAGCAGTCATAAAAACAAAAAACAACAAACAAACTTCATGAGAGCAAAAATGCTGCTTGTGCTGCGTAGCAAAGCGTTGCTCTGTTAAGTTAACTATTTTAATCCTAATGATGTTACATGATGTTGTTAGATACAACAAACAATTTTGTTATATTGTTTTTGGCTTAATTGTTCTATAGCATTTGAGATTAAATTCAGTCTTGCTTTGAGGCCTTGATTCAAAATCTCTTACAGTCGGAGAGCACTGAACTCTCAAGTTTGTTTAGTCAGTGAAAAAATCTTGGGTTTTCCTCAAAAAGGAGTTAAAGCCTTTTCGTTATATTTTTCAGTTGAAATACTTAAAATAATTTCGAAAGGGGAAAAACAATAGTTTCAAAAAGTTTCGAACATTCATTTTTATGGACTAGCTAACTTGTATATGTTGCAAATTTCAATGCAATACCAATATTTGATTGCATGTCTTACCAAAGTCCTAGGATACAGTTCCTTCTCAATGGCGTTTTCTGTATGGAAAATCTTTGATATCAATATTTATTACAGCCACTATTAAATATCATAAAAAACTATTCATAAACATATCTTTAATGCAGTAAATGTTGGTATTTATTTCAACCATGACTGTTTATAAATATCTTCTTTTCTATTATATAAACTTGATTTTTTGGTTAAGGTGGGACATAAAATTTGCGGCAGAGAAAACAGGTTTTTTTTAAAAATTCATATCTCAGTCAAAAACAAACATTTTTACACAATTTTTATTATTGTAGAGAATTGAACAAATTACCAAAAAAAAAAAAATGAAAAAAAATATATTTTTCACTCTAACATGGTTTTATAGAGCTCCAACCTGGAGGCAGAGAAAAAAACGGGGCCTCGCGGTTGCAGCGCTGGGAGTCGCAAAAATTGTCCAATCTGGAAAAAAATGACTTTTTTAAATCATAACAAAATAGGTTATCGTATGAGAGGAGCTTTTTTTTAATATTTTTTTTTTTCAATTTTTAGTGATGTTGTTAAAGCATGAACCAGCTAGTGACGGAAGCAGTACGAAAAACATGCTTTCGAGATAAACTCGTTCAAAGCTTGTGAACAAAGAAAAATGCGCTATCAGTAATCCAGCTGTAACTTTTGAACCCAAAGAAATTTTTCCATGAAATTAATTTTCTTAGAATCTAAAAAATATTTACTAAAATACAAAATTTTAAAAAAGTCGATTTCAAAAAACGGCCACTGTCATACCCCCGTTAATTGAGAATAACTCATTTTAAATTTAAATTTAAATTAAAAATTAAAAATTAAAAATTAAAAATTAAAAATTAAAAATTAAAAATTAAAAATTAAAAATTAAAAATTAAAAATTAAAAATTAAAAATTAAAAATTAAAAATTAAAAATTAAAAATTAAAAATTAAAAATTAAAAATTAAAAATTAAAAATTAAAAATTAAAAATTAAAAATTAAAAATTAAAAATTAAAAATTAAAAATTAAAAATTAAAAATTAAAAATTAAAAATTAAAAATTAAAAATTAAAAATTAAAAATTAAAAATTAAAAATTAAAAATTAAAAATTAAAAATTAAAAATTAAAAATTAAAAATTAAAAATTAAAAATTAAAAATTAAAAATTAAAAATTAAAAATTAAAAATTAAAAATTAAAAATTAAAAATTAAAAATTAAAAATTAAAAATTAAAAATTAAAAATTAAAAATTAAAAATTAAAAATTAAAAATTAAAAATTAAAAATTAAAAATTAAAAATTAAAAATTAAAAATTAAAAATTAAAAATTAAAAATTACAAATTAAAAATTAAAAATTAAAAATTTGAAATTAAAAATTAAAAATTAAAAATTAAAAATTAAAAATTAAAAATTAAAAATTAAAAATTAAAAATTAAAAATTAAAAATTAAAAATTAAAAATTAAAAATTAAAAATTAAAAATTAAAAATTAAAAATTAAAAATTAAAAATTAAAAATTAAAAATTAAAAATTAAACATTAAAAATTAAAAATTAAAAATTAAAAATTAAAAATTAAAAATTAAAAATTAAAAATTAAAAATTAAAAATTAAAAATTAAAAATTAAAAATTAAAAATTAAAAATTAAAAATTAAAAATTAAAAATTAAAAATTAAAAATTAAAAATTAAAAATTAAAAATTAAAAATTAAAAATTAAAAATTAAAAATTAAAAATTAAAAATTAAAAATTAAAAATTAAAAATTAAAAATTAAAAATTAAAAATTAAAAATTAAAAATTAAAAATTAAAAATTAAAAATTAAAAATTAAAAATTAAAAATTAAAAATTAAAAATTAAAAATTAAAAATTAAAAATTAAAAATTAAAAATTAAAAATTAAAAATTAAAAATTAAAAATTAAAAATTAAAAATTAAAAATTAAAAATTAAAAATTAAAAATTAAAAATTAAAAATTAAAAATTAAAAATTAAAAATTAAAAATTAAAAATTAAAAATTAAAAATTAAAAATTAAAAATTAAAAATTAAAAATTAAAAATTAAAAATTAAAAATTAAAAATTAAAAATTAAAAATTAAAAATTAAAAATTAAAAATTAAAAATTAAAAATTAAAAATTAAAAATTAAAAATTAAAAATTAAAAATTAAAAATTAAAAATTAAAAATTAAAAATTAAAAATTAAAAATTAAAAATTAAAAATTAAAAATTAAAAATTAAAAATTAAAAATTAAAAATTAAAAATTAAAAATTAAAAATTAAAAATTAAAAATTAAAAATTAAAAATTAAAAATTAAAAATTAAAAATTAAAAATTAAAAATTAAAAATTAAAAATTAAAAATTAAAAATTAAAAATTAAAAATTAAAAATTAAAAATTAAAAATTAAAAATTAAAAATTTCAAATTTCAAATTACAGCCGGATTTTAAATTGAGAAAGTCAATTTGTATGGAAGCTAGAGGTGGTTTTCATTCTATTTGACTCAATTTCAGACTCAATCTATATATTAAATATAGAAGTTTAAATATCGCATTTCAATATGATAGCTTATTTAAAATAAAATTTATTTTTATAAATAACAGCTGTAATCACATCAACATACAGACGGACATATTTCTCTCGGTGCACTGCCGACATGCATTTGTGACATCAATTTTACTGTTTAATGAAATGTAAACTTTTTGAAGTTCATTTGGATTCATGGCATAACAGGTAACAACCATTCAAATTGCTGTCAACGATAGTTCAATCACGTGCTCATTACATTGATGAATGTAATTGTTTCATTTTCATTTGATACTTGATTATTTTAACTCATTTAGTTTTAAAAAATTCTTCATCATTCACTCAGGAGATGAATAAAAAAAGCACAGGTGCATATAAAATCCAAAAGATTAAAAACAATTAATGTACTTTTAAATTACTTTGTTAAAAAGAAGTTATTTTAAAAACTCTTCTGTCATTTTGAAAGCTTATCTTGAGATGACGAATACCAGCATTTGAATGAGAGAATCATGAAATACTAAAGTAGATAAAATTTAACATCGAAAATATGAGCATGATCTAAGAATGTCAAAAATTAATTAAAATGAATATATGTCGAAATATGTAAAATCAAAAAAATTGTTAATTTCATTGAAGTTCAGCATTTCATGTATAGAATATATAAAATAGTATAAGAGTAAATTTGGTGAAAGATAACATTACAAAGCATTTTATTGCATACAACATATGCATTAACAATATTTTAAGTAATATACATATATAACTGCTTTTTAAAGGCAACAAAATATTGCAGTAATTAAACGGATATTTTGCATTCTAAGCGGTTTACAACTATTCAACACTAAATTGGACAATCTGTTCCATTCTGCCATATCTGTTAGTTTGTTGACAAATGGTACTTGAAATTTTGTTACCCACGCATCTACAAAAATGCACTGCTATCGCCCGCTCCTACTCTTATAAAATAGTTCATTGCCAACATTCCGGTATTTGATGAAACCTTCTAACAATCAATTGATGCTTTACATTCTCACTGTGTTGCACAATTTTTGGTGTAGCCATAGCAAAAATGTTAAGTTTGATTTCTAGTTAAAAACCTCAAGCCACTGAGCTTGCATAGCGAATGACGAATTTGTTATCAACGAGATATGTCAGAAGCTATGTTTTGTGGGAGAAAACTGATGTCAATTAAAACATATTTGGCGAATATAAAAATTGATAAAATTGACATATGAATTGACTAAATTGATGTATTAATTGATAAAATTGATACATAAATTAATAAAAAATGTTTTTTCTTTAATTACTCAACTGACACAATAGCTTGAGCACTGAATTTCAAATGTAATTTTTGCAAGTAAATTGATTTTAATGCTAGTTAAGTTATATTTCTTTATTTAAAGATAATAATCAATATTAAAAACTTTCTCAACAGCAAGTTCACAACAATATTGGATTAACTTAATTTAATTGTATTAAAGTGCGCGTGCAATCAACGCTGCTTCAGCAACTGCACTGTGGTGCTCCATGGCGTATGAGTGTCATTTAATTAAATTGAAAACAAGGCGAATAAAACATTGAAATCAGTTTTCGTGTAGAAAGTTGCAGCTGATTCATTATTTGTAAAATTAAATACTTTAAAATAAACCACAACATATGCAATTGCAGAGTAATTGAAAAAGTGAAAATTAAGTTGATTTCATGTTATATTGGTTACTTGGATAATTCATACGCTTTATTGTAGCATTTTCGCTGCAACTCTTCAATGCAATTAAAATAAAGTTTCATGAAAAAAAATTAAGCATTTTGTAATTATTTTATATGCTGGCTATTTAACTGAACTGATTTTTTGCAATAATTTCAATTACTGCTGCTGATTAAATTAACAATAACTGAAAAAAAAATAAGTTTATAGTTTCAAAAACACAAAAAAAACCATTAAGAATTTTTTGCATGTTTGACAACATCAAGCATGAATTTTAATGGGTCACATCGCAAATGTAGTTAGTATGTTTTATGCGCTATAATTTACTTATAACTAACGTTGTTACCATCTATTTTTTTTATTTTTTTTATATACCTTTAAAAAGCTGTTATTTAAAATGCTGCAAAAAACATAACAATTAAAATTTATGCATGTCATGAAATTACACGCCAAACAAGTGAACTGCACAAAAACTGGCAACATCATCACAAAAAAGCCTTATTTATGGTCAATAAAAAAAACGTCTTCTTAACGAAAAAAAAAAAATTAAATAAATAAATAAAAGTAAGTGAGATTGTATGGGTTTACTCATGCAGCAATTATTAATTTTTTAAATAATGTAAACAAAAAGTAAAATACATTTGCAAATAACTACAAACAACAACTTTTTGCACAGTTTGCTTTACCACCAAACCAACACAGCTTATAATTTTACTTTTTACGCAACTTATTTTTTTTTAACATGCAAGTTTTATATTGAATGTTTTTTGACAATTGACCTGTCAGTTAGACTCGAGTAAGTTTTTAAGAGTAAACGCGCGTCTAACTTCAACCAGTTGTATCTATTATAAGATATTAAAAAAGTTAAGGTTTCGAACTTCGAGTTTTTCAAATTTTTGTTTTCATGTTTGATTCTTGGTGATGACATAACTGAACATTGACATTGACATTGACATTGACAGTGACGTTGACATTGACATTGACATTGACATTGACATTGACATTGACATTGACATTGACATTAACATTGACATTGACATTGACATTGACATTGACATTGACATTGACATTGACATTGACATTGACATTGACATTGACATTGACATTGACATTGACATTGACATTGACATTGACATTGACATTGACATTGACATTGACATTGACATTGACATTGACATTGACATTGACATTGACATTGACATTGACATTGACATTGACATTGACATTGACATTGACATTGACATTAACATTGACATTGACATTGACATTGACATTGACATTGACATTGACATTGACATTGACATTGACATTGACATTGACATTGACATTGACATTGACATTGACATTGACATTGACATTGACATTGACATTGACATTGACATTGACATTGACATTGACATTGACATTGACATTGACATTGACATTGACATTGACATTGACATTGACATTGACATTGACATTGACATTGACATTGACATTGACATTGACATTGACATTGACATTGACATTGACATTGACATTGACATTGACATTGACATTGACATTGACATTGACATTGACATTGACATTGACATTGATATTGGCATTGACATTGACATTGATATTGACATTGACATTGACATTGACATTGACATTGACATTAACATTGACATTGACATTGACATTGACATTGACATTGACATTGACATTGACATTGACATTGACATTGACATTGACATTGACATTGACATTGACATTGACATTGACATTGACATTGACATTGACATTGACATTGACATTGACATTGACATTGACATTGACATTGACATTGACATTGACATTGACATTGACATTGACATTGACATTGACATTGACATTGACATTGACATTGACATTGACATTGACATTGACATTGACATTGACATTGACATTGACATTGACATTGACATTGACATTGACATTGACATTGACATTGACATTGACATTGACATTGACATTGACATTGACATTGACATTGACATTGACATTGACATTGACATTGATATTGACATTGACATTGACATTGACATTGACATTGACATTGACATTGACATTGACATTGACATTGACATTGACATTGACATTGACATTGACATTGACATTGACATTGACATTGACATTGACATTGACATTGACATTGACATTGACATTGACATTGACATTGACATTGACATTGACATTGACATTGACATTGACATTGACATTGACATTGACATTGACATTGACATTGACATTGACATTGACATTGACATTGACATTGACATTGACATTGACATTGACATTGACATTGACATTGACATTGACATTGACATTGACATTGACATTGACATTGACATTGACATTGACATTGACATTGACATTGACATTGACATTGACATTGACATTGACATTGACATTGACATTGACATTGACATTGACATTGACATTGACATTGACATTGACATTGACATTGACATTGACATTGACATTGACATTGACATTGACATTGACATTGACATTGACATTGACATTGACATTGACATTGACATTGACATTGACATTGACATTGACATTGACATTGACATTGACATTGACATTGACATTGACATTGACATTGACATTGACATTGACATTGACATTGACATTGACATTGACATTGACATTGACATTGACATTGACATTGACATTGACATTGACATGGACATTGACATTGACATTGACATTGACATTGACATTGACATTGACATTGACATTCTTAACATTTTAACATTAAATTATATGTTTGTAAATCCTATTTTTCCTTAGTTTTTTTTTTGTTATTCTGTATTATTAATATGTAATTTTTTGCATCAAGTGCGAGTTGGAATTTGAAATAAAAATAAAGAACTAAATAAGTTGAAACAGCAAACATTCATCACTTAAAAGCGATGATGATTTTATTTCTTAACAAAGTGTTTCGCATAAATTTTTAAAATTTACTTTCCCGGCTTACTTTTTTATTTCAAAAGTAATCATTTTGATGTGGTTTAATCATTGCAGAAATTTTTCACTTTGGCAGCCGAACGAATGACTGATGCGAAATGAAAAATGCTTTGCATATTACTTACCTTCAGATGTGGAAGGAAGAATAAAAATAAAAATAAAAAATTAACTAAAAACAAATAAAAAACTGCACAAAGCAATAAAAAGTTTTTGTAAGCTCAAAGCTTGAATTTTCAATTTATTTGAATACTACGCAAGAAAAATGATGAATTGTGTTTTAAAGCTTTTATCTTTCTTTTGCAATGCAATTTTTTTTTTGTTTTTTAAGCTATCTTTTTAGCTTTTCATTCGCAATTATTAATTGAATTAATTGCAGAGACTGGCAAAAAAGAAAATATTAGAAGATTTCTTGTTACTGATGAAAATGAAGGCCTTGACCTTGTAAAAAATTTGTGGAAAATTTGATTATAGTTTGTTGCAGACTAATAAGATTTGCCGCTTATCTTATTAAAAGGCAAAAGACGGACAAAAAGCATTAAAAGCTTGGCCAGGTAGATCGCTTTTTTTTCTTTTTAGTTACTCAGTTCTTTAAAAATTTAAGCAATTTAAATCCTGACTACAATTCGTTAGAAAAAATTGTAAAAATTTAAAATAGTTGCTTTGTGCTCAAAAGCTTCCGCCACAAAAGTGTTGAATTGCATTGCTTTACAATTCCGTTGAATGCTGTCATGACTGAAATAAATTTTCAATTCAAGCTTATGTTACCAACGCACTCCAATCCACTAACATTACAGCACATAGCACATAGACAACAACAAATACATAAACAAAGCAAAAAACGTCAATAGTAACCACCACACACACACTAACTCACCAGCTAACCACCTAAACCATGGCAATTCAAAGCTTGAAATATTTGCTTTTTCATCGTTTGCTCATTGTTTTTCAAGCTTCATCAAACGTTGTTAGTTTTTACCACTTTGGCGAAACAACAACAACCTTTTGTTTGTTTGTTGCTGTTGTTTGCGTTTGTGTTGTCACTGATCGTAGTTTTTTGAGTGCGTTTTTCTATTTCGTTTATTTTTTCGTTCCTCTGTTCTTAGCTTCCGGCGTTTCTTCTGTTCCAACACATTTAAGTGATTTCTTACGCTCGACTGCATTCGAATGAGCGAGTCATGAAGCAAAGATGCACAAACATAGTGGCAGCTGGGAAAAGTGATGCTATTTGCAGGGTGACAGCAGTCAAGCGTTCAAAAGCAGCAGTTCACAAACAGCACAGCAAGTAACAATATTTTTTTTGAATATTGCTTGAGTGTTACTTAAAGATATTTTAATATTTTTGCTGTTTTTGCAGATTTTTGTAAAAATTTAAGCACGAGAAACCAACCAAAGCAGTATCTATAAAATAAGCAGCTAATGATTTTATGCATAATTTTTCTAAAATAAAATTGTGAATTTTTTTTCTTATATGTTGTTAATTGGTGACTTAATTAAAGTTGTAAGATTATCCAAAGTTAGATATTCGTTTCATTCGTCATGTAGCCAATATTTTGGAACATATTTTATATAAGTGTATGTATACCCCAAATAGTGAACCAAAAACATTTCATATGCTTAAAAATTTGTGAAAAAAACCCACCTCTCACAGAAACCGTGCTGTAAAACGCAATTTCATGCCAAAACTAAACAGTTTACATTCAAAATCTACTTAATTTGTATATAAGTAGTTCCTATGAGTACCCCCTACGAACTCTTCTGTCATAGTTTTATGAAGTGCCAAAAAATGTTTTTCATAATAATTTCAATATTAAATTTTTATCAGGCTGAACAATTTGTTTCTGAACATTTTTTTTTAGAATCCGTCGAATTTAAAATTTAAAAATATTGTAAAGAGCATTTCTAAATTGAAAAATTATATGTAACGGATGTGACAAATTTAGCATATAATATGTTTATTTATAAAATGCTTTAAACAAATATAGAATTCAAGTAAAAATATTGAATTTTGTCGTAAAGGGACTGTCTAAAAAGAAAAACTAGATGTAACGGATGTGACAAATTTAACAAATGATATTATTATTGACATAGTGCATTAAAAATTAAAAGTTTATGCATAATTGTTAAAGTTTTTCGCAAACTCCTTATTTAAAATGAAAATTTTAATGTTGCGGATGTGACAAAATTAGCAGACAATGTGTTATTGATAAAATTTATTAAAAAATTTACAGTTCAAGTAAAAATTATTTAAAGTTGTTGTAAATTTCATATTTTAATTGAAAACTGATATGTAACGGATGTGACAAATTTTGCGAATAATATATATATATTGATAAAATTCATTATAAAATGTACAGGACAAGTAAACAGTATTGACATTTTTCGGAAAGTTCTTATTTAAATTGAAAACTTAAGTGTAACGGATGTGATAAATTTAGCAAATAATATATATATATTGATAAAATTCATAAAAATAATGTACAGTTCAAGAAAAAAATATAAAATTTTGCCATAAAATGTTTCTTAAAATTTAAAAACAAAGTGTAACGCATGTGACAAAATAAGTAAAATAAGTGATAATTTATTAAATGCATTAACAAATTTAAAGTTGAAGTTAAAACATGGAAATTGTTCGTAATGTTATTATTTTAATTACTTAATTAAATTGAAAAAATATAATTTTATGGATGTGACAAATGTAAAAAACAATTCAAGTAAAAAATAATGAGATATCTCATGAAGTCTTTGTCTGAACTGAAAAATTATTATATAACGGATGTGACAAATTTAGTAAAAAATGTATTTAACCCTAATCTCATTCAAAAATTTACAGTTCAAGTAAAAGAATTGAAATTTTTTGGAAAGTTCTTATTTAAATTGAAAACTGAAATATAACGGTTGTGACAAATCTATCATCTTATGTGTTTATTGGTCAAATCAATTAAAAAATGTGCAGTTCAAGTAAAAAAATATTGATTTTTGCCATAGAGTGATTATCTTAATTGAAGAACTAAATGTAACGGATGTGACAAAATTAGCAAATGATGTGATTATTGATTAAGAGTAATAAGTTTATAATGTTTCGTAAAGTCCTTATATATATTGAAAAACTAAAATTTACGGATGTGACAAATTTAGCAATATTGTATTTATTGATAAAATTCTTACAAAAAATGTACAGTTCAAGTAAAAAATAATAAAAAATCTCATAAAGGGTTTACCTGAACTGAACAATTACTTATAACGCATGTGCCATTAAAAAATGTACAGTTCAAGTAGAAAGAATATACATTTTTCGGAAAATTCTTATTTAAATTGAAAACTTAAATGAAACGGATGTGACAAATTTAGCAACTTATGTGTTTATTGGTCAAATATATTAAAAAATGTGCAATTCAAGTAAAAGCGATTAAATTAGTCGTAAGGTCGTCTACACTGAAGAATTATAATATATAATACATATTATGTATGTAACGGATATAACAAATATGGCAAATATTATAATTATTTATAAAATACATAAAAAAATTTTGAAGTTCTAGCAAAAAAGCATGAAATTTCTGTGACGGATGTGACAAATTTAGCAATTGATGTGTTTAAGAGTAAAGTTTATTAAAAAAACTTAAAGTTCGAGTAAAAAGTTTGAAATTTTTCGTAATATCGTTATATAAATTGAAAAATTAAATGTAACGGATGTGACAAATTTAGAAAAGTATGCGTTTATTGCTTTAAAAATGTACAGTTCAAGTAAAAATTTAAAAAATTTTCGGAAAGTTTTCATTAAAATTGAAAATTTAATTGTTACGGATGCGACAAAATTTATCAACTTATTGGTATTGGTTGTGTTCATTAAAACATGTATAATTCAAGTGGAAACTATTGAATGAGTCGTAAGATGTATATATTAATTGAAGAATGATATGTAACGGATGTTACAAATATGGGAAATAGTGCAAAAATTCACAAAATGCATTGAAACATTTTCAAGTTCAAGTAAAAAAGAATGAAATTTCTCATTAATCCTTTGTCTGAACTGAAAAATTATATGTAACGGATGTGACAAATTTTGCAAATACTGTGTTTAACTGTAGAATTTATATGAAAAGTCAAGTTCAAGTAAAAATTTTTTCGTAATGTCCATATTGAACCTGAAAACTTGAATGTAACGGATGTGACAAATTAAACAAATAGTGCGTTTAACTGTGAAATTAATAAAAAAGTTAAAGTTATAGTAAAAAAATTGAAATTTTTCGTGAAATCCTTATTTAAACTGAAAACTTAAATGTAACGGATGTGACAAGTTTAGCAAATTATGTAGTTATTGGTAAAGTTCATTAACAAATGTTCAATTCAATTAAAACTGATTGAAATTTGCTGTGAAGTCTTTATGTTATCAAAAATATTATTTGTAACGGATGTGACAAATTTAGCAAATTATGTGATTATTGATAAAGTTCATTAAAAGTTCATTCAATTCAAGTAAAACTGATTAAAATTTGCTGTCAAGTGTTTATGATAACAAGAAAAATTAATTGTAACGAATGTGACAATTTTAGCAAATTGTGTGAGTATTGCGGAAATGCATTTCAACAAAAAAATTATATATAACGGATGTGACAAATTAAGCATTTAACGCGCTTAACTGTAAAATTAATCAAAAAGTTAAATTTCAAGTAAAAATTTGGAAATTTTTTCGTAATGTCTTTATTTAAACTGAAAACTTAAATGTAACGGATGTGACAAAATTAGCAAATGATGTGATTATTGGTAAATTTCATTTCAAAATGTTCAATTCAATTAAAACTGATTGAAATTTGCTGTGAAGTCTTTATATAAACAAAAATATTATATGTAACGGATGTGACAAATTTAGCAAATTATGTGATTATTGATAAAGTTCATTGAAAATTCATTCAATTCAAGTAAAACTGATTAAAATTTGCTGTAAAGTGTTTAGATAAGCAACAAAATTAAATGTAACGGATGTGACAATTTAAGCAAATTATGTGAGTATTGCTGAAATGCATTTCAACATTTAAATCTTGCAGGTAAGTAGCGTTTCTGCTAACAGACTTTGGCTTTTTCTGACTTTTGGCTTTTTTCTCAAGCATTTCTTTAAGCGACACAATCGCACTTTATTGCTTGACTGCATTGAATGGTGCCAGTTGCATAGATTATTGCTTGCATTTCTTATAGTCTTTGTTTTTATGTCAGAATATATTTATAAAGAATAAAGTAAGAAAAAATAATTAAAAAAAATATTTATTATTGCTTGCTTTTATATGACTATTTTGCGCGCATTAACTGCAGCTACAGCTAACTCTAATTGCTATGCATGTCAAGAATGCTCTTCAAAATTTAAATTTGAATTTTTGCAACATTTACTACTTTATCAGCTGTTCTATCCAATTTCTTTAGTTTTTGTTTTAGATTTTCGATAATGATTTTCTACAAATTATTTATGTTGATAACGAGCGCAGTCAAAAACTTTATGCCAACTTTATAGTTTAAGAAGTTTGCAAATTTACAAAGTTTTGAAATTTCAACAGTTTTAATGTATAAAGAAAAGAAAACAAAACATAGCACAAAAGAGCAGAAGAAGAACAAGGACTTAATCTAACTTGTGTCTTAAAAGTGAATAGCATAACATAAACATAATGAAGCGTTCTAGCGCTTGCCCAAACAGCAACTAGTATGCTGTTATATTCTGCGTATCCTGCTGAGTTGGTTGCTTTATTGTTCGAGGCAAAATGGCGCATTTTCAAACCAAAAACGTTGTTAAAAGCTTATTAATACGTGCTCATCATAAAATGCAGACAGCCAGCATAATGAACATTGGCAGCACTGACAGGCTATCACAAAGCCAGATAAACACACGCACATATAAAACAAGCTATAAATTGCTGATTTGCCGCACACAGACGCCTGTTATGAAACTTAAAGATGCGGCAAGCCTATAAAATACTAATGCTACTGAACAACATGCACGCATACATAAGCACCTCTGCAAGCACCACACTAAACCACGCACCACATATACCCACAAACATACACATAATACACACACACACACACACACGCACACACAAAAGGCAATTCAAGTTAACGTATTTCTCCAATTTAAATGCCACAGCAAATTCAATTAGAAGCTACAAAGCTCACGATTGTGAAGTCTACCTACACAGCTTTAACTGTGACACACTCATTCACCACAAGTCTGAGTTCAAGGACATTGTTCTAAAGTGTTTTTATTTTATTTTTATAATTTTTTGTTTTTTTTTTTTATATTTTGTATTTTGTTGCTGGGTTTGATATCAAATTCGCTTTTCTTTCTTTCGTTTTTTGTTTTGTATTTTGTTAGAATATTTATATGCTTTGCAAAATTAATGACAAACCTTTGCCATCCTTTGCCATCTATGTTATGTCGACGAGTCTGTCATTATATTGTCTGGAAAATTGTTGATTTATTATTATGCAGTAGCTTTGTTGATTCATTGTGGCTGTTTTATGGTTGTTATTGTGATGAAGAGATGTTCACGCAGACTGAGTATATTTTTTTTTTTGTTGGATTTTTGGAATGTCTGTGTTGTAATAAATTTCTTTATTTTAATCTTTTAACTCAGGTACCAATTGTAACACTTTTTTGTTTTTGCTGTAGATCAAATATTTGTTAGGCCAGGACTTTGCGGTTTACTGGGTGAACAAAATAATGATGGGCTTGTTTTGTTGAAAGTTATATTTGTTGACAAAATGCGTGACTTTATTTTGTATAACATGAGTTTGATGAATATTATGCGGGTGGATTATAATTGGAAAAAAAGAAATTTAATAAAGAAGTTCCATGAACTTTCAAGTAACTTTATACATTAACATACAAAATACTAAACAATTACTGACGTCATCAGGACTTAAGCAACAAAACAATATACTTTGAATAAAAATTATTACTCGGTGAGAATGTGTGCTACTGTAAAGACTGAAAACGTTACCCCCACTTGAAAAAATGTAGCAGTTTTAATATGAATAATGCAACGGCGTTGCATGAAATTTCTACACTATGGCTTTATGAGCTATGGAAAACGTTTTGCAACGTTCTGGCTCTATATTAAAAATGCAAAAACATTTATGCTTAAACCAAATTTTATGCATCCTGGTTAATCTGTTGAATTTAAGCACAAAATTTTTTCTCAACATTAAAAACATTTTTATACAAAAAAAAAAAATTTTTATTGAAAAAAAAAAAAAATATTGTAAAGCATAATAAAGTTGAAAAATAATTCTTAATATAAAAACAACACGAAAACTATTTCAGTACTATAAAAATTTAACAAAATGTATTCCGGTTTTGCATTCGAATTTGATTGAATTTTTAAAATAATGATTTTATTACATATTTTGAATCTTTGCAAAGTGTATATTCTTATATGAATCCGGTTTTAACTATAATTTTTCTATATATTTTTTTTTATACGTTCTTTTAGAGTCGCCTTTTACCTTTTCTTGATGTTTTCATTATCTTCTTTTATTTCTTATATAAAAACACGCAAAAAAAAAATTAAATGTCACTCACGTTTCACTCTTTGAAATGCCTTTTTAATGGAAAATAATTGTGTCTGGTTGATTAAAAAAAAATACAAAATTCACTAATCTTATAAAAAAACTAAGTCAGAGACATAAAATGTGCCAGCCAATTATTTTCCAAGGTAATCCAACTTATCACTAAAAATTGTCACTCACGTTTCACTCTTGAATCACTTCTTTAACTTATATTTGTCATAAGTAAATTATTTTTTAAATAAATTGTAATATGCTTTTTTCATTAAAAAATGTTTCAACTATGGATATTATATAACTGTGCTTTTATATTAAAAACGCAATATACCAAATTACAAAACATAAAAAACCTACAAATTTTTTTAACGTGCTACATATTAAAAATACATATAATAAAATCAGTTAAAATTTAAGGGGAGATAAGGGGGCGATCTTCACATGGCAACGTGTCTGACTGCCTCAACTTGGCGAGGCCAGCATTATTCATGTCGAAATCGTCTCAAGTCGACTCAAAACCTCCGCGTGGTGTCTCCTGGAAACGTCAAAGAACTATCATACCGATATACTTTGGCGGCAAATCTGAGCGGAGGGCTGCCTTTGGCCATCAAGCAAAGGTTGTGCGTTGGGTTTGAAGCCCACCATGTAATAAAAATATTTCAATGAAAAGTTTAAGAATTAATAAAAGAATGATCCCCAAATTTGATGACGACTACCGCAAACGAAAAACTGATAATGAATTACGGATATGCACCTGGAATGTCCGAAACCTAAATTGGGATGGTGCCTCTATCCAACTGATTGATATCTTGGAAAGATATAATGCTGATATCACTGCAATCCAAGAAATGCGATGAAAGGGACAGGATTGCTTACGGCAAGCATCCTGTGATATCTACTACAGCGGCCGTGCGGAGAAGCACAAGTTTGGATGCGGATTTGAAGTTGGCAAGAGAATACGGCATCATGTCCTGCGATTCACTCCTGTGAACGAACGACTTGCCATAATCCGCTTCAAGGCAAAATTTTTTAACATTAAAACCCCCCTATAAACCACCCCTTATTTTAAAGTTGACCTCGAGAGGATTCCGAAAACAAAAAAAAAATTTTTTTGGACCACCGGAAAAACAGCCAAAATGGTCTTTTTTGCACAACTTAAGCATTACATGTCAGATCTTAAAAAATTATGTGTCGTTGAAAAGAGCTTTACGAGCACTACAATGTCTTCTAAGAACATTTTTATTTTTGAAGTCATATTCAACTAGTAAGCCCCATTAGCCCGATTTACCCCCCTTAAATTTTTTTTCTGACATGTAATGCTTAAGTTATGCAAAAAAGACCATTTTGGCTGTTTTTCCGGTGGTCCAAAAAAAAAAATTTTTTGTATTCGGAATCTTCTCGAGGTCAACTTTAAAATAGGGGGTGGTTTTTTCAACCTTTTTTTTTGTATGGAGGCCGACCCACTCTAGTGCGCACGCTCCTACAGAAGAAAAACATGACGAGACCAAAGAAAGTTTTTACGAGCGCCTTGAAGACGCATACGAGCGCTGCCCCCGTCACGACTTAAAAATCGTGTTTGGTGACTTCAACGCCAGGGCAGGTACGGAAAACATATTTGGTCCAACAGTCGGAAAGTTAAGACTCCACGACAACACATTCGATAACGGAATGAGGTTGATTGACTTCGCCGCATCTCAATATTCATAAGGCCACCTGGCTGTCCCCTGATCAAAACACATGCAACCAAATTGATCACGTTTTGAGTGACGGAAGGCACTCTTCCAGTGTACTAGACGTACACACGATCCGTGGTGCTAACATTAACTAGGATCATTATCTTGTCACAGCCAAGATCCGCCCAAGTCTGTACACAAAGAAAGCTAGACGTCGACAAGCTGCAGTCAAAATGGACGGCCGAAGCTTTCGCTCCTCGACTCCCACTCCTGTTTCAAGAAAGCACTCCTCCGGTCGACGATATATGCGCACAGTGGACGCACATATCCCACTCTATGCGTACGGCTGCCGAAGAGGTGATAGGCTACCATCGCCCTCGCCGAAACCAGTGCCACGACCAGGAGTGTCGCAACGCCACTACAGAGAAGGACACCGCCTACAAAGCCACCCTGCAGTCGGTTGTAACGCGTGCTGTTATGGAGCGATACCGTGAGAAGAGGAGGAAAGAGAGACGCATTTTCAGGCGAAAAAAAACGAGAGACAGAAATGCGTGAGTGCGAGAAATTTGAGATGCATGGCGACAAGAATGCGACTCGAAAATTTTTCGAAAAAATAAGACGCCTGGCCGATGGTTTTAAGACCGGAGCCTCTTCCTGCAAGGACGAGAATGGGAATCTAGTGACAGATATCCAGAGTACACTGATGATATGAAGGGAGCACTTCTCTAGACTTTTAAATGGCGACGCTGACAACAATCCCGCCAGTGGAGATGATATCCCGGAAACCTCAATTATGGATGACAGCGTTGAAGTTCTGCTGCCCGACTATAACGAGGTCTGAACAGCTATAGCTCGGCTAAAAAACAACAAAGCCGCAGGAGCCGATGGTCTACCGGCTTAGCTGTTTAAGACCGGTGCCAAAGCTCTGTTTAAGTGCATTCACAGACTTTTATGCAGAATATGGTCGGAAGAATGCATTCCAGATGATTGGAACCTCAGTGTGCTTTGTCCAATCCACAAGAAAGGCGATCCCACCATTTGCGCCAACTACCGTGGGATTAGCCTTCTTAATATCGCATATAACGTCCTGTCCGAGCATATTGTGTGAAAGACTGAAGCCCATCGTTAACCAACTGATTGGACCTTATCAGTGTGGCTTTAGACCTGGAAAGTCCACCATTGACCAGATCTTCACGCTCCGACAAATCTTGGAAAAGACCCTCGAGAAACAAATCGACACACACCATCTTTTTGTCGATTTCAAAGCCGCCTTCGACAGTCCAATAAGGAGTCACCTATACTCCATCATGTATGAATTTGGTATTCCTGCGAAGCTAATACGTCTTTGCAGGAAGACACTGAAGAACACCAGCAGCACAGTGAAAATCGGGAAGGACTTCTCCCTTCCATTTGATACCAAGGGAGGTTTCAGACAAATTGTTTCCTTAGAGTGTGATTTCTTTAATTTAGTCATGAAGAAGATTATCCGAGCTGCTGACCTGAGACGCAGCGGCACCATTTTCTATAAGAGTGTTATGCTGCTGGCGTATGCTGATAATATTGACATCATTAGTCATAATACTGGTCATAAGGCTAGAAAAAGAGTAGAGTCGAATGGGTCTTGCAGTGAACGCAGATACAACGAATTTTTTTGTGTCAACAAACAAACAGTCCCAGCGTCTTGGAAGCCACGTCACTGTTGACAACACCTACTTTGAGGAAGTGAAGGACTTTGTTAACCTGGCACGTTTCATTGCTGACTACTTAAACAATAGAGTGCTTATTTACGCAACTACCAACAATGGAATAAAAGAGTACAAAATTGCAAGGGTACTGCCACAAGGCTCTGTGCTAAGGTCATTACTATGGAACATAATGTACGATGGGTTCCTACGCTTGGTAGTACTTAAGGGGAGTGCAAGTTTTTTGACATCAAGGTTTTCAGGTGTCAAGCCCATGTCTGCCTTGGTTCGAAAATTTGGAGATAGATAAGTAGGAGAGAAAGTGAAATCAATAGAAATAAGTGCAGAATGTTGTTTATGTGGCAGAGCGCTATATTAGCTATTCCTTTTCCTCAGTCAATTCGAGTTATTAAGCAATCTCATTCCACAAACATCTCTACCACCAACTATAACTTAGAAAGTCGTATATATTGATGAATTTTTAATCAGTAGATTGGAAACAGAGGAAAGGATTAAAGAAAGCTAAAAGCGTTTGACCACGGCTAGACCGGGATTCGAATCCGAAACCTCGGGGTTAGGCAATCAAGCACGCTAACCACTCAACTACCGAGCTCCCTAAGGAAAGCTGTTGAAGTGGTCACTATGAATGTGGGAGGGCATAAAATTTTAGCGAAATCAGCCATGAAATATCTTGGCATAATGATAGAAGGGAAGTTTTAATATGAAGAACATCTAGAGTACGCCTGCAGAAAAGCTGCAAAAGCTTATGTGGCTTTCGCAAAAAAAACGAACACGCAAGAGGACCTAAATAGAATCGCAGACTTTTACTAGCCGGAGTCATTAAGTTCCTCCTATTCTACGGATTTCCAGTATGAGTTGAAGCATTTAAAACGAAGTCTTATTGTTGCGGAATAAAGTCTACCGACAGACTTTGTGCTCTCAGGGTGTGCGGTGCGTTTCGCACTATGTCAGAAGATGCAGCACTAATCATAGCTGAGACCCAATTGATCTACTCGCAAAAG
Organism: Tetanocera ferruginea; assembly: GCA_958299015.1. Taxonomy (NCBI): domain Eukaryota; kingdom Metazoa; phylum Arthropoda; class Insecta; order Diptera; family Sciomyzidae; genus Tetanocera; species Tetanocera ferruginea. Next base: position 163,667,336 of record OY282640.1, on the reverse strand, counting down.
ACGCAATCTCCGACGAAAGCGCTGCGGTGACTGGTATCACCAAGGAACTAGAAAAGTAAGAGCAAGGCAGCAAATTCTCAGAGAGTGGCAAAACCCGTGCACAGTGTTAGATTTTTGGAACAAAAGAGCCTTTAATTATTTTTTTTGCTAATGTTCGATAAAAATATAATCAAAGATAAAAGATCTTTGATTATGATATAAATTAAAATAATTTTTGAATACCTGGCATCACTACGAAACAATGGTACTGCGAATATCAACATAAAAAAATTTCTACAAAAATGATCAAAACAATGAAAATTTTGAATAATCTTCCAATGAAATTTGTGTTCTTTAGAGTGATTTTTTTTTTTTTTTTTCAAAATGAATATCAAAACAAATAAATAAAACTATTTTAAAAAACCAACAATTGATATTTTTTCTGGCTTTTACAACATTGATATTTTTTGTAAGTATAAGAAACGGTTAGCAATTTTTTGGAAAGCAAAATCTCTCGCAAAATATAAATGAACCGCTATTATTAAGGTCTTATGTAAACTATCTTCTGACATATTTGTTAACAATTTTTTGCCACTAGGTAGCTCATCCATATTAAAAAATTTTCAAAATAAACATGACCTCAAAAATTTCAAGATATTAAATTCTCGATGTGTGGTCATCTTTTACACACATCTTTCACCACATCTATGTGCTGACGGTGGCATGTAGGTTAAGTGTTCGGAGCCTAGCATGTTCGAAGCCCAGGTTCGATCCCCAGCCGCGGCGAAAAGTTTTTTCAATAAAAAAATTTTTCTGATCGGTCACCACCTCTCTGCAGACAACGGCAAACCTCAGAGAGGAAACAATACAATGTAAAGCTTCTTGAGAACATAAACTTTAGCCATTCGGAATTGGCATAAAACATGTAGGTCCAGTTCTCGGTCAATTGTGTGCAAACACACACAGCACAATTGATCATAAGAAGCTCGGTCAAAGTGCTTTCAAGGGCTGAAATGGCCAATTTTTTTTTTTTTTTTTTTTTTTTTTTTTTTGTCATCTTTAGACAAAAAAATATCAGTTTGAGCGTTAATTGGACTGGGTGTTGTGTAACAGAAGGTCAGGATCACGCAGTGAAATAAATTTTAATTAGTTTAAGTCTTATTTCATTAAAGATTTCAGCAAAAATGATTAAGAGCTCACAGAACTTAAGTTCGCTTTATCACAGCTAATATTAAGTATCTTCAAGGCCAAATTAATTTATTTAAATTTGTTTATGATAAAACCAACAGATTAGTGTAGGTAGGCCACAAACTATATTCCAGACTGCTCGAAAAGAGTTAAATTTAGGAAAGCAAATTAACTTTCCATAAAAATATTTCTATATTGCTTTTTATTTCAAATCCTCAAAGAGGTTTTGTATTAAAAAAACCTTAAATATTCAAAAGAAAGTACCAAACCATTGTCACCTGAAATGGCTCTAGCTTTAATGATCGTTATTGTCAATTGTGCAATGCTCTGAGGAAGCGCAAGATAGGTTGACGAAGAAGAAGAAGATGTTTTCTAATCAACTCATAACTTCAAAATTCATAACAATTCATAAACTTCACGTATGTAACACAACTTCAAAGTCCATATTAATTGATTTAATATTTTTGTAGGTATGAAAATTTCAATGATGATGACATCATAGTTGACGTTGCTGTATAAAAATAAGAAATACATCTCGCTCATTTGCTCGAATAACGTCATAACTCAAAAAAAAAGTCATGGTTGCTTCCGGGTTGTATCTTTATAAGTTTCACCATGAAGACAACGCTTCCTGTGAAGTGTGTGATGAGGTTTACCTGGAGAACGCAGAACATGTCTTGTTTAAGTGTCCGTCTATTCTTGAAAGAGATCGACTCCGAATCGAAATTGGAGAAATTCCTACTAACGAAAACAACATGCTGAGCAGCCTTGACAAATGGCGTGCATTCTTAGATATACTGCTTCCAGAAGACATTCTAAATAACCATTTGTGCTTATCTCCTCAGCCTTATCGAAAAGTGCTTTTAGGAGGAATTCTCATAAATTAATAAAAGGCTTTTTGAATAGCTTCCAAGAATGCTGCCATAGCATGTCTTGTGGAAGGCAAAAATGAAATATGTTCTTAGATTCATTTTGACTTATGTCTACTGAACCATGAAATGTCTTCTTAAAGTTTTCCTAGAAAATACCTACTAGAAATTGTTTCATTGAAGGCATCCAAGAAATCATTCATTGGAAAATTCTAGAAGCAGTTCTAGAGAAGACTTTACGGAAAGCATTCCTACCAATGACATGTATGTGTTATAAGAATGCCTTCTGGGCATGAAATTAGAAGGGATGAAACTTACGACTTACCCTTCCACTTTATCATCTTTTGTAAGTACGTTTTTGCTGGGTAGACAAGTACACTTTCTGTTTTATATGAAGTTGGAAAATTTTTCGAACTTTCGATTTCGCTGCACAAAAGAGGCTTGATAGAAGCACTTCTTATGAATGACTAAAAGAAGAGGTAAAGCAAAATTATTGCAAAATATTTTCTTTTAATCCTTTTTCTCTTTGTCATTAACTTTTTTGAATTTATCTTCTCTTAAATGTTAATGCTTAGTCAGATTGTTTTCAATCTAATAATCTCTGGTAAAAACCTTATTACTTCATATTTTTAAACTGACATACAGTGCCGGCAAAAAAAATAGCACTGGAGACAACAGTTCAGCTATTATTAAAAAAAAAACCTCATCTGAAGCAATTTGTTAAGCCGCTACTGTAATATAATATTACCGTGTATTCACTCTCTGAAAGTAAGATCATTGGTATCAAAATGTTAAAGTTAACAGTTCTGTTATTTTTATGTTAAGCAATTTTGAGAGAGCAGTACGAATTGTTACGGTAAAAATAATAGCACTGCGTTTACGTTTCTGTTGAAAAACACCATTTTGCGTTCATCTTCTCAAAAGGCAGCATCAAAGTGTTGCGGTTTGTTCTAGTTGAATTGGTTTTAATGAAAAAAAATGTAAGTCTTAACTTATTTACGAAGCTATGGGTCGCGGAAGGCATTGCAGTGCCCAAAAACGCGAAATTGTTCAAAGAATGATTGCAGAGGGCAAAACTTATGCAGAAGTTGGACATGCAGTTGGCTGTTCTAATAAAATGATTCGTAATGCCATAATATATGCACCAAAAGTTGAAACTCGCGGACGAAAGAACGCTATGTCGTCGTTACTCGTCCAACGCTTAATCCGGCAAAGTAAGAAGGATCCGTTTAAACCAGCAACGGAGCTCAAAGCGGAACTAAATATTGCAGCATGTGTTGAAACTGCTCGTATCCGTCTTAGACATCATAATTTAAAGGCATGTAGCCCAAGAAAAGTACCTATTTTAACTGCTAAGCATGCAACATAGCGTTTGAACTTCACAAAGCAATATTTAAACTGGCCAGTAGAGAGGTGGAGAAATATATTATGAACAGACGAGAGTAAAATTGTAGTTTATGGTGGCAGAGGTTCTCGTTCTTACGTTAGAAGACCTCCTAATGCAGAATACAACCCTAAATTAACTGCTAAAACAGTTAATCATGGAGGTTCAAGCATAATGATATGGGCTTGTGTTTTCCTTCTATGGAGTTGGTCCCATACATTGGACTAGGACCGTAATGGACCAACACGTGTATGTTGATATATTGGATAAAGTGATGCTGCCTTATGCAGAGGAAGAAATACCGTGATTGTGGGTCTTGCAGCAAGACAATGACCCCAAACATACCAGCAAGAAAGCTAAAAAGTGGTTTGAGGATCATTCGGTGACTGTCATGGCTTGGCCAGCACAGTTGCCCAACCTCAATCCAATTGAGAACCTCTGGACTGATGTCAAAAAAGCAGTTTCTGTTGCATAGGCGATCAACAATCAAACCCCTTGGGCTGCAGTTCAAGACTCCTTGAACAAAATACCAACCAAGAGGTGCCAGGATTTTATCAATTCCATGCCAAGACATTGTGCAGTTGTAATTGCCAACAAAGGACATTTTCACCATAATTACTTTAAGCTTAAAAAAAGTCTTTAAGTTTTGCAGGTTTTTTTTAGGTTTTAAATGAAAAATGGAATAATAGTGCTATTTTTTTTACCAACAATTTTTTAAGTTATATTAAAAAATCTGAAATATTTTCCAAAAAAACTAATAAAGTTAAAAAATGATAAGTTGATTGTACTTATTAGTGTCCGACCGAAGGTGAATTTTTGCCGGAGCCGAAGCCGAAGCACTTCTTCGGCAAAATGTAAATAATCGGCTGAAGGCCGAATCCGAATAACAAACAAATGTTTTAAAGTCAAAAAAAATTATAAAAATTTATTCTTTGCTTTTGTTATATATTCATTTACAATTTCAGTACAAAAAAACGTAATGAAATCATTAAATTCGAATTAAATGTAAGAGTTTTTCTACAAAATTCGGATGTTTCTGTAATTGATTTATTAACGTCAGGATAACGTAGAAAAAAAATGTTCTCAGTTTTTGACCCAGTCGAGAAAAGCTACTAACTGAAACCAACTGGGTCATTCCGCCGAGATTGATCACAAAAAAGCAAATTCGGTCGGTCAACCATTTTAAAATTTTTTTTTTTTTACCATTAATTTCGTAATGTTTCGGCACCTTAGAACTGCTTTAAAAAAATTTCTTTGTTGTATTTACAAAATGGCGACCATGTTTTTCCTGCAACCATGAGCGATTTTCGTATTTATAGAGTTTGCGGTAATAATCATATCTCAGCTCCTATTCAACATACAGTTATAAATGAATAAACATAATATTAATTATACCTTAGGCTATTATCTTGCATATCAGAAAAATTAATTAGGATGTTACTTAATTTAAAAAAAAGTTAAAGTTTCCGAAAATAATCGTAATTTCTGGTAACTTTAAAAAAAATTTTAATATAAAGAATTTAGTGGCAGACCTATTTTTTTGGTATAAGGTACGTCTAAGTAAGAACTTAAAATATAAATTTTTAAAAGTGACTAGATCATAAACTTTTTGGGTTACATCGCTTTGAAAAATAAGAAATCTCAAGTTTGTCCCAACTTTGGGGTCAAATATCTCCAATGGGCACGGGTGAAAAAATTTGAAATTAATGTTAAATAGACTACGTAATAAGAGGATTCTGATGATATAAAAATTAAAGTGATTTTAATGGTTCATTAAAAAGATATAGCATTTTAAAATTCGTTCATTTCATTACATGAGGTATGAGTATTAAGGTGGGTCACCCCATATGGGGAAAAAAAAGAGTTTGCATTAACCGCCCCTAATATGAAAGCTTATGTTGAGAGGATTTCAGAACAATAAACATTTTTTTTGTGTACCCAAAATCTGCCCCAAATGGTCTTTTTTGTATAACTTCACCAGTTTTAACCCGATCGTGAAAAGAAGTATATCTTTGGATAGGTCTCAATTAGTACACAAGCACCTCAAAAACTTTAAATTTTTTTTTTGTATAACAAAATTTCATAAAAAAATCATTAAACATTTGTGAAGAAACTATTGAATTTCATTCGTAGGAAAAAAGTTACAGCGAATCAAAATTTTAATGAAGTTCGCTTTCCGTTATAAAAACTTTCGATAGAGGGCGCTTGAAGTAATAAAATGAAAGAACAGAAAAGGAAAGAAAAACAAAACAAACAATTAAAAATGTTCCAAATGTGGAATTATGAACGGAGTTCACTGAATAATTCAAAAAAATTCTAAAAACTTATAAAAAAAAACTGTTTAGCAAAGCAAAAACATTCGGCAAAAATAATCGGCTATCTCGGCCGAAGTCGAAGCCGATGCCGAAGGTCCAAATATCGGCCGATTATGCCGATTACCGAAGCCGAAGCCGAATAATCGGTCGGACACTAGTATTTATGATGTCTTCAAAAGTTGTTTGAAGGGATTTATTTAACTTTTACTACATAAAAGAAATAACTTTTTATGTTGGTGCTATTATTTTAACCGCAGCTGTATATTCTAGCTTTAAACGAAAAAGTTACCCTGAAGCAAAGATCATATAATATAAAGATGCGCCACGTAGAACATTAAAAAGTAATAAATATTTTTCAGATCAAAACGTAAGCTTTTGTGAGTGCCAAACGAAAAAGCTTTAAATTCTTGCTTGAGAGAAAAGTTTTCGACCTTTGAATGAACTTGCTCTCTGTAATGCTCTTTCACTCTACTCCCCTTGCCATTCCACTGAGCATATAATAGATAGAGGACTCAAATCGCATAAAAATGTGTCTCATCGAAATTGTATGCAAATGATCGTCAGTTTGTGTGTTGTTGTGGCTACCGGTGCTACGACCAGAGATAATGAGATGGGAAACTTCGACAAATTTTTAGCAAGAAAGAGATAGCCTTCTGTCAAAATGGCAACAATACCAACATAAACTCTATAAATGTGTTAATGCAATTTTTGACATACTCCCCAGTTACCATAATTAAATAGATAATTCAACAGTTTCCTTAAATTTAAGCAGTCTGGTGAAAACTCAGTGGCCACGTCCAGCGCTCTCAATAAGTTATATTTTCTGAATAGTTTGCTATTTGAAACGTCAAAATAGTTGTCAAATTAACGAAATGCAAAACAGTTTATTGAATAAATGGTAGCTTAACCAGGAAATTGTAATTTTTGCCTCTTTTAAGTTTATTTATTCAGTATTAATTTTAAAAATATGCTCTCAAAACTACAACAACATGCGCATTCATTGTTATTTGTCAAAATTTATATTGCACGGCATTGCATTTTAACAAATTGACAATATTTTTGATGTTTGACTTATCAACTCAGTCATAGAAAAAAAGCGCTAATTAGGTTTTCTACTGGAACAGTTGTATCGCTTGAAAGCGCTCACTGCTTTAATCTGAAACCCACCTTGGTATGAAAGCCAACAGCAGAGTTGCATAAAAACGTAATTTGTACTATTTAGAGTAGGTATTATTCACTACGAATTAATAAGTACGAAATTATAGTAGAATTGTACTAGTACTATTTTATTTGGAAGCAATTTAATACAGGTCGGGTTGTGTTACAGAATCCTTCCACTAGGAATAGAATCAAGCTACAGAATAACTTTTTATTATTTTGGCCCTCTTTAAGAATTTTGCAGTTTTTGGTTCTCTTCTCAAACAAATTCTGACCTTTAAAATTGAATAGTGTTTTTTTTTTCACGAAAAATTTGATCTCAAAAGTAAGATAAATTGCAGTTCTTTCTCAAAATTGACGATTTTAAAATTTTATCCTCAAATGCTGTCAACTGAGGGAACTGAAAAGTGGCATTTTAAGAAAATATTGAACATAAAGCCCCAACAAAATCCTGCTTACATGCAATCGAGAAAGTAATCCAGTTTATTTAAATCACTGATTACCTTCTCGCTAACGGAACCCATTATTTCTTTATTTAATCAATGAAGCTTTCGCTTGACATAGAAGAACTTAGTTATAAGCTTATAAATTGTGTTGAATAACTTTTTACCACTCACCAATTATTTGTTAACAAGTTTAAAGTTGTTGAATAAGATATTGCTTTGCGCAAATTAGGAAAGCGATTGAAATATTGAATATTGAATATTGATTGCATAACTCTTGGTAAACAGGGCGAAAGTGTAAAATCACAAATTTTAAAAGTTAATGAATTTCTTCTTTAGAATGAAAAATACTTTTATTTGGAAGATAGCAAATATTTATCTGTAAATTCAGAAACTAAAATGAATAAGTTTTTGTTATAAAAACGAACCATAAATAAGCAATACGTTTAACTTAAAGATTTCATTAGATAAAAAACTAGATTTGCAACATGTTCATATTGTTTTGTTGGTAAATATAATTACTTCATTCATTTATCTTTCTTCTTTCAAAGCTGTTTCTACAAAAAAGAGAAAAATATTCCAAATATTCAAACAAGAAGGGCACGATTAACTTTAAGCACAAGTATGAGTCTATGCATTTTGGTTCCACTCTGGTTAAAACGGTAAATAATTTGTTGCTAAAATAAATTAACAATAAAGGCAAGTTTCTCTATTTAAACTTGTTGTTTTATATTGAATATTCGTTAAAAAATTTAAAAAATTCACAGATTTGCATAAGCTTTTTTCGAACTTTGATGAATTTTATCACCTTAACCAAAAAAAAAGTCCTTTTATTTTACCTTCCGTTACCTAATCCGTTAAAATCGTTTATATTTGTTTTGCCTGTGTCCCTTTCCCTTGCCACAACCACCACGATTGCTACCATATGTTTTGTTATTGTAGAGTTGTTGTTGCATGAAACCGGTTATTGTTGTTGTAACACGAAAATCAATGGATAATGAATGAAGCTAGTTTTTGAATTTTGCGATTTCAGCATTTTGTCTTTTTTGTGATTATGAATTTTTTTAATTATTATTTTAAAAATATATTTCAATTAAATTAAATTAAATTAAATTTAATTAAAATAAATTAAATTAAATTAAATAAAATTAAATTAAATTAAATTAAATTAAATTAAATTAAATTAAATTAAAATAAATTAAATTAAATTAAATTAAATTAAATAAAATTAAATTAAATTAAATAAAATTAAATTAAATTAAATTAAATTAAATTAAATTAAATTAAATTAAATTTAATTAAATTAAATTAAATCAAATTAAATTAAATTAAATTAAATTAAATTAAATTAAATTAAATTAAAATAAATTAAATTAAATTAAATTAAATTAAATAAAATTAAATTAAATTAAATAAAATTAAATTAAATTAAATTAAATTAAATTAAATTAAATTAAATTAAATTAAATAAAATCAAACTAAATTAAATTAAATTAAATTAAATTAAATTAAATCAAATTAAATTAAATTAAATTAAATTCAATTAAATTAAATTAAATTAAATTAAATTAAATTAAATTAAATTAAATTAAATTAAATTAAATTAAATTAAATTAAATTAAATTAAATTAAATTAAATTATATTAAATTAAATTAAATTAAATTAAATTTAATTAAATTAAATTAAATTAAATTAAATTAAATTAAATTAAATTAAATTAAATTAAATTAAATTAAATTAAATTAAATTAAATTAAATTAAATTAAATTAAATTCAATTAAATTAAATTAAATTAAATCAAATTAAATTAAATTAAATTAAATTAAATTAAATTAAATTAAATTAAAATAAATTAAATTAAATTAAATTATATTAAATTAAATTAAATTAAATTAAATTAAATTAAATTAAATTAAATTAAATTAAATTAAATTAAATTAAATTAAATTAAATTAAATTAAATTAAATTAAATTAAATTAAATTAAATTAAATTAAATTAAATCAAATTAAATTAAATTAAATTAAATTAAATTAAATTAAATTAAATTAAAATAAATTAAATTAAATTAAATTAAATTAAATAAAATTAAATTAAATTAAATAAAATTAAATTAAATTAAATTAAATTAAATTAAATTAAATTAAATTAAATTAAATAAAATCAAACTAAATTAAATTAAATTAAATTAAATTAAATTAAATCAAATTAAATTAAATTAAATTAAATTCAATTAAATTAAATTAAATTAAATTAAATTAAATTAAATTAAATTAAATTAAATTAAATTAAATTAAATTAAATTAAATTAAATTAAATTAAATTAAATTAAATTAAATTAAATTAAATTAAATTAAATTAAATTAAATTAAATTAAATTAAATTAAATTAAATTAAATTAAATTAAATTAAATTAAATTAAATTAAATTAAATTAAATTAAATTAAATTAAATTAAATTAAAATAAATTAAATTAAATTAAATTAAATTAAATTAAATTAAATTAAATTAAATTAAATTAAATTAAATTAAATTAAATTAAAATAAATTAAATTAAATTAAATTAAATTAAATTAAATTATATTACATTAAATAAAATAAAATTAAATCAAATTAAATTAAATTCGATTAATTGAAATTAAATATAAATACATTTCATTACTTTATATAAAATTGAATAAAACAAAATTAAATCAAATTAACTAAGATTAAATTCAATTGACGGTGGACATAACATTGGCCGTTTTTTAAAATTGTTTTTTTATAATTTTGTAAGTATTCTTAAAATTCTGAGAAAAAAATTTCATGGAAAAATTCCTACGTGTTCAAAAGTTACAGCCGGATTAGTGAGGGTGCATTTTTAACTTTCACCTTTTTTTTTCTTTTTTCACAAACTTTGAACGCGTTTATCTCGAAACCATGTTTTTCGTACTGGTTGCGGCACAAGCGGGTTCAGTTTTGACGGAATTTTTTTTTTTGTATTTTTTTAACTTGATTCGCTTTCGTATGACACGAGCTTTTTAAAAAAATTTTTTCGACTTTTTATGAATTTTTAAAGTCAACATTTTTTTCGAAAAAACACTTTCAAATTTGGAACATCACCAAAAATTGAAAAAAAAATTTAAAAAAAGCTCCTGTCATACGATAACCAATTTTGCTAAGATATAAAAAAAGTAATTTTTTTTCAGATCGAACAATTTTTACGACTCCCAGCGTTGCAAACGAGGCCCCGTTTTGTTCTCTGGCGCCAGTTTGGAGCTCTATAAAACCATGTTAGAGTGGAAAATATTTTTTTTTCTTGGAATTTGTTCAATTCTCTACAAAAATAAAAATTTTGGAAAAGTGTTAGTTTTTGACTGAGTTATGAATTTTTAAAAAAAGGTCTGTTTTTTCTGCCGCGAGTGTCATGTCCCTCCTTAAATTAAAATAAATTTAATGTGCGAACGCGACGCACTTTGCAAATCAAAATTAAATTTTTAGTGTGATTTTTACATGCAGTAACTTTAACCAAATTTGATTTAAGTTACAATTTTCAGACACTTGCTTAGAACGATCGTGAAGTTTTGATAACAAATGATGATTTAGGTACAAATACGCGACATTCGAACAAGAATTAAAGCAATATGAAAGTTAACCGTTAATCGAGCTCTATTTGATATCTTTTTAATTTTTTATTATTTATTTGTTATTGATAAATATATTTTATAAGAAGAGTGCAAACATAACATTAATATAAAAACGAAAAATTGTAAAAAGAAAAAGCCCTTTGACAGCTAAAGGTAAGAAAAACATATTTTCAGTTATCAGGTTAATTTTCTCAGAATAACAACTGAAATAAATTGTAAAGTCATCTAAAAATTCAAGCATTTTTGTTTATATAATAAAACAAAAAATTATTGGTTTATTGACATTTTCATTTTCGGTCCCGGTAGACCATTCTGTGGAAATGCCCATATATCAATAAATAAATAATAACTAATTTAAAAATTAGCAAATCAAATAAAATAGTACCTCAAACACCCATTTTAGAAATGTCTCTTACAACGTTATTTGCGACTTCATTTCAATCAGAGATCATATTATAATAATTAAAATGAATATAATTGTGAAAAACATATGCCTACAATGTGCGTAGGGTAGATTTGAACAAAACATGCCTACATTTTTTTGTTAAAACGCAAGGAAATTCAGCTACTTTTTCGTTGTGGCTAAATCGTTTTATGAGATGTTTCGTGCATTAAAACTAAACATATGCTCTCTATTGCTATTCAATATTATGCTCACATCGTTGCTTACTCGTCTCTCACTCTCAAAAGCTTTACATCGTTCGCTGGCTGGCTCTCACAAAGCTTTAAAGTGGATTTATGATAAATCCACATTAAATTTTCACTGTGCCATTCGGTTGTATGGCGGTGGCGCATCTTTGTATTATATGATCTTTGCCTGAAGTATGAGAAAAATCAGTCTTTGTAGGGAAAACATGTCTGTTGTACTGGCGTTTGGTCGCCAATAGTAGCAGTCAATGCATGCCTTCTTTTGAAGAACGCTTGCTTAATTGCCTATTGGGGAGTGCAATTATCCTAGACGGAAAATAGAAGGAGAAAATATAGGAGCATGGCAATACTAAAGACAGCTGACTAGTGAGCGATAGATGCTTAGTCCGCCTTTCCTTACAATCCTTAACGTTGGTTCCCCAGCGGCATACTTAATGCCATGGTACCCAAAGCTTTTGCTTGATATTTTTGCTGTCACTAAAACTCTAGCCTTTAATAGAAAAATTAAAAAAAAAATGCATTATTTTTTCTTTGAAAACATACGGAAAACCTAATTAAAGACCTTTTTAAATATAAACTTATGCACGGTTTTTTTTTTTTGTATTAAGAAAATACAATAAGATTAAGTCTTAACCTTGTCATATTTCGCAGCCAATGTCTTTGGAGTGCCATAATTAATAAAATTTTCCTTCAGCAACACATATGACACAAAAATGCTTTTAGTAAAATTATGAACATAAAGGTAGAGAGCAACTTAAAAATTATGCATAAATTTAAATTAACGTATGACTAAACAAATATTTCCGACTGAAAATTTTTAATATATTAAATTCTTAATTTTATATAGCTATGCATTAGTGGTGTTGAATATGACACGCATGGCAGAGGCAAGCATTGGCTTAACTTATTCCATCAGCTGTTAACATGATTATATTTGCACATGTTGTGGTAAAATGAAAAAAAAAACTAGTAAGGTATATCTTCGACTTGGCCGAAGTTAAAATACCCCCACGGCCGATTCTTAAGGGTGGAAGAATATTAAATGGGAGAGCTTTTTGTATGAGATTTTGAGAGATATTATTATTTTTATGTGTCTAAAAAACATACATATCAAATTGTTTTCCTGCAGCTTAAATATAAGCCTTTTTATAAAGTTTTAAATTTTGAGGTTGTATGGGAGGTGGGCGTGTTAGATTTTGTATGACGCCCATTTTTCTAGCATATCTCAGTTTCGACATAGAATACACAAATACCGAGTTTCTGTCTTTTAGCTTTAATATTAGCCTCTTTATAGATTTTTCAATTTTGGGGTTGTATGGGAGGTGGGCGTGTTAGTGGGTGGATGACGCCCATTTTTCTAACACACCTCAGTTTTGACATTAATTACACAAAAACCGAGTTTCCATCTTGTATCTTTAATATTAGCCTCTTTATAGATTGTTAAATTTTGGGGTTGTATGGGAGGTGGGCGTGTTAGTGGGTGGATGACGCCCATTTTTCTAACACACCTCAGTTTTGACATTGAATACACAAATACCGAGTTTCCGTCTTATAACTTTAATATTAGCCTCTTTATAGATTTTTCAATTTTGGGGTTGTATGGGAGGTGGGCGTGTTAGTAAGTGGATGACGCCCATTCTTCTAACATACCTCAGTTTTGACATTGAATACTCAAACACCGAGTTTCCGTCTTGTAACTTTAATATTAGCCTCTTTATAGATTTTTCAATTTTGGGGTTGTATGGGAGGTGGGCGTGTTAGTGGGTGGATGGCGCCCTTTTTTCTAACACACCTAAGTTTTGACATTAAATACTCAAATACCGAGTTTCCGTCTTGTAACTTCAATATTAGCCTCTTTATAGATTTTTCAATTTTGGGGTTGTATGGGAGGTGGGCGTGTTAGTGGGTGGATGGCGCCCTTTTTTCTAACACACCTAAGTTTTGACATTAAATACTCAAATACCGAGTTTCCGTCTTGTAACTTTAATATTAGCCTCTTTATAGATATTTCAATTTTGGGGTTGTATGGGAGGTGGGCGTGTTAGTGGGTGGATGACGCCCATTTTTCTAAAACATCTCAGTTATGATATAGAATACACATATACTAAATTTCAGTATTGTTGCTTAAATATTAGCTTCTTTGTAGAGTTTTCAATTTTTGAGTTGTATGGGAGGTAGGCGTGGTTTTCGTCCGATTTAGCCCATTCTCGAACTTGATCTTAGTTTTTTTAAAAAAAGCTTAAATATCGAATTTCATTACGATAGCTTCAAAACTGCGGCTGTAATCGTGTCGACAGACAGACGGACAGACGGACAGACGGACAGACGGACAGACGGACAGACGGACAGACGGACAGACGGACAGACAGACGGACATGGCTAAATCAACTCAGGTGGTGATGCTGAGCAAGAATATATATACTTTTCCATACCTACCACGCCTCCTTTTGGGCGTTACACACGTCGTGACAAAATTAATATACCCCTTACGCAGTACGCGTGGGGGTATAAAAAAAAAAAAATTAAAACAACAACACGAAAGAATGCGGTTTTTTATCAACTCTAGCCAGGCAGACATTAAATTTTAATGAGCGTCAAGCCATGTCAATCGAGCACATAACTCACACTCACACGCCGACAGAGCGAGTAAGTTTGTTGGTTTTTATATGTTTTTTTTTTTTTTTTTTTTTGTATGCTATGCATATTTTATAAATGGCGCAAAGTTTGCAGCATAAATATTGAGTGTGCGGAAATCATGTTGTTGTTGTTGTCTATTGTTTTTTTTTTTTGTTTGGTGTTTTGTTTTTGCTGCTTAACTAACTGTAAAGTGTCTGCCAATGTCTGCTTATGTTGTAAAGTCTAGGTCAAAATTTTGCAGAAAATATGTGTATAAAAAAAAAAAATTTGCTATGAAAGACAATGGAACGCGCGCTGTCAGAAGATGGTTCAAAAGTTATTTAGGCTAAAACGCAGCTGATGCTGATGTTGATGGGAAGTATTATAAACAGCCGTTAAAAAACTTGCACGTTAGTGTAAGAAATCAAAATTGTGTGAGAGTTTTTGAAGACGTGCGGCAGCGCTGATTAAAATGAAGGAAAAGTTTAGCATTAAATTTTCAAACATATATTGAAGAAATTTTGAGATAAAAGGATTGAAGGAAGAAGTTTATTTTTTTAATTTTTAAATGTCTTTTGTTAAATGCAGATAAAATAAAAAACTAAAACTTTTCTTTGCCGCTCATACCACATGTTCCAAGCCTTAAAAAACTTAGCCACTATGAAAGAAACTTACAAAATGCAGCAAAAACACATTCAGATAAAGACGTTTTTTAAAAAGAAATGACAAAAATTCAGAAGAAAATTTAAGAGTAAAGCAAAAAGTTGAGATAAATTGTTTTGTAGTTAAAAGAAAATTTTAAATCTTATATAAGTGATAAAATTTATAACAAAAAGCTTGGCAGGCTCTTAAATGGCATACCATAAATTTTAATTAACTCTTGGTGTTGGCATAAATAACAAGAAAAAACCAACAACAACTAAATCAACTACAATCAACAAGAGCTAAAACATAGAAATCGTAAAAATAAGCTGACCACAGAAGTCCTATTAAAGGCTTAACGACTAAACTCTTTTATAGCAACAAAAACAACAAAGTTTAAGCTTCATAAAAAAACAGCCAATAAAACTGCAACAAACAAGAGGCGAGTTAAAACAAAGAAGTAAGCAAAACTTAATGAATTTTTAAAATTTATGTCTTAGAGTTATCAAGAGAGAGATTTCTATCTAGTATAGGAGGTAATAAAAACTTTTCTTTACCCAAAAGTTAAGAATCCTACAAATGGAGGACTTCATAAATTTTAGCTGCTGTTATAAAAATGCAAAAAAAAAATACTTAAATTTATAACACACTCCTTAAACTTACCGCTCAACATAGCGCAGCTGCTATATTTTGCAGTCAATGCCCAAAAATATCAACAGAAATAATTTCACTCTTCGACACATACTGAACAATAATGAAAAAACTATAATGAAAGTTGTTGCAAGAAAATTGTTTGCTACAACAACAATAATACAAACAACAATGGCTGCAGCAGATACACTACTTCATAAAACTTCTGCTTTTGCTGCATTTTAATATTTTGACATAGAGAAGAAAAAAAAAAAAAAAATGGTGAAAAACACACTCCTTCACTCTGCATGTCAGCCAACATTATTTCTTGAATTTTTTATTTTGACACAAGCTTGCGAGAGAAAACTTCTGCAGCAGCTGTAGCTGAATAAAAAAAAAAAAAAAATCAACGCCAAAAATATTTGCAACACTTAAAAGCATGCATTTTGAACTTTAGCTCAACATTATCACTGTATTTCATAAAATAAATTGCTCGAGGGAAATTATGAAAAACGTTGCTGATATAATGAGCTAAGCGTTAGAATTTATGATGAGTTTTATTCCTCTGTGTTGAGCATTATTTATATGCATGCAGTTATAATTTAAGCAGATAGATTTTGGAATTTGTTAGAGCGCTGCTGCAAATATAATTGCATGCATTAGAGACAAGATGTTGCCGCTGCTTGAAATTGTAACTTTAGCTCATACTTAAAATTATTGCAAACATAAATTTTAAATTCTCACTCAACATGATGAACTAGTTATTTTTGTACAAAAAATTCGTTCCTAATGACTTGACAATCTCTTAAATCTGACATATTCTGAATTATTTTACTTATTCAATTCAATTCAATTCAATTCAATTTTATTGAGGCTTTTTTTTTAATTCGATTACAATTCAGTCAATACTTAGAATTAATATTTACATGATCATTTAGAATTATGTGTGTTATTCTAAGCCTAAAATAAGTGAAGCAGCTTGCTTACATGTAATAGAAGAATATGATACATATGATTGTTTTATTTAGCGTGAATATAATGCTTGCTCCCGGCATAAGTTGGTATCATAGAGACGTTTTGTCTCTATCAAATATACTTACAAACTATACAAAACACTTAAAACTAAACTTAAAGCTAAAACTATACACCAAGAGGTGTTTTTTTATACATTTGAATGGAATATTGGTGAAGTAGCGTTACAATACATGTATGAGTGAAAATATACAACAATATTTTATAACAATTAGCCTCTGTGAGTGTTTGAAAGAGATTTATCATAAAATGCTGGTAGCAGGGGGGTGTCAAAATCAAGATCGGTTTCAATTATTTCGTTTAAGATGCCAATTAGAGAAAGGTAGTTAACAGAAGACCAGTTGTATTGTTTTTGGAAGTCAAAGATATCTCTCAATAAGTCATTCTCATGAAAAGGGAGTCTATTTATAAATTTCTTTTTTTGAAGATGCAAAGCATATCGACATATTGGGTTGATCATGGCTTTCCTATAAATGAATTTATTTGAAAATCGTTTGGCAAAGGATTCGAAATTTTTATTGACACAACGTCTTAAAATATTTCGTTCGAGAATTTCCAATTCCTTGGCAATAGAAGGCGAGATGGAAAACCAAATTGGAAATGCGTATAATAAAACTGATCGGATGCTTACTTTATAAATCAAAAGCTTCGTGTCTTGGCTAAGGTATTTGTTGTTTAGAAGTTTCGCAAACATACCGGTAAAATTATGCGCTTTCTTAAGGTTCAACCTTGCATGTTTGTTAAACTTGAACAGGTTATTAAACTCTACGCCAAGGTATTTAATTTTATTATTGAAAATTATTTCTGAACCGCTTAGGAAAAGTTTTAAATTTTTGCTTTCTGGAGTGACTGTCCTTCTGCATTTGCCAGATGCATTTCTAATGCAGATAGCCTCTGATTTGGAAACATTGATTCGAATACCCCATTCATTATAAAAATCATTAATAATGTGCAGATGTCTAGAGACCTTGTTTAACGCAGATAAAGGAGATTCATCATGAGCGAACACAAGGCAGTCATCAGCATATAAGATACTCCTTGAGTCAGAAATAACATGTGGAAAGTCGTGAATAAAAATATTGAAAAAATGAGCAGCCAGCACTGAACCCTGAGGAACGCCACTCTTAACTAGACCGAGATTTGAAACTAAATTATTAATTTGGACACAAAATTTTCGATTAGAAAAAAAACTTCGAAATAGTTCTAACAAGTACGGGTCGAAACCGAGGTTTATGAGTTTAAAGAGGATACCGTCCTGAAAGGCTCTATCAAATGCTTTTTCTATATCTAGGTATACCGCGACTGTGCATTTTTTTTTTTTTGACGTAAGTTAAGGATGATTTTATCCTGAAAGACCAATAATGCATGAACCGTTGAGTGAGTTTTTTTAAAAAGCCAAATTGGTAAAGAGGTATATACCTATCACCTAGGTTAAGTTCCATTTTTAGTTTCAGTATGTGTTCGAAGAGCTTTCCTAGATTGGATAACATTGAAATTGGGCGGTAATTATTTAAGTCATTATTATCTGGTTTCTTTTTAATAGCAATTATGTTTGCAATTTTCCATTTATCCGGGAAGTAACCGTTATTTAAGCAGTTATTAAATATAATAGTTATGAAATTAAGGGCTAAAACCGGGAATTTTTTAATGAAAAAATTTGAAATTTTATCTAGGCCGGAAGATTTTTTGTTATTTATATTTTTTAAGATGTATTCAATAGTCCCTGCCTTAATAAAATGAAATTCATTCTCATTGTTAAGAGAATTGAAGTCATTGTCAAAGTTATATATTGAAGGGGGCAATCCAGATAAGCTGGTTGAAACTAAATTTTTTATATCTAGTGCATCATTTCTGTTAGGAATCTATTTTCTGAATAGATTCGTTCAAAATGTTGGCGAAATGCTACTAGTTTATCATCCTCATCGTTAATGATAGTTCCATTATCAGAGATTTCTGAACAAGCCAACTTTCTTTTGTTACTAACAATTTTGTAAATTTGTTTATATGCTGTGGGGCCAGGGTTTTTTACGTTCTAATTTTGTTTTGAAATGTTTGGCTTGATCTAACTGGACTTGCTCCTTAATGATAATTTTAAGAAGTTGAATTTGATTTGATAAAAGCTTATATTCGTCATTGGTTCTATTGAAATGCCTATGAAATAATTTTTTTAAATCTTTTTGCCAAGAATGTTTAATTTTGAAAAGTTTAAGAATGTTTTCAGAAATGAAATATTTATTTCTTTTGTATTCGATTTTTTCAGAGTGCAAGGACACAGCAGAATTGACAATTGAAGTAAACTTGTCAATATGAAAGTCTATATCAGAGTTTTGGAGGTTTGTGTTGTTTGGAGGAAAGTTTTCAGCAAGGGAAGCTTCTAAATCTCGGCTTAAATTAGATCAATTTGTTTTTTTAAAAGAGGTAAAAAAATAAGGGCTTTTGATAATGAACTCGACGTCATTGAGATTGATTTTTAACCGTATTGGAAAGTGATCAGAAAAGGTTGCGAGGCTTGTCATAGAGAAGTTTTGGTTAATTAAGTCAATAAGATTGGTGCTTATTAGAAAGTGGTCAAGAAAGGATCCAGCAGAAGGAAAAGAAGGTCTGCTATCAGAGATTCGGGTAAAGTCCAGAGCGTGAGCTTGTAAACAGTTTAAAAATATTTAACCATTACTATTTTCAAAATTATCGCCCCAAATAGGGTTTCTAGAGTTGAAGTCGCCACCTATAATTGTGCCTTCAAAATTTTTTGAGAATTTAAGAATTTCACATAACCTTGAATAAATGTGTGCAGACGAAAAATTACAAGAAATGTATATGGAACCTAGTAAGATGAATTTATGAGAACCGTTCCCGAATAAATTTAATTTAATAAAGCAGTGTGGAAAATGCACTCCTTGAATTGAGACTCGAGAATAAGTGAAGCTCTTTTTCAGTGCAATGACTACACCTAGAGGAGAATGGTCGTATACAAAATCAAATTCTTCTAAGAACACTTTTGGATTTCTTAGATGACATTCTTGAATAAAGCCAAAATCTATGTTATGAGTTTGAAGTAGTTTTAAGAGTTCAATTTTTCGACTTGTTTCAACTAAAGATCTTACGTTAAAAGTGAGAAAATTAATGTCATTACGAACCATAAGAGTTTTTGATTTGGGTTAATAATTCAATAAATTGTAATTTTGCTTGATCAATGCGTAAATTTTTATAATTATTCAAGAATTTTTGAATTCGTTGTTCTAGTGTTAGTTATTCGGGGATCATAAAGAATTTAGATAGTTTAAGAAATTCTTCTATTATTGGTGGTCTGGAGTTAGGTGTAGCTGAAAATTGATTTGAAAAGGTTTGGTCACTCTTATTATTGAAGAGACTTGCATAGGACTGTTTTGGGATTAAAACTCCTGATTCAGTGACAGCTTGTACAGTGTTATGCTTTGCTGCTTTTTTTAAATCAGCTGCATCCTTTAGCTTTTTGTTTTTGATAGCTAGAAATTTTTGGTAAACCTCGCAGCTTCTCCAATTTGCAGGGTGACCGAACTTTTTGCAATTATTACAAAAAGGATTTGGATTTTCAATTCGATTTAAAGGGCATTCCCCAGGATCATGGTTTTCACTACATTTTATGCAAACATATTTTCTGTTGCAGTTTCTTGAGGTATGCCCCCAATGCTGGCAGCGTTTACATTGAATTTCTTTATTTTTACTTTTTGGAGATTCCCAACTGACTGTTTGACTTTCCCAGATGATTTCCCAGATGACTGTGTTAAATCGATTTGTGATGCAGCTTGTGTTAATGGATGCTCAATACTTGCAGGAGTTGCATTGATGTCTAATGATCCAGAAGGAAGTTATTTTATATACTTATTCAAAAATCAAGAAGATCGCAATTTCTTACAAATGCAAGGCAAACAGGCTGTATGATCGATGTCAACATAAAGTTAGAGCGAAAAATAGACGAACACCATGAAAGAAAGATAGAGAGGCATAGAAGAAAGTTCTCTGGATTGCATAAAATATTTACATTATTTATAAAATGTTATAAAATTACAAAAAAAGGATGAATAACTATTTTAATTTTATGAAAAATATTAACCAATTCCAATTTTAATATGAATTCTCTGCATTCCAGAACATTCCAGATACAGAGCTAAAGGTAAATACAGAGTTTTTGAAGTCTAAAGTTGGACTGAGAGAAGGCGGACTTATTTTTGGAAACCAAAAGTAATCAGCAAATAAATTAGAGTGCGCCTTTAATCAGATGTTTTATGAAGGTTTGACATTCGAACTGAAAGGACGTTAGATTGACTGTTATTATTTAATTATGTCCAAAAGTTTGATTGTTTTTTAGTTTAAGGCTTAATTCAGAAGAAATTATATAGTTGCCATAAAGGATCTTGTTTAGCGCATCAAAGTAGTTTTTAAAAGATAGTTATGTGATTCTTAGAATCGGGTGGGCATAGTTGTCTTTTAAACCTTTCAAAGCCTTAATCGTTCTATTTTTCAAATTCGACAATTTTTTTTAAACCATGGTATCAACAAGATTTCTTTAACTAGAATAAAATAGTGAGTGGCGTCCAAAAAAGTCTCAATATATAGATTGTACATCGACTCCATTAAAATGGAGTCCCTAGGGACTGGTTGCAGTATCTATATGTCATGATATTAATATCTACTGTTTTGATTATGATAAAAATAAATGAGGTCAGCTCGCTCGGCACCTTCGTGATGAGCAAGGTCCCTGAAGAAGACATCTTGATCCAATCCTAAGCTGAAATCGAAGACAAAACCACGAAAAGAACACATATTTAGATAAAATTAAAACCCAACGAAGAAGTTCCATCAACCAACCCATCTTTCACCCTATCCGAAAAGAAGCAATCAACTCAACAAAGACAAACACAGCTAAGCCTAAACCTAAAGGTAAAGTAAACAGTTTTATTGAAAAAAAAACTTATAACTAATCTCTTTCTTTTTCTCAAACCCTACCACCCGCGTTCATCACCCAAACAATATCTTTTAAAGTTTTCATGTGATTATCTACCACTTGCAGCGAATATTGTTTTTGCTCCTCATGTTCTGCATTGAATTCGATAGTCAAAGCCACAGCTTTTTCTGCGAGCCATTAACAATTTTAAGCTATTGATTGATTATTTATGATTAAGAGCGTGATTATTTAAGAGCATGTTTATAAGCTAAGTTATAACACCACTCTGCAGGGGGTCATTTTGTAAAAATTCATAAGAAATATTTAGTGTTTTGAAAAAAGTGGAGTATTCTGTGTGAGGAATTTCTCTAAATTGACATTCGAATAATTATTTATGGGTAAAACCTTCCTCAAATTGGTTTGGTTATTGCATCTACGATTTTTTGTGGGTGTTTGTTGTCAATGTTTGATCAAAGAATGCAAAATTTACCAGCTCTGCTCCAAAGTACCACAAATGTAATCAAACTTTTTGAGAGCAACTCCTGTTGTATGCAGACTTATACGGTTTAGCTGTTTATTCACCAAAACAGTGATGACCGTGGCATACAGGTTAAGTATGTGGCTTAGCATGCTCGTAGCCCGGGTTCGATCCCCAGCAGCGGCGAAAAGTTTTTTCAATAAAACATTTTTCTGATCGGTCACCACCTCTCTGCAGACAATGGCAAACCTCAGAGAGTAAATAATGCCATGTAAAGCTTCTTGATAACATCAACTTTAGCTGTTCGAAGTCGGCATAAAACATGTAGGTCCAGTTCTCGGTTAATTGTGTGCAAACATTTAATAACACACACAACACAATTGATCATAAGAAGCTCGATCAAAGTCCTTTCAAGGGCTGAAATGGCCAATTTGTTTTTTTTTTAAACAGTTTATCCAAAAGAAAGCTAATTTGATTACCTTTCTAAGCACCGAAGAAACTCCAAGTCGTTTTTAGGTCGCCTTACGTTTTTTTTTACGACACGAACACACTTCTTCTTTACATTTACAGTCGACGTGCAGTAATACGAATGCTCTTAAATACAAATTTCCAATAATACGAATGCAATATTTTTTGCAAAAGAGACTCTATAGTAAGAATTATAGTTAAATTTGCTTCTCGAAAATACGAATAACTAAGCCCCAATTTTTGCTCAATTTGCCGAAAATCATAGTTTAGGTTTGAATTCGCCGACTTCAAAAACCTATTTCTTGAATAAAATTTTAACCAAAATTTTTAAAAATAGAGGAATACTATTGAAAATTTTAAATTTTTACTTCAATCAATAGTCCTTCATAGCGTAAAATGGCCTGGAATCACTTCCAATGGTCAAGTTATCAAAATTGGATGAATGGAAAGAGGACATTTGTAATGTCTTTTCTTCTTAATTTTTTTCTAATTTGCTTAATTTAGTTTTTTCGCGAAGTGGAATCAAATTGTGATTGTTATTGGATATCTGTAATGTCGGATGCATATTTCGTGATTGTTGAAAAATTTAAGTTTTGTGTGAAAATATGGACAAATTAAAAAAACTACTTTCTTTATAAGTGAAGTTATCCGTGAAGTACTGGTTGTCTAAATCAAGCCTTTGTACGTTAAAAAAAACGTGATTTTTTAAGCACTCATACGAACGGAGGAAAATGCCGCTTCATCATGAAAACCGGCGAGTTTAAAAAAATGGAGTAAGAAGCGTTATGGAGTTAGACTACTAAAACAATATGCGGAAAAATTGTCGTCGTCGAAAGATCTTGTGAATCCATTCATAAATAAATTGGATGTTGTCATGAACGGATTCCACCTTTCGCATGAAGCAGTATTTAATACGCATGAAACTGGCCTCTTTAAGAAAATGTTGCCTGACCAGACCTATGTACATTCAGATGAAAGAAAAGCACCTTACCGCAAAGTTTAAAAAAAAAATAAATAAGACTTCAGTTAACTTCAATATATTTGTTTTTTTTTTTAATACTAAACAAAGTGACATTCTAGTAATAAATACGAATTTTTCGATTTTACGAAAGGGCCTGACATTATATAATTCGTATTACTGGACGTCGACTGTACATACCGAAACATTTATAATAATATAATATTATGTATAAACTGAAGGGTTTTTTAAAAGTTTTCAAATAATTGTATTTTGCCATTTAGCGAGTTTTTTTTTTTTTTAGGACAATTTGTCGTGTTTTTAAGGCCTTATTCTCTTTCAGCAAAAAATTTTTTCGACTTTTTTTCTTGCATTTTTTTATAGCTTGGACATTTAAGAATATAACCCTAAAAGGGTTTTTTTTTTCGAAATACTTTAGAAGATATGGCCATTTTTGTGGGGTCATGTCTTCGCTAAAATGAGTAGTTTTGAAACTTTGAACGCGTTTATCTCGAAACCACGTTTTTCGAGCTGGCGGCCACGATTCCGCCAGTTCTACTGAACCGATTTGAATGAAACAAAGTTTAATCGACGTAGAATTGTCACCATTCTGGCCCGTAGTAAAATAAATTTTTTAATTTTGCGATTTTTTTTACTATTTTTTTTTTTACACTAAACTACAAAAAAATGGGTCCAAATTCGAGTTGTCAATTTCAAGTGGCCGCCATTTTGTCAAAAAAAATCGCAAAATTTTTATTTTACTACGGGCCAGAATTACATCTATGCTGATCATAACCCTATATTTTTTTCAGACGCTCCTGAGGGCCGGAATCGTGGCCGCCAGCACCATGCCTTTTTTTTTGAGGGCCAACTTTGACGGTGCCATCATCTATGGACAGCCCCTATATCGCGGCGAAAAAAATTTTTTTATTTTTTTTCATTCATTACTAATTCAATAAAAAAAACAAAATTCAAATATCTTTTTGCGTTTTCAAATGAGAATTTTTTCAAAAAGGGTCCAAAAACAGCAAGCTGAAGGAGAATAGGGCCTTAAAGTTCATTCGTGTTATGGTCCCCCAAAATCCCCCAAAATTCGCAATATGTTATAAGAAAGAAAAATACATTTTTATCCAAAAAAATGTCGGTGGAGCAAAATAAAAAAAGAATTGTTTGATAAAAAATTTAAAACATTTTTTTTTTTTTAATTTCAGGATCTACATTTTACCAAAAATAATCAGAATAGTTTTAAAAAAAAAAGAAAACTAAAATAAGTCTAAAATATTCCTAAAAATTTGCTATTAAAATAAATTTAATATTTGTATTGGCATAGATAACATATTTTATAAAATAATTCGAATCCTGTAAATTATCAAAATTACTTTTAAGCAAGTTTTACAAAGTTCAGGAGGTCAAAGTTATTTTGATCTGAAGGTATATCTGTTTCATTTAGGGTTGAACTTTTAGAAAGTTGACGCGTACCTAAGAAAAGAAGATGTTTAATTTTTCCATACAATTTTTAACCGAACTTATATGCAGTTTACTTATACATTTTTCAGACTGAAGAAGTTCTCGTTCATTTGTTGAATAGTACTTAATAGTAAGTGACGCTAGTCTTCATGTACTAAGAATACCAATGCATAATTTTAGAGCAGGTTCTGGTTCAGGCTAAACAGGTTCCAAAAAGCATAACAATAACAATTATGAACAGTTTGAGCGATTTAGAGCACGATATTTTTTTTATATATTAAGATTTTATATTTTGTAGAAATTTAATGAACTGAAGTGGTTAACCATTCGCTGGTACATGAAAAGTAGACCGAATAGCAGCTCAATTTAGCTTCGAAGGAGTATCAAATTTTCTTGGTGTTGTCTATAAAACATCACATTTATTTGGCGGCGTTAATATTGCAGACGTACATTAACTTATCTATTAACTACTACTATATAATGAAAATAATTCCAGTGCATGTGTTTAAACGAAACAGGCTTGTACTTCAGATTTGCTGCAATACCCATGCCATCATCATCATATCCATCATCATTGAAATTGTTTTAAATGACATCTAATTAATTAATCTGCAAGTATTATTATTTTAGTAATTTCTAAAAGCATAGCATTCATTATGAGTACAACAACTTCTGAATCAACATTCGAAACACAACACAATTCTAGTCTTAAAAAAAGCTTCTTAGCCACTTCAAGCGCAAAATTGTGAATACATTTATTTGCTAAGTTGCTATCATTTATGAAATCTGCTGTTGTGCTTTTGAATTTTTGATTATTTTTTATTTTTTTATAACAGTCAGATGCAAGTTTTGACCTTCCACAACCATAACATTTGCATAAATTTAAAATTTAGTGCTTTGTCTGTATTATTTTGCATACAAAAATAAGAAAGAAGCCAGAGAAAATGAAATACGTTTCTGCCTGACATTTCAGCACTCTTGACATTTCAGTTTCAGACGCTCTTACTCAAAACATTGTTGCTAATGATTTTTGTTTTTTTTTTTTTTTACTTTCTATCCAATCATAAGATTAATCAAAAGTTTTTATAACAAAGAATAAGCAATTTGTGGAGTAAAATTCATTGCAAAATTCCTAGCTGCAAAATTTATCAGTACAACATCCTTCCATAACTAGCCAGCACTCAGTAATTGCATGGTTCATAACATACACGCCTGGCAGAGAAATCATCACCATCTTTTTGATGAAGCCAAAATGCTTCAAGTGTTGTTTTTTCATGATAAGTAACTAAAAAGTCATAGCAGCAATTTGTTGTGCTATGTTTTTGCTTAACTTTTTTTATTCAATTTTAATAACGGTAAGTAGAAAATGCGATTAGAATGAAGTTGATGTTTTTTTTTTTTTTTTTTTTTTTTTTTTACAATATAAGTGGTTGGCAATGTGGTTTTGCATAAGTCCTTGTATTAAAAATATTTGTTTTTTTTTGCATGTACCTTATGGCAACATTTTCAAGTGAAAATAGAAATACTGAAGCTCCATGCGACCCAGAGTTTTTGTTTGTTGCTGGTGAGACAAACTTTTTTGTTAGGCAACAAATTCTTGACAAAAAAGAAAAAAAAATAACGACAACAAGAGAGTTTGAAAAGTTTGCTCATTGATTTGCAAGGTTAAGAAATTGACAATAAGTAAATCACTTTATAAATTGCAAGACTGTCAGACTGACTGAAAGTCACTTCAATATAACTAAACAGTCAACAGCAGTGTTCAGTATTTGAGTGAAGAGCAGCCAAAATAGCAGAAAATTTGCCAAAATCAAATTGAATTTCCTTGAGTGCTTGGCGGTGGCTAAAAAAACAAACCACACTCTACATTTCTAAACACACATGCATTCTTTCCCATACCTATAAAGCTCAAGCGACTTGAACTTATTCAATTACCTCTTCAGAACGTTGTGGTCCAACAGCGCTGAATACCAGCCCAACTGCTGTTGCTTGTGTTTTTGCATTTGAGCCAACATTTGAATTAAAATTTTCTGTCATTTATTGAGATAAACTTTTTGAATTTAATAAAGCTGCAAAATCTTGGACACGGGCTACTGTGGCTGTCTGTGTTTGTATTTATTTACTTGATCTTTTTTTTTATTTTTTTTGCATTAATTTAGCAGGGCTTTTGGTTTTTTTGCCTAAGCAGAATGGTCTTACTTTATATTTGACTAGATATTCTGATAAATAAAGGTTTCCAAAGATATTATTAGCTTCCGTTGAGGTACAGATTTTGATAGAAAGAAATGTTTAATTTTTTAAAGAAGCTCATAGAGTATAGCTGATATAGCTTGTGTTGCGGTGGTTAGGTTAAATTTATTATTGATATTGTTGCTTATGTGATGTTGATGTAGATGGTAAGTTGATGTGATGTTGATGTGATGTTGATGTGATGTTGATGTGATGTTGATGTGATGTTGATATGATGTTGATGTGATGCTGATGTTGATGTTGATGTTGATGTTGATGTTGATGTTGATGTTGATGTTGATGTTGATGTTGATGTTGATGTTGATGTTGATGTTGATGTTGATGTTGATGTTGATGTTGATGTTGATGTTGATGCTGATGTTGATGTTGATGTTGATGTTGATGTTGATGTTGATGTTGATGTTGATGTTGATGTTGATGTTGATGTTGATGTTGATGTTGATGTTGATGTTGATATTGATGTTGATGTTGATGTTGATGTTGATGTTGATGTTGATGTTGATGTTGATGTTGATGTTGATGTTGATGTTGATGTTGATGTTGATGTTGATGTTGATGTTGATGTTGATGTTGATGTTGATGTTGATGTTGATGTTGATGTTGATGTTGATGTTGATGTTGATGTTGATGTTGATGTTGATGTTGATGTTGATGTTGATGTTGATGTTGATGTTGATGTTGATGTTGATGTTGATGTTGATGTTGATGTTGATGTTGATGTTGATGTTGATGTTGATGTTGATGTTGATGTTGATGTTGATGTTGATGTTGATGTTGATGTTGATGTTGATGTTGATGTTGATGTTGATGTTGATGTTGATGTTGATGTTGATGTTGATGTTGATGTTGATGTTGATGTTGATGTTGATGTTGATGTTGATGTTGATGTTGATGTTGATGTTGATGTTGATGTTGATGTTGATGTTGATGTTGATGTTGATGTTGATGTTGATGTTGATGTTGATGTTGATGTTGATGTTGATGTTGATGTTGATGTTGATGTTGATGTTGATGTTGATGTTGATGTTGATGTTGATGTTGATGTTGATGTTGATGTTGATGTTGATGTTGATGTTGATGTTGATGTTGATGTTGATGTTGATGTTGATGTTGATGTTGATGTTGATGTTGATGTTGATGTTGATGTTGATGTTGATGTTGATGTTGATGTTGATGTTGATGTTGATGTTGATGTTGATGTTGATGTTGATGTTGATGTTGATGTTGACATTGATGTTGATGTTGATGTTGATGTTGATGTTGATGTTGATGTTGATGTTGATGTTGATGTTGATGTTGATGTTGATGTTGATGTTGATGTTGATGTTGATGTTGATGTTGATGTTGATGTTGATGTTGATGTTGATGTTGATGTTGATGTTGATGTTGATGTTGATGTTGATGTTGATGTTGATGTTGATGTTGATGTTGATGTTGATATTGATGTTGATGTTGATGTTGATGTTGATGTTGATGTTGATGTTGATGTTGATGTTGATGTTGATGTTGATGTTGATGTTGATGTTGATGTTGATGTTGATGTTGATGTTGATGTTGATGTTGATGTTGATGTTGATGTTGATGTTGATGTTGATGTTGATGTTGATGTTGATGTTGATGTTGATGTTGATGTTGATGTTGATGTTGATGTTGATGTTGATGGTGATGTTGATGTTGATGTTGATGTTGATGTTGATGTTGATGTTGATGTTGATGTTGATGTTGATGTT
Organism: Tetanocera ferruginea; assembly: GCA_958299015.1. Taxonomy (NCBI): domain Eukaryota; kingdom Metazoa; phylum Arthropoda; class Insecta; order Diptera; family Sciomyzidae; genus Tetanocera; species Tetanocera ferruginea. The sequence continues at coordinate 163,638,534 of OY282640.1, read as the reverse complement.
GATGTTGATGTTGATGTTGATGTTGATGTTGATGTTGATGTTGATGTTGATGTTGATGTTGATGTTGATGTTGATGTTGATGTTGATGTTGATGTTGATGTTGATGTTGATGTTGATGTTGATGTTGATGTTGATGTTGATGTTGATGTTGATGTTGATGTTGATGTTGATGTTGATGTTGATGTTGATGTTGATGTTGATGTTGATGTTGATGTTGATGTTGATGTTGATGTTGATGTTGATGTTGATGTTGATGTTGATGTTGATGTTGATGTTGATGTTGGTGTTGATGTGATGTTGATGCCATATTGATGCGATGTCAATGTGATGTTGATTTACTGTTTATGTGTTGTTGATTTGATGTTGATGTGATATTTATGTGATGTCGATGTAATGTCGATGTGATGTCGATGTGATCTTGATGTGATTTTAATGTCATGTTGATGTTATACTAATGTGATGTTGATGTGATGTCGATGTGATGTGTATGTGAAGTTGTTGTTATTTTTATGTGATGTTGATGTTTAGAATTTATTTAGAAATAGACATATAAGACAGAATATTTTAAATGTAGTATAAGAATTTTGGAAAAAGAACAATTTGTACATTACAACTTAATATATATAACTTAAGATTAACATCAAGTGATTTCTCTTAAAAGACATGAATACTATCAACAACAGTTGATTTAACAATAAATAATAATAATCAGAAAAATCGAGAAAATACAAAACGATTAAAGAAAATACGAGACAATAAAAACTGTATGAAGCAATAAAAAATAAAAATTCAATTAAAGAGTTTAATATTAAATGTATTCAAGAATAGAAGAAGTATAATCAAAAAGTAAAGGCAGAAGAATATAGAATTAAGATAGAGATAGCTATAAAAATAATGCTGTATAATTTATGTTGAAAATGTTATGCTGATAAAATGATGAAGTGATGTTGATGTCAAATTAATGAAGAAGCTATATTGGTGTGATGCATATGTTTTGTTTTGTTTTGTTGTGGTGTGCTGTGAAGTTATATGATTTAATATGATGTGATGTGATGTTGTTGCTGATGTGATGTTGATGTGATGTTGATGTCATGTTGATGCGATATTGATGTGATGTTGATGTGATTTTGCTGCGATGGTAATGTGATTTACATAAGATTTTGATGTGATGTTGATGTGATGTTTATGTAATTTTGATGTGATGTTTTTTTAGTTTAGTTTAGTTTAATGAGTCTATGGTTGATGAACTGAAGAAGTGAAATTGATGTAAAATTCATGTGATTTGAGTTTTTGTTAATATTATAATGAAGTGATGCATGGATGTGATGCATAATGTATTGTTTTGTTGTGGTGTGCTGTGAAGTGGTTTATTATGATGTGATGTGATGTTGGTGATAATGTGATGTTGATGTGATGTTAATGTGATGTTGATGAGATTTTGATGTGATGTTGATGTGATGTTGATGTACTGTTGATGTTATGTGGATGTGATGTTTATATGATGTTGATGTAATATTGCTGTGATTTTGATGTGATATTGTTTTTTCGTTTAGTTAAGTTGACTGAGTCTATGGTTGATTAACTGATGAAGTGATATTAATGTAAAATTGATGTGATAAGAGTTTATGTTAATATGATGTTGAAGTGATGCATTGATGTGATGCATAATGTATTGTTTTGTTGTGATGTGCTGTGAAGTAATTTATTATGATGTGATGTGATGTTAGTGTGATGTTAATGTGGTGGCCATGCGATGTTGATGTGATGTTAAAGGTGGTGTCCATGTGATGTTGATGTGATTTTTAAGTAATGTTTGTGTAATGTTTGTGTTATAATAACATGATGTGATGTGAAGTGATCATATGATGTGATGTGATCACATGATGTGATGTGATCGTAAGATGTGATGTGATCACATGATGTGATGTGATCGGAAGATGTGATGTGATCTCATGATGTGATGTAATCTTATGATGTGATGTAATCACGTGGTGTGATGTGATCACATGATGTTATGTGATAACATGATGTAATGTGCTCACAGGATATGATGTGTTCACATTATGACATGTGATGTGGTTTAATGTGATTTATATTATGCTTAATGAAGTTAAAGTTAAGTATAGTAGGAAAAAGTTTTTATGTTGATATCCAGGCGGCTAGCAATTATATCCTGATTTTGGCTTTATTATAAAAAAACTCAGCCTATTTCTTTACTTGCTAAAGAACAGAAAGGGTTTTAATCCTTTATATAATATATGTTACGTAACAAAACTGTCTTATTCTTTTCAAAAAAAAAAAAAAAATAACCAAAACACTAAACTTATGAAAGTTGCCAACAACATAAAAACACAGTTGCGCACAAAAACTTTTAAGTGGTGAATAGAATAAACGGTGTGAAAAGCATTTCAACAGCTTTTAACAATTTTTGCCTCATTTCCGAGTGCATCTTTAAACTTAGAACAAAGCCAAAATATAGTGAAAAGTGGCGTTAAAAAAAAATGTGAGAACACTTTAATAACTACCTTTTAGCATTAAAGTTAAGTGCAGCCACTGCTTGGTGCAGACTTGAAATAATTTAACAACATAAAGATACGCAAGCCAAAACAAGCAGTAGAAACACTCGACAGCTACAACAACATGCTACAACAACCAGTGCACACAGCTTATCATTTCAACACTTTCAGCCACACATTCATTCAGTGTTGCATGTCAAACACTTGTGACAGTCAAAAGAGTGCAAAAGAAAATAAAAAAAAAATACTGTAAACTTAAAAGATATAAAAAGGCTACACCATAAAGCACAACAAAAACCACAACAACCAGAGTTGTCGTCAACAACGCTTGAAACATAAATAAAATCTTAAGCCTAACAGCAGCATAAAAGCATGAAAAAAAAACATAACTTAAAGGAGCATAAAAATGCTGAAAAGAAAAGAAAAATATTAAAAAAGAAACACCAAATTTGTTTGCTGTTTATGAAAGTTAGTCTGTAGAAAGTTGTTTAACGTCAATGCTTGATTTTAAATTTAAACATTTGCATTGGTGTGTGGTGGCAGCTACTTGCTTTCCAGACACTTTTACGCTACATGCTATAGAATCAATGTTGCACAACATTTGCTAACAATTTTAATGCAATTAAAATGCTACAGCACAGCATGTGGCAGATATATTAATTTTTATGTTTAAATAAGCAGAGAGTTGCTCACAAATGCGTTCAGTTGAGTCCATCAGCCTTCATGCTATCCATGCTTATACATTTTTCTCAATTAAAAAATTGTTTATCTTTTCTCCCCTATCTATATCTCTATCTCTTTTTCTGTTTTTCTAATGGTTAAAGCAGAGTTTTCTAGCTTAATGGACTTAACTTTTAATGGCAAAAACAAGAGCAACAGCAGCAAAAGCTTTTAAAATGAAGTTAAGCTTATTTTAATTAAGTTTGTAGCAAGTTTAAGACAAAAGTTGTGTTTGACTTCTAGAAAAGATTCTATTAATTTTTATTATTATTATTAAATTATAGGTTAGCTTTATAGGTAAGTTAATTTTAATCTTCCTTTTTTTTTTTTTGTTGATAAAACTTTCAGAAAAAAATTATTTAACTAACTATTAACAACAATAAAAAAGTGCCTGCTTTTAACTTTTAATAATTTCAATGCCTGGATATAAGTAGCAGTTTTATGCACAAAAAAATTTCTGCAAATTCTTAAAATTAGCTGCTATAGCTGTAACAGAAATCAAAAACTTTCAAGATAACAAAAATATCTTCGATGTAATTAAAATATTTCCTAAGAACCGGTACAGTTAGTTTTGTTTTTGAATCATAAAGTTTTAATATCTACTTTTTAATTTTAAAATTGCTTTAATTAAAGCCATTTTAGCACCTGGTTCCTTGTTAAGTTATGTAACTAATTTGATGTGAAAACTGTCAACATTATTTGAATTTCCTCTTTACTTCCGTTCTTTACAAATACATATAAATAAGGTGCTTAACAGCTTCATAAAGTTCATTAAGCTATCGTCGTCAGCTTTAATAAAGCCGTTCATTAAAATTAAATTTTAAGCTACACAGATATAATATCTAATTACTTAGCCAGAAAATAATTAACTTTGTTGTTGTTCAAGTAACTGTTGTTGTGATTGTTATTGTTGTTATTTTTGATGTTCGAGCATAAAAACTTTTTAATTTCTGTTGTTAGTGTAGTCAGACGTAGAGCCACAGGCGGCTAGCTAAAAAAGCTTAGTGGTTTATTTGCTACAACTCTTGCAAATAGCAAAGCTCAACATTTTGGCGCTTTTAACTTTGTTTGTTTTTCTTTAAGCCAAAAACTCTGTGTATAACATAAATTAAAGTTAGTTTCATTACAATAAGTTTGTGTGTGAGTTGATGTTGCAATTATGTAAATGTATGTGCATTTGTGTGCTTGAACAGAGATGCAACTGTGTGAGCTGTTTGCATTCCAGAGCTGTTCAGCTCAGTGGTTGCTGGAAAATAAAACCCAATAAGTAAAATAAATAAAATAGTGTACAAACAACAAAAATATGCTGCCAGACCACCGAAAAGCCACAGCACAAAATCAAATTATTTTAAACATTTTAAAGAAATTAGCAAAATTATTTAATTAGTTTTGAAAATAAGATTACTGCACGTTTCCTAGACTAAAGTTTTAACTAAAATAGTTCAGTTGTTTCAAAAACGTTTTTTGTAGAATACCAAAATTTTGATAAGCTTTATTTGTTTTATGTAATTCTGAATTTAAAACAGCTTGGCTGGCAGATGAGAAAATACTGCAAGTAAAATTATGGTCAAAATGTTTAATTTGGTAAACGGTTAAGTTGATTCAGGTTTAATAACCAATGGGTAAAAAACGGTGGCCTATTAAAAAACTTTTTCAGAATTTTAAGCACTGACTTATATGAACATATATAAATCACTCCTAGAGTAAAATCAAAGTGTGTTTAACTTAGAAATTAACCAACTCTCAAACATTTAAAGATTCCAGGTGCCGAACATATTTAGTGAAGACCCACTTGATTTGAGAACGGTGAGAAAGATAAGGACGAAAGAATTGAAAATTAAATGAAACAAGGGTAGGTGATATGGATGGACCATGTCCATGGATATGGATATGGATATGGATATGGATATGGATATGGATATGGATATGGATATGGATATGGATATGGATATGGATATGGATATGGATATGGATATGGATATGGATATGGATATGGATATGGATATGGATATGGATATGGATATGGATATGGATATGGATATGGATATGGATATGGATATGGATATGGATATGGATATGGATATGGATATGGATATGGATATGGATATGGATATGGATATGGATATGGATATGGATATGGATATGGATATGGATATGGATATGGATATGGATATGGATATGGATATGGATATGGATATGGATATGGATATGGATATGGATATGGATATGGATATGGATATGGATATGGATATGGATATGGATATGGATATGGATATGGATATGGATAAGGATATGGATATGGATATGGATATGGATATGGATATGGATATGGATATGGATATGGATATGGATATAGATATGGATATGGATATGGATATGGATATGGATATGGATATGGATATGGATATGGATATGGATATGGATATGGATATGGATATGGATATGGATATGGATATGGATATGGATATGGATATGGATATGGATATGGATATGGATATGGATATGGATATGGATATGGATATGGATATGGATATGGATATGGATATGGATATGGATATGGATATGGATATGGATATGGATATGGATATGGATATGGATATGGATATGGATATGGATATGGATATGGATATGGATATGGATATGGATATGGATATGGATATGGATATGGATATGGATATGGATATGGATATGGATATGGATATGGATATGGATATGGATATGGATATGGATATGGATATGGATATGGATATGGATATGGATATGGATATGGATATGGATATGGATATGAATATGGATATGGATATGGATATGGATTTGGATATGGATATGGATATGGATATGGATATGGATATGGAAATGGATATGGATATGGATATGGATATGGATATGGATATGGATATGGATATGGATATGGATATGGATATGGAGGTCATAATTTAATTTTTTTTTTTAATTCGCTTAATATAAGTTTAAAAAAAAATGCGTTTTCCTTGATTAAGTTCTTGAAACATTTTAGCTTAACAATTGGCACTCAAGTGCGTATCCCGTCCAATACTTTTACTTGTATTGAGTTTATTTGAGTTATCAAATATAATTTGTGTGAGAATATTTATATTAATGCTTATCAAATATAACATTAAGTGTTCAGGCATTAAAGCTGATTACCGTACGATGTAGAGATTAACCAAGAAATGCTACCTGTACCTACAGTACCTGTTCACTGTGTTTAAGTTTAAGCAATAAACATCGGGCAAAGAGTGTACAAGACTACCCTATGGACCAAAAGATTGACAATGATAACAAAATCAAAACGAAGAAAACTGCACCCACCTTCTATATAAAGTGACGTCATCTAAACAGAAAATGTCATTAGAATCCAAACATCAATTTATTCAAATCAACTTTGATCTTTGATATGAACTCTGACTTTGATATAAGGAAAAATTGATTGAAAACTACGCCTACCTCCCATACAAAGTGACGTTATTAAAATTTCAAAACCTGCATAAATTTAAAAAACCAATGTAAAAAAAAAAAAAAAGAACAAATTGGCCATTTCAGCCCTTGAAAGGACTTTGACCGAGCTTCTTAGGATCGATTGTGTTGTGTGTGTTATTAAATTTTTGCACACAATTGACCGAGAACTGGACCTACATGTTTTTTGCCGACTCCGAACGGCTCATGTTCTCAAGAAGCTTTACATGGCATTATTTACTCTCTGAGGTTTGCCGTTGTCTGCAGAGAGGTGGTGACCGATCAGAAAAATTTTTTATTGAAAAAACTTTTCGCCACGGCTGGGGATCGAACCCGGGCTCCGAGCTTGCTAAGCCACACACTTAACCTGCATGCCACGGTCACCACCAAAAACCAATGTATTGACTTGATGTTTCACACATAAGCATTGATATTTAAATATACTCTGAGTAAAACCTTAAATTCCGCAAAGGAACATCATGAATGTCTGATTTTTATATGAAATTAGAGGCTATGAATACTACATACCACGGTCACCACCAAAAACCAATGTATTGACTTGATGTTTCACACATAAGCATTGATATTTAAATATACTCTGAGTAAAACCTTAAATTCCGCAAAGGAACATCATGAATGTCTGATTTTTATATGAAATTAGAGGCTATGAATACTACATTAGTAACATTTATAAAAAACTTCAATATTTTTTTTTAAATGTTTGAATTGTAAATTATGTTTTCTACACATTTTTAATTAAAACATCTCTTCTCATTTTTTAACAAATATAATACAGAATTGTTCTTAATTTTTTTTCTAGCAATTGTAAAGCATAAATAATATGTTCACAAGCCACGACAGACAAGTTGACAGTAAATGAAAAAAAAAAAATGTATCTTATCGCAGCACGTCAGAAGCAGCAGTGCTTTAGGCAGCTCATGACAGAGCTGCCAGAGCTGATAGAGTTGCTTTAGCGAAATATGCAAAATTGTGTAAATTTTAACATATTTAACTCTGATTTTTTTTTTTGCAACTGGTAATGTTTTTTGCAGAGGCAAAAATATTTTAATTTTTTTTTATCTCTTCACATTTTTGACGCAGAACTTTATAGCTTCAACATAATTTTACAGATATATTTTAAACTTTTTTTTCTTTTGCTGTGTTTTTGTTGTTGCCTTTGAGATACCCTCAGCAAAACACCCACGACGAACAACAACAACAACAAAAACAATTACAATATCAGCATGAGCAGCAAATTGTGGCTGTGAAGTCAGCCATGTTAAAAAAAATACTTCAACAAACCGAACATGATTTAACTCACTTGATGCTTTTCATAGTTCTACCAAAGTTAATTTGAATAAACGTCCTAGACAAAATATTGATCAACTTCTTGGCGCATCTTTGACGAAGATCATAAAACCCTGTGTTAAGTTATGCTCAACTCAAAAAGCATTTCCAAAGTCATTAATATATGAAGCACACATCTCTTCATCTTCCAAAACGTTGTCACGTTTACTGCAGGCAATAAATGATTTTGCTTGAATATTCTAGACCATAAATTTTCTACGCTCTGGCATTTCTTCGTCTGTAGGTGGTGATAATAGTTATTGTTGGATATTTTCAGCTGTTTGAATATCAAAACGTAAACTTTTATTTATTGACCTTAAACGAAAAATCATAGAACTATTCTGACGGAGGAGCAGAAAAAACAATAAAATTTACCACGGCTGGTACTTCTGCGAAGCCATAAATTTTCTGCTTTTATGAGTTTTTTTAATGCTGCCAACTGGCAGAAAACTATACGTGGCTAGTTGGCGGTAAAGGTAGTTGTTTTCTCTGTTTTAATGTAACTATTTGAAAAATGCATTTTAAGTTTTTACAAATGTTACTAAATGATAAAATGATAAAGTTGATTTATTTCTATTCGTTTAAAGTGGAATTTTATACAGCTTGCGAGAAAACTTCAGTCGACATGATTTCAAATAAAAAATTTCTACCAAAATTATAACGTTTAAGTATTTATAAGTGAATTCATAAGAATTCATATTCATAAGTGAACACAACAATCATGTAAACGTTTGTAAGCTATCGGCAAGTTTTAAAGAAGCAATACAGCTTGTATAAGCGATCGCTATGACTTATACAAAACTAAAAGTGAACATTTTAAGTGATTATAGCAGTTTATCGAACCTGTATTAAACTTGACATCGACATTGGAATCGACATTGACATCGACATCGACATCGACATTTTCATATGGGCTTCTCCCAAAAAAAGTCCACCAAAAGTGAAGAAAAACATTAAAATAAAGCACTCTTACAGATTTTACCTTAATTTTTTTTTTATTTTGATTAGTATTCCTGCTATGTAACTTGATTTTAACTTATTATGATTTATTTTTATTAAAATTTATAATGAACATCTTTACTGTATTTTACTACTGTTGGAAAAATTTGTCGCGTCCATGATGTCGTGTCCGTATTCGTACAATATCTATTTAAAAAAAGGTAAAAGATTTCATAAGTCTACGAAGTATATTTATCCTTTGACCTCAATTAACATGTATATTATAAATAAAAAAAGTTCTCAAAATTACGTAAATTAACTAAAACTTATATTTTTTGTCGCGTCCGTTCCATTGAATGATTGCTTATTACTTTGTACTAAATTTCGCCAATATTTTTATAATATGTAGCACTCTTTCATCGCGTTAGAACATTTAAAATACATATCGGCTCATTTTGTTTCTTTCTTGTTTTTCAAGTAATTAAAACCGTGCGGATGTCGCGTCCATGTCACTGGGAGATGCCCATATTACATTTAACATTTGACATTTGACATTTGACATTTGACATTTGACATTTGACATTTGACATTTGACATTTGACATTTGACATTTGACATTTGACATTTGACATTTGACATTTGACATTTGACATTTGACATTTGACATTTGACATTTGACATTTGACATTTGACATTTGACATTTGACATTTGACATTTGACATTTGACATTTGACATTTGACATTTGACATTTGACATTTGACATTTGACATTTGACATTTGACATTTGACATTTGACATTTGACATTTGACATTTGACATTTGACATTTTACATTTGACATTTGACATGTGACATTTGACATTTGACATTTGACATTTGACATTTGACATTTGACATTTGACATTTGACATTTGACATTTGACATTTGACATTTGACATTTGACATTTGACATTTGACATTTGACATTTGACATTTGACATTTGACATTTGACATTTGACATTTGACATTTGACATTTGACATTTGACATTTGACATTTGACATTTGACATTTGACATTTGACATTTGACATTTGACATTTGACATTTGACATTTGACATTTGACATTTGACATTTGACATTTGACATTTGACATTTGACATTTGACATTTGACATTTGACATTTGACATTTGACATTTGACATTTGACATTTGACATTTGACATTTGACATTTGACATTTGACATTTGACATTTGACATTTGACATTTGACATTTGACATTTGACATTTGACATTTGACATTTGACATTTGACATTTGACATTTGACATTTGACATTTGACATTTGACATTTGACATTTGACATTTGACATTTGACATTTGACATTTGACATTTGACATTTGACATTTGACATTTGACATTTGACATTTGACATTTGACATTTGACATTTGACATTTGACATTTGACATTTGACATTTGACATTTGACATTTGACATTTGACATTTGACATTTGACATTTGACATTTGACATTTGACATTTGACATTTGACATTTGACATTTGACATTTGACATTTGACATTTGACATTTGACATTTGACATTTGACATTTGACATTTGACATTTGACATTTGACATTTGACATTTGACATTTGACATTTGTCATTTGACATTTGACATTTGATGTTTAAATGAAAAGTAAGAAATCTTTTTTCAAAGCTTTTGTTCAAAACTTAAAATTTCTCAAAGAAAAAACTTGAACTTTTTGTTGTATCACATAAATATTTTTAAAGCTGCTAATAAAACTGCAGCATGACTCTAAAATAACATTTTTACAGCTCAAAATCAAAAATTGAAAATAAAAGTGAAGTCATAAATTTTGACGATTCGATTTTATTTTCGCAAATAAACAACATTTGCAACTTGCATTTTAAGAGCAAACGTCACAACATCATTAAATTGATATAAATTTAATGCAAGTTCCAAGTTTTAAGCACAGAAAATTCATAAAATCACTTGATCTGCGAAAATTTAACGAAACTGAAATAAATCTTAAAAACTGAATTTAATATATTTTAATGCACTTCAATGGAATTTATAACACACTGAAACTTGAAGCAAAGTCGAATTTCTAAAAGTTTGCTTGCATGTGAAACTTTAGCATTTTTGGCTAAAGTAAATGCAAAAAGTAGAGATATTAGAAAGCTATAAAAACTTATCCACTTGCAGCGTACTATAGACAAATGTGAACATAAACTTTATTAACTGTTACTGAACGGTGTCAACAGACAGACTTAGGTAGATTAGTTATTTTATTATGCAGCAATTCAATGAGAATTTTTTGTTGCTGGCGGGATAGTATAATAAAAATAATGTTGGCAATAAAAGCATCGAAAGAACGTTAAACTTGAACTTTTATTGCGAAATGGTAGTAAAGACACTAGCACAAGAACCGAACTTTTGGACAAAGCTATATTTATATGGATGTGTTTGTATGTGTGTGTATTAGAGGGAGCGTGCAGCATACATGCATACAATTAAGTTAAATAAAACAAAAGAAATTGCGCTGGGATTGGGCCAAAGATGGCTAATAAAATGTTAGCATTATTTCTGTTTAGCCAGCGCCTAAGTGTAGGCAATAAAATAGTTTATTTGGCTATTTGCAGCTAAATCAATAGCATAAAATTAATACCACAACTTAGTTGAGCGAAAAAAATAAATAATAATTACACACACATGGCCAGGCAATTAGAATTTTAATCAATTAGTGCAGCGTATTATTTTTTGTGCTCACAAACTTTTCATGCTTTAAAAAAGCTATTAAAATCTAAATTATCATAATTTATGGCATAAATTATACTTTAAACATTTGCATAAAACTAATTTAGACATGTTTTCAAACCAATCAGTGTTGCATTAAATTGTTTTGTGGCTTTGTTTTTGTGTTACAACCAACCGCTAATTGAAAATTAATTAAATAATAAACAAAGCTTTCAATTAACAAATAAATAATTGTGTTAAGCAATATCATTATTTATAATGATTACAATACTTTTGATGTTGATTTTTGATGACTAGCAACCAAAGTGTTTGTTTGTTTTTTTTTTTTTTTTTTTGTTGAACAAAATACCAAATATTTACAAAAGCTGTAATGAAGCCATCAATTTTGAAACTATTACAATACTATATGAGCAAAATAATTAACTAAATTACAATAATTTGTTTTATGATGAATTCAAGAGCTGCCTACTTGTTTGAAAAAAGTTGCCACTCTTGTGCACATTGAGGTTGTAACAGCAGCTCAATGGTTGTTTGTATGAGCGCCTTAGGCAATAATTAGTTTAGTACGTGTGTGTGTGTTCATTTTTAATGTGTTGCATTTCATTAGTTTGTTTCAATCCTAGTGCTGCTCGCTATGCCATCAATTTAATTAGCTGCATTTCCTCATGTCTGCATATTTGGTTTTTTTGTTCGTTGTTTCGTTGCTGTCCTTGGCTGTCATAAGTAGTGCTCTTGTGAGTGATACATTTTTGCTTGTGTGGTTTAATTTGCTTTCACAAAAGCTTTCTCACAAATGAACTGAATACTGATTCAATTAAAGTTGCATTCAATTTAAGCTGCATATTTCGAATTAAATCTAGTACTTTTTTAGCATCCTCATACATACATGTTATCATTTTTAATTATTTTTAAAAAAAGTCGGCTTCAGAATTTTAAGTTTATTATGTACTCTATGATAATATGTTTATTATAAATTACTAGCTAAATACCCGTCTCAATAACACATACTCTCAATACCCGTTTTAGAATATCACCAAATAATGACTCCAAACCGAGTTTCTTTAATATGGGGACATTATTTCTAAAGCGATTCAATTTAAAAAAAGAAATGTGTCTTATATGGGCGGATCCACTTCCATTGTACAATGGCCGTTCCAGTTACAGGACTCCACCAAATAGTAACTCAATTCTGAGTTTAAATGTTCTGTGACTTTTACTTCTTTAGTTATTCTGTATCGAAAATTTTAGTTGTATGGGCGGAGCCACGCCTCGTTTCCATTTTTCCAGACCTGGTCCATCAGTAACTTCATGCTGAGTTTCTTTGTTATACGAAATTTAGTTCCAAGTCTATTCAATAACAAAAAAATTAATTGTTTGGGGAGCCAAGCCCCCCTTTCCAAAGATCGCTTAAATTTGACAATCGAAATGCACGTCTCAATAGTAAGTTTGTACCAAATTTAGTTGATGTGCGATTTATAGACGAAAGTAAAACCGAACATTTTTGTTTTTTGAAAAAAAGCCACGCTCCTCGCAGTTAGCAAGCTGAGAAAGACTTGACGAACTATTCTCATACCTACCGAACATTAACAAAAAAATTTATTAAAATCGGTTGAGTCGTTTCGGAGGAGTTCCAACAATAATACCGTGACACGGGATTTTTATATATTAGATTAATATAAAATCAAATGTTTGTCCCTCTGTCTGTTTGTCTGTCTGTCTGTCTGTCTGTCTGTCTGTCTGTCTGTCTGTCTGTCTGTCTGTCTGTCTGTCTGTCTGTCTGTCTGTTCCGAATAGGCTAGCGCACCGTTTATCCGATTGAGCTGAAATTTGGACACCGAGTACCTTTCATTGAGAAAAAGAACATAGGGGTCATAAAAAAGTGAGCGAAAGTATGTGGGCGTGGCACTCTGTAATAACTTCTAAGCGCCCAGACCGATTTCAATGAAATTTGGTATGAAGGTTCAACTGCTCCCAAAATAAAACAAAGGCCATAAAAAATTGCAAAGACTTCCGCAAGAGGGCGCTTTAAGTAGTGCGTTTTTAAGACTCAATAACTCCTAAACTCCTGGACAGACTTCCATGAAATTTGGTATGAAGGTTTAACTGCACCCAAGATAAAACATAGGTAAACAATTTGGCGGAAGTATGTGGACGTGGCACTCTATAATAACTCCTAAACACCTGGTCCGATTTGAATTAAATTTGGAAAGAAGGTTCAACTGCGTCCAAGAGGCTATCAAAAATTCTAAAGACTTCCGTAAGAGGGCGCTTTAAGTAGTGCGTTTTAAGGCCTAAATAACTCCTAAGCACCTGAACCGATTTCAATGAAATTTGGTATGATTGTTCAAATGCCCGAAGATAAAACATAGAATATAAAAAATTCCAAAGACTTTCGCAAGAGGGCGCTTTAAGTAGTGCAATGTTAAAACTCAATAATTCCTAAATGACTTGACCGATTTTACTAATATTTGCTACTTGAAATAACTTGACCCTGCAACAGAATTGAGGCTATTTAAATTTCAGAAAGAACAGAATTGAGGCTATTTAAATTTCAGAAAACTTCCGTGAGAGGGCGCTAAAAATTAAATCAACTATGTTTGACTCATTCACGTCAAAACGGATAAACTCATTTTGATGAAACTTGATAGGCATTTGAATCTGTTACTGAAACAGATCCTATGCTTTTTAAAGTTCTTTCAACAAAAATCAAAGAATGAGCCGAAGGCAAACGAAGTCAAGAATCGAAAACTAACGAAAAAAAGTTTAACGAATACCAGCAGAAGCTATATAAAGATGAACAAAAATCAACCGAACAGTATCGACCGAAACCGAAGTTGAACGAAGACAATTAAAAAAATTGAATCAATGCTTATAGGATTTTTTTAAAATGGGAATTTTTTGTTTTTGAGATAAAATTGCTAAGAAAAACTTTAAACGCATTTTTCTCGAAATGACTTTTCAAACTGCACTCAGAAAAAAGTTTTTCGGAATATGATAAAAAAGGTATCATATTTAGAGAAAATGGTATAAACTTTGTTCCAGAGAGTGCTTTTCTCTAAACGCAATCCTAAAAATTCTCTAAAACTGATAAAAAGCTGCTATGAAAGAGAGAAATATATAAAAATATATTGTTTTTAAAGAAAAAGACTTTTTATTTTTGAGAAAACATTTGTTTCTATTGAAGAAAATACTTCATAATACCTCATAGTGAATTTTTTTATCAATATATTGGAAAAAGATTTAATTTTCAATAAATTTTTCCCTATAAATGAGAATTTTTTTGTGCGAGAAAAATATTTACCATTATATGAGACATTGAAATACTTCTATTTCCTAGAAGTGAAGAAATATTTCTTCGAAAATGTGAAAATTTGTTCCAATTGAAGAAAATTTTATGTGCAAAAGAGAAAGTTGCTATTATCGAAAATAGAGAAATTTTTCACCGGAGAAAGATATGTGTTTATTTCTGAGTGTGGGTGACCATTTTCCTCAAAATCCAGACGTCAGATCGAGACGTTAAAGATATAATTTTTTTTTAATCATGTCTGGCAGGTACAGTTTTACGTAAATTTGATCAAACACTTTCGACGGATGGAGGGGCAAAACAACAAAAAACGATAATTTAAAAAATTTTAAAATTTAATTGATAATTTAAAAAATGTTAAAATGAGAGCAGTTTTGAAAACCGTCCTTTTTCTGTGCTCGAGGCACAACCCCGAGTAACATCGGCCAAATTGGCCATTTCAGCCCTTGAAAGGACTTTGACCGAGCTTCTTATGATCAATTTTGTTGTGTGTGTTATTAAATGTTTGCACACAATTCACCGAGAACTGGACCTACACATTTTATGACGACTCTGAACGGCTAAAGCTCATGTTCTCAAGAACTTTTACATGGCATTATTTACTTTCTGAGGTTTGCCATTGTCTGCAGAGAGGTGGTAACCGATCAGAAAAATTTTTATTGAAAAAACTTTTCGCCGCGGCTGGGGATCGAACCCGGGCTCCGAGCATGCTAACCCACACACTTAACCTGCATGCCACGGTCACCACGGTTTTTGTTTAAAACGTTGCCCATTTTTCAAATAAAGCAATCAAACTCTCAACAAACCTCAGGTAAAGGCTTGATGATTTTTTGTTCTTTCCACTTTCCCATGAACTTCTAAATATATGTACGTTCATTAACGATTAAAAATTCAATCCTCTCATGTTAAACCATTTTGCGATTCTATATTATCATGATAAAACTTTGGAGAGAGTTAACATGCAGTGATGTTATGAATAACCATTTCTCGTGAGCACGCTTGCCAAAGCAATCGTTCTTATTCAGAGCGCGGGAGCAAATAATCATTGAGTTAAGGATTTTTTTTTTTTGCCAAAATATTCATAAACATTATGGTGTTTAATAAAATTTTATTTATTTTGATATGTTGCTCTCGGAGTTCTATAATTCCCTCAAAGTTCAGACAAGAGCGGTATTACTTATAGTTTAGTTCGGAATATTTTTTATTTAAGGTACTATTACAGTGTGTAAAAAATGAAAATTTTTTTTTTTTTTTTTAGAATCTGGTTCCTTAAGGTCTTAAGAATACGTGTACGAAATTTTAGAAAAAAATATTATATAAAAAAAAAGATATAACATACATTATATTCGTATGAGCGCATTTTTTCATATATTATCGTTCATAGAAGAAAATCTAATCACGTTTTTCTCGAAACAAGTTTTTTCGAATTGGTTTCCAAGATATCTCGAGTTCTGCTTGATCGATTTCGATGAAACTTGATTTATTGTGATCTTCATAGACTCTGTTAAGCACTCTACCTATAAAAAGCAGAGAAACTTTTATATTTTGTTTTTTACGGCTAAGAATTTCTGCCAAAAAGAGGGGTTTTTTGTAAATTTTTTTTTCAACGCATGCCATTTTTTTTGTTTGCCTTATTTTTTTATTTGCGTAGGTAGAGTGCTCAACTACAACCTTTTACTGAAGAATGCCCTTTGATTTTTTACTTTCCGACGCCTTGGAAATGCTGGAGACGAGAAACCAACTAACAACCTTTTTTTAAACACGCCAACTTCAACGACCTCTAGAAAATAAACAACAAATACAAAAACAAAAAAAAAACATTTTTTTTATATCTTCAACTTTAACAGTACATAATGTAAATAAATTTGAATTGAATAATTTTATAATACTATGTAAAAACAATTAATAAAAAAGGTGTTGTTTTTAATAGCTTCACACTGTAATAGTACCTTAATTATATTTATTTGACCAAAATATTGATTATATTTTGTGGTGACCGTGGCATGCAGGTTAAGTGTGTGGCCTAGCATGTTCGGAGCCCGGGTTCGATCCCCAGCCGCGGCGAAAAGTTTTTTTCAGTAAAAAATTTTTCTGATCGGTCACCACCTCTCTGCAGACAATGGCAAACCTCAGAAAGTAAACAATGCCATGTAAAGCTTCTTGAGAACATGAACTTTAGCCGTTCGGAGTCGGCATAAAACATGTAGGTCCAGTTCTTGGTCATTGTGTGTAAACATTTAATAACACACACAACACAATTGATCATAAGAAGCTCGGTCAAAGTCCTTTCAAGGGCTGAAATGGCCAATTTGTTTTTTTTTTTTTATATTTATTTGACAAGTAAATTATTTACAAAATCAAAGTCTTAAAGAAAAATTAAGCTAGAGCGACTTAGGCCTTAAGCTTTGGGGAAAAAATCGGGTAAATATGCATAAAGCTTTTTTAAAATTTCCTAATATTCCAAGTAAAGTTTACATACAAGTTTTATGAATGTTTTGATATTTTCGTGATTCACGTCTTGAAGGATATCAGCGTGGTTTGGATTACCAAGTTCTTGACGGATGTGGCTTATGGCTTTGCAATTTTAGAGAATGTAGAGCACTGTTAAATAATTTGAGTTGCAAAAGTGGCATGTAGAAAGGCTGTTTCGCTCGAAGATATGTTTGTGAGTGAGTCTTGTGTGCCCAAGTCGAAAACGAGTGTAAATTACTATGTGTCTTCTATGAATTGTTGTCACTGGGAAGAGCGTAATTATTTGGGTTCTCGTTAGTTTTTGTCGTTGTTCGAGAAAATGAGTTTTTTATTTTATTTTTTATGTCCTTTTTGTTTAGGGAGTTGACGTGCATCAAAGGTGATCCTGTTGCCAGTTTTGCTGCAGAGTTGGCTAGAGTGTTGCCCAGTATTCCCACGTGGCTGGGAATCCATAGGAGTTTGATTTGCGGATGTCTTTTATGATTTGCGGAAATCAATAAAATTTTTGATTTCCTTTTAAACTTGACTTTAGCTCTTTTGTTCGGAATATTAAGATGCTGTTTTATCCGAACCAATTTTTTAATACCTTATAATAACTGATCCATCTCATACCTAATGCTTTACATTAAATTGAAAGGCGTTTTTATTTTCAAGGATACTCTGGTTTAGACCAGAATTGAGAGTTGAAATCAAAATAAAATTTTATATTAACTCAGAATATTTCCTTCTGACTATCAGCTGATGTAAAGATCAATTAAGAACTGGGAGAAGACCTAAGATCGCAACAAATTTTCTAAAATTTCACATATCAGCCCTGACCAACCTTCTGCCAGTGGAGACTCAATTTTTATTTTGAAGACTTTCAATTTTTATTGTTGGTAATGTGACATGACTATTAAATTATAATAAAATAAGATGATCTACCATTAAAAACAACATCAGGCAATTATTACTCAGTTTATGTCTGTTGAATGGCTTTTTCAGAGTGGCTTGTTTTAATAGGCAGTAGAATAATTTATGCAGTAAATTATGTAATTATTGTTAGTTATGCTGCATGAAATCGTTTCCAACACTTTCAAATGCATTGAAATTTATGTTCTAGCGCCATAAACTGACTGATAGGCTGCATAAGCTTGTTATATTAATTGTCCAAGTAACTGGCCAGCGGGAAATGCTAACTAGTTGTAGACAAATAGATTCTGGTAGAAGAGTTAAAACAAAATTGTACTTGTTATGAACCTACATTTGTAAAAGAGCGGTAATTTTTTGTTTGTTTTTTCTACCCGAAATGATTCAAAGACGTGTATAATTTGGAAAGAATTTAAAATTGTCATATGATGCTCATGACAAATCATATAAGAGTTGATTACTTTTTTAAAACTTTGATCAAACTTTTCCTAACGAGTATTTTAACACAGCGCTTTTGTCCTTGTTTTCTAGCTGGTTGTACATTTGTGGCCGATGCCGGCACAGCAGGCGTCACTTTGGTGCCTGTTGTTGTCGTAGCGCAATCACTGCAACAGCACTTGTCAATTCCCAGTGCGTGGCAGTGCATGCGTGCGTGCATGTGTATGTGTGTGCATGTGTATGTGTGTGTGTTTATGTGTGCTTGTACAGAGAAGTGTTAATATTTCCGACAGCTGTTTACATGTTCTCAATGTTAATGCATTTTCAATAATTTATGGCGACAATAACGACTACAACAAATTTTATGTTCCCAACCAGCTCTTTCTGCAACACCAACAACAAGTGCAGTTTTCATAATACATTTACAATGCGAGCTTTTATTGCATGTGAATTGGTATTGTATAGTTTTATGAGCGCATTTTTGCAGTTTGTTGGAAAGCATGTTATGTTTTATTTTTTTTTTTTGCGACATTACTTTTCTACTCATTAACGTGACAGAACATTTTGTTAATAATTTAATTTGTTGTTCTGTTGCATAGCATGGATGTAAGAGCATGTTGCTAAGGTCACTCACTCACTATTCGTTTTAATTGCTTTTACTTGCTTACTAAGTAAAGATCAACAAAGTATTAGTGTGAGTGTGTATATTTGTGTGGGTTTTGGCATTATACATTATAACTCTGTTGTTTATAATTGATATTTTCCAATGAGCTGTGTAGAATTTAATGTTCATATAAGCACAAATTTGGTCTTTTTGCATAAAATATCTATTAAATAAATGGTTTATCAAGGCTCCGCAGAGCTTAGGTTAGGTTTTATATTCATCATGTGTTTTGTTTGCTGTTAGCCATCAATTAATTTGACAGCTTTTATGAGAGTGCCACTTACATATAAAGCTTTGCTTGTTATTGCTGTGGTTTTTGTTGCCAGGATTTGAATAGCGCAAAAATAATTATTTGTTTTTGTCTGTATTTCAGCAGCACTAAGCAAAGTGTCACTAACGCTAATCATTCAATCAATCTTAGAGCCAATCAATCTTGTATTGGCATGAGTTTTGTTTTTATTCTTTTATATTTTATTGAAATTTTTTTTTATTTTTATACAAACATAATTTCATAGTATTAGTGTTTACTTTATTGAAAACAATCCAATTAATCATCTAACTAACAAAGTTGAGAGAGAGTAAGTGTGAAATATAAGTGTGGGTAGGTAATTTTTTTGTTTCCAGCGATATAAGATAGAAAGGAAAATTATTAAAAAAATATTTGCAAGCTATGTTATTTTTTAAACCCGAATATAACACAAATAATACTATTTCAATTTTCAAATACTCAGTTCATAACACCAAATTTTGAAAAAAAAATTTTGGAACATCAGAAATCCAATATTCAAAATTCAAAATTCAAAATTCAATATTCAAAATTCAAAATTCAAAATTCAAAATTCAAAATTCAAAATTCAAAATTCAAAATTCAAAATTCAAAATTCAAAATTCAAAATTCAAAATTCAAAATTCAAAATTCAAAATTCAAAATTCAAAATTCAAAATTCAAAATTCAAAATTCAAAATTCAAAATTCAAAATTCAAAATTCAAAATTCAAAATTCAAAATTCAAAATTCAAAATTCAAAATTCAAAATTCAAAATTCAAAATTCAAAATTCAAAATTCAAAATTCAAAATTCAAAATTCAAAATTCAAAATTCAAAATTCAAAATTCAAAATTCAAAATTCAAAATTCAAAATTCAAAATTCAAAATTCAAAATTCAAAATTCAAAATTCAAAATTCAAAATTCAAAATTCAAAATTCAAAATTCAAAATTCAAAATTCAAAATTCAAAATTCAAAATTCAAAATTCAAAATTCAAAATTCAAAATTCAAAATTCAAAATTCAAAATTCAAAATTCAAAATTCAAAATTCAAAATTCAAAATTCAAAATTCAAAATTCAAAATTCAAAATTCAAAATTCAAAATTCAAAATTCAAAATTCAAAATTCAAAATTCAAAATTCAAAATTCAAAATTCAAAATTCAAAATTCAAAATTCAAAATTCAAAATTCAAAATTCAAAATTCAAAATTCAAAATTCAAAATTCAAAATTCAAAATTCAAAATTCAAAATTCAAAATTCAAAATTCAAAATTCAAAATTCAAAATTCAAAATTCAAAATTCAAAATTCAAAATTCAAAATTCAAAATTCAAAATTCAAAATTCAAAATTCAAAATTCAAAATTCAAAATTCAAAATTCAAAATTCACAAATCAAAATTCACAAATCAAAATAAAAAATGCCCAATTTAGTCCGACTTCAAAATTCAAAGCTTTTAAACCATACTTCAAAACTCAAAACTTAAAAGTCACAAATCAAAGTAAAAAATTCAACATTCAAAATTCAAAACTCATAGGAATAATAATATTTAAAGTTCAAAATTCAAAATTCAACATGCAAAAAATCAAAATTAAAAAATCACAAATCAAAACAAAAAATGCCCAATTTCAATCCGAATTCAAAGTTCAAAGCTTTTAAACCACACTTCAAAACTCAACACTAATAATTCAAGGTTCAGTGAACTGCCGCACAATGAAATAATAACGCCCAAATATTTTCCATACAAATTTTGGGCGTTATTTCATTATGAAATAAGGCCTTAATTATTTTAAATGATTTGCTTTGAAAATATTTTGGGCGTGATTTCATTTTTGATTTAGGGTTATTTCATTTATTTTGGGTTTTATTTCATTGTGCGTTATTTCACTGAACCATAATTCAACATGCAAAATTCAAAATGTCAAATGTCAAATGTCAAATGTCAAATGTCAAATGTCAAATGTCAAATGTCAAATGTCAAATGTCAAATGTCAAATGTCAAATGTCAAATGTCAAATGTCAAATGTCAAATGTCAAATGTCAAATGTCAAATGTCAAATGTCAAATGTCAAATGTCAAATGTCAAATGTCAAATGTCAAATGTCAAATGTCAAATGTCAAATGTCAAATGTCAAATGTCAAATGTCAAATGTCAAATGTCAAATGTCAAATGTCAAATGTCAAATGTCAAATGTCAAATGTCAAATGTCAAATGTCAAATGTCAAATGTCAAATGTCAAATGTCAAATGTCAAATGTCAAATGTCAAATGTCAAATGTCAAATGTCAAATGTCACGGACGCGACATTCGCACGGTTTTAATTTCAAAGAAACAATATGAGCCAATATGTATTTAAATTTTTCTAACGCGTTGAAAGAGTGCTACATTTTATAAAAATATTGGTTAGATTTAGTACAAATTAGTACATAGTAATAAGCAATCATTCAATGGAACGAACGCGACAGAAAATATACATAATATACATTTTATTGGAGGTCAATGGATAACTATTCTTCGTAGACTTATGAAATATTAGAATTATCTCTTCCCTTTTTTTAAATAGATATAGCACGAATACGGACGCAACATCATTGACGCGACAAATTTTTCCAACAGCAGTAAAATACAGTAAAGATGTTCATTATAAATTTTAATAAGAATACATCATAATAAGTTAAATTCAAGTAACATATGAGTAATACTAATCAAACTTAAAAAAAAAACATAAAGTTAAAAGCTGTTAGAGTGCTTTTTTGAAAGGTTTTCTTCACTTTTGGTGGACCTTTTTTGGGTGATGCCCATGTGACATATGACATTTTTATAATTATATGTTTTTTTTATAATTATAAGTTTCAATCAGCATCATGTTTCAAATTTTAGTTGGATTCAATGATGATTTGACTTACTTTCAAATCACAACTTTTCGTACAGAAAAAAAATTTTTGCTGCTTACTTTCTATCAAAAAATCTTGCGGGGCGTCACCCATATGAATGCAGAAAGCTTGTAGCCATTTGACAATCATGAATATTATTATTAGCATTTTTGTAGACATTTGCTCAAAAAAAAAAAAATAATATAAATTAATTTGCTTTTAACATTGAATTATTTCATAAAAAAATTAAATAGAGTGTCATTAACTAACCTTCTGAAGTTAATGCATAAAATATGATGTTGGCATTTATAAGCAGCATTATTCAATATTTTTGTTGTCTTTTGTATAAAAAAAATTATTACTTACTGTCATCTACACTCTAAAAACTGATGGTAATATCGTGTAATATTACAGCAATAATTGCTGTGAAATTTCACGCATTTATTGACGGTTTTTCGAAAATATCTCTCAAAGCAGCGAGCTTTTTCAATTTAGCCAAAATGAAACGTATTTTGTAGAAATTTTTCAAAAATTTTGCAGAGTGTCACCCACTTGTGAAAACCATTCCTTAAACACATAGTTTATCAACTTTGAAATGCTTCAGAAGCAGCTATTAAGCATATTTCAATGGCATTCAGGCACATAAACAGCTTAGTCAGTGCGATTTGCTTAGATGAATAGTTTGCTGCATCACACACTTCAGTTTTTTGGCATTATTTGTCGCAAATTTTTTTGCAATGACATTGCAACAAATTCAAATAGCCTTTTGAGGATTTAAGGCAGCTGGCTAAGTCGTAAACATTTTTGGCATTAATGGTGTTTTTTCACCCATTATGTTTTTTAGTTTTTTATTTTTATTTTGTCATATCACTCTGAATGTTTGACAATTTATTTTTTCAACTAATAAAGTCATCAATTTGCTACGAGCTGATAATCTTTCTATCATAGAAACAACTTAAACCTTAACAAATGTTTGAAAGTATCACTTACGATAAAATAGATTGTGTTACATAGTTTTTTAAAGAAAATTTTGTGTTTTATAGAGCACATTTTTTTAAACTTTCAATATTTTATTCGCTTAAATTTTCAAAATTTCTTGTTAATTCGTTTGGAAGCTTGATCGTTGCTTTTTTATTTAATTTTAAAACGAATTTGTTAGCTTTATTAAATTCAGAGCGTTGTGACAAAAGCTTATGTCACCCACATTTTAAAGTTCACAATTTTAAGTTTTACAAAATATGTATAAATTAATTTTGAAATTTATCGCCAGCTTTAATCAATCATTGTGAATTGCTTTGCTTCAAAAATAATTTGTTGCCACACAGCATTTAAAGGAAAAAACAAGAAATAGAAATAATAACAACTAATGAGCTCGATTAAATGAGCTTGTGTCCTTAAAGTGTCCCACATTTATTGCTGCCAGCACCTTTTGTCTGATACACACACACACACACACACACAGGCACTTGGAGCAAACATGAAACGCAGGCCGAAAGCTAAACGTGCTGCCACGTTTTGTTACTTAAAAAACAGTTTCTTCTTAATTAATGAAAATTCTCACAAGTTATAAAGTGATAAATTCTGTGTGTCAAAAAAAAAACAACAAATTTTTCAAGGTCAAATGGTTGTGTTAATTATGTAAGCTAAATAACCGCAGGTAATTATATGAAATAATTAAAAAAGAGAAATCGTTAAAAAGAAAAAAAAAACCGAACGGAAGTCAACAAATTTTTCAGTTGCTTAAATAAATTCACGCTTTTTTCGTTTTTTTTTAACACGTTTTAATGAGCCAAACAAAGTTATTTGCAATCGTGACTTGGCCTAAAAGGACCCCAAAAATTATCGCGCTTTGACTTATATTTAAAGTAATTAACAGCCAGATGCCTTTGGCCAAGTTTTACCAAAGCATGGCAGAATTTTGTACAGAAACATTAAAACATTTTTAAGCTTGGCAACTAGCCAAAAAAAAAAAAGAAACAAATTAAAATTGTGTGAACAAAAAAAAAATAATTTTTGCAACGTTGCATTTCAAGTTTTGCCGTTACACGCACAGCAGTTTAACAACTCAGAGACTTTAAAATTTTCTTTTTTTTTTTATATACCTCGTTCGTCCAGCTTCCACAAGCTGACTCTTTGACTGCTTGTTGGCTTGTCTAGAGTTCCCTTTTTTTATTAGATTTTTTTAAGTATCTGCCTCAAGCATCAAGTGCTACAAATGCTCACTCACCATTTCCTGCTAAAGAGTAGTTTTTCTTTTTATTTCTCATTCATCGCCTGCGTTTATTTTCTTAAATATCCTTTATCCTTGAATTTTTTTTGACTGCTAACATTTTCTCTGACTTTATTTTGAACCTTCTAGCCATAACATTTTTATACGCCATAAACCTTTTATTATTATAAGTTTTTTTTCACTCTCAACTAACTGCGACGATTTGCATTTCAATGTCCTTCAAAAGCTTTCGCTGTATGCCTTAATTATAGCTTCTACGCTGTGCAACATTCTGCCACATTCTGTCAACTTGGCCTTTTTATTGACTTCGGCCATTTAACTAAGCTTCACTTATGCAGTCAACATATTTTTAAAATAAACCAAGCATGCATGAAAACATAGACACTAGTCTGTGTTGGTGTGAGTAAGTTGTGTTAACATATGTTTGAGTCGCATGCGAATGACAGACATTTTTCATTTCCGCTTTATGCTTATCCAAACATGCAGCTTTTGTCGTTTAAGGCACATGAGAGCATATTTTAACGTCTGCTCTTAATACTACATATTTAGTTGCCAATAAAACCCGACACAGGATTTCCGGCATGCAATGTCATTCATGTTTTGTGTTAAATGTCGCATAATGCTCTGTTTAATGACAGCGGCAGCAGAAATGACAAGTATTTAGAATCAAGTTCGCCAACATCTTGTGCTGTTGGACTTATATTGTTGATTAACGTTATTTGCGAAAGGAAAATTACTGCATTTAAGGATAACCTCTTGTATGGCCTTGTATAAGATAATAAACTGTTTTCAAGAAATGGAAAACTCATAATTAAAAAAAAAATCCCTGCAAGAATACCGATTTTCTCAATCAAAACTTTAACAGAAGAAATCTCAAAAATCCGTTGAGCTCCATAACGAAACAAACAACTTCTCTCGTTTTTGTGTCTTTGGTAGGACTTTAAAATAATAATAATGAACTTTAAAGAAATTTCATGAATATTTGCATGCCACAAAATAAAATTATTTCTTTGCTTGGGATATACTTTACAAACTAGAATCAAAAATTATTATTCTTGCTGAGTCGCACGAAAGTCCTTTTTATATGCTTTAAGTAATTTTTTTTCTATGGGAACTTTATTTTGAAAAAAAATTTTTATTGGAAAATATTTCAGAACAATTTTGGCGGTTGCAAGTTTAAAATTAAAAATTCCCCAATTTAGAGGTTTCTTCTGAAGACCTCTTTTATTCCTTTGCATAATATTTATTCAATTTTCAAGTGTCCTCGAGAAAAAATATCCCTCTATGGGAATTTTGTGCAATTGTATATACAAAATTTTCAAATGTGCTGAATCAAAAAAAAACAAAAAAAAAAACAAAAAACAAATTGAAAAATTATCTATTTAATGCCTCAAATTGTTTTTAAATAAAAATTTTCTTAAAAAAACAAATACAGACCAATGTTTTTGAAAGTAAAGCAAGCTATGCACGATTTTGCATCAAAATTAAAAATTTCCCAAAAAAATTCCTCCAAAGGAATTTTTCATATTTCTTTATTTTGACAAATTTCCTTATATTTCTTTTCAAAAATTACTGCATTCTGTTAATTTAAGATACATTTTTCAATAAATTTGTAAAAATAATAAAATCATATATTTTTGGTAAGTTTTAATATGGAGGAAAATTCTTATAAGAAAGTTTCAAAATTATTTTGAATTAAAATTTTGAATATGAAATTTTAAATTTTCTTCCTGTCACTACAAAACAAAACAAAATTTTCCCTTAGTGGGAAATTTTGTAAACAATAAATATTTAAATTTCATGTCATTCAAACAAAACTTTTCCTTAGTGGGAAATATTTTTTTTTTTTTTTTTAATTTTTAAATTAAAATTTCTCAAATGTACTGAATTTGGAATGTGGATATGTGGTTGTGCTTGTATGCATGTAGAGTAGCCAATGAATCCCGAGTTCATTCTTAACTTGAGCAGAAATTTTTTACAACAGAAATACAGTTTTTTGTTCGGCCTTCTCTTCTCTACGAACAATGGCAAGACTCAGATTGAAAACAATGCCATTAAAAGCTTCATAAGAACATCCACATTAGCCGTTTAGAGTCAATATTAAACATGTAGGTCCAGTTTTCGATCAATTGTATACAAACATTTAAAACATATTCTACACAATCGCACAAAAGAAGGGCTGAAATGCCAAAATTTTTTTTTTGTTTTTTCAAATTTACCGCAACAAGTGGTTGAACTTATTTGAAAGTTTAAAGATACTTCTAATGTTTGAATTTTAATCCAAAATTAATGGTTTTATGAGAAAAAATTCAAACTTATATTTTGTTTTTTGTAGAAAAACAATGCATGAACGACTACGTTAAAAATTTTGAACGCAATTCTTATCCAAGAAAACATTTCTTTGCAAAATGTACTTTATTTTAAAAAAGCTAATAACCAAATTCTTATGAAATTTTTGAATCTATTTCAATATATCAAATCCTCATTTTGACTAAAGTGCTAAAAATTTTAATGTGGAAATTTTTATAAGCTAATAAATTTATATCGGAAAAAACTCAGACCAACAAATTTTTGAAGAAAAGCAATCTTTGAATGATATCACATCGAAATTAAAAATTTCCCAAAAAATTTCCCTCAAGGGAAATTTCTAAATCTCATTTCCTAATATGTTTCATTATATTTCCTTACAAAATATATATTTTTTTTTTTTAAATTTAAGACACGTATAATTAGCAATTTGTCTCTAATAGTCCAATTTGAATGCCTTTGAAAATTTAGAACTTTTGGTTGTATGGAGAAAATTTCTGGTTGGAGACATTAAAAATTATATCAATTTTTGGACTAACTAAAATTTTTTTGAAAATAAAATATCTGTTAATAATAATAATACTGTGACGCAATATTCAACTTTTTGACTCCAAACAAAAAAACACTTATCCCAGCCGAAAGTACTCGATGAGAGGAGAAAAGTTATTTCTGGATTTTGCTAGATTGGTTGCCGTTCGTTTTTTATGAGCCTCTATAGTTTTTTCGCCAAATTCGATTTTGAGCACTTTTTTGCAATTTTCTTCTATTTTTCGCATGGCCATAGCTCGAAAAATGCTGTGAATTTTGTTTTGCAGTCTTCAGCAAAGTTGTAGCTCTTGACTCGGCCAACAAAAACGCTGAATATATTAAGTCGGAAAAATTTCATCTTCATGCTCAAAACCTCAAACATGTCGAAAAAATAACCACTTTTTTCACCGATTTTGTCCGTTTTTCGACTACAGCTCTTGAACTATTGAAAATTTTACCAAAAAATCAAGTGAAGAAATGTAGCCTATAAAATTATGAACAACTTTCCATTACATGCTAACTTCATACGACCACTCCTTGATACGGAGTTTTCCATACAAATGTAGATATAGCAAAGCCTCCATACAAACTATAGAGGCTCATAAAAAAACGAACGGCAACCAATCTAGCAAAATCCAGAAATTACTTTTCTCCTCTCATCGAGTACTTTCGGCTGGGATAAGTGTTTTTTTGTTTTGAATTTTTGTGTTGCACTGTGTAATTTAATTTCTCCAATGTACAGAATCAAATAAATAAACTGTTTTTCACTCTTATGTAAGAATTTTCATTCGAAACAAAATTTTCGAAAGACAAAAAATAAACCAGCGTCAAATATAAAAATTTTCCAAAAAATTTCGCTACGAGGGAATTTTTCAGAATTGGTGCTTTTGAATTTTTCTTTTATGCCGTCGTTAAAATTTTACATTTGAAACATTATACAGGTATATTATGATTTTTTTTTTTTCTTAAAATTTTCTATTGTGTGACAATTAATATATAAACTAATATGATTATTTGCCCGAAGGAAATTTGCTATCGAAAATTATACATTTTCTTCAATGTGAAATTCTATTAACCTTTAAATTGAAAATCCTACAATACAATATAATATATATATACAAAGTTTATTTTAATGTCAGAAATTTAATTATAAACTAAATTTCCAAAGGAAAAAATTCTAAACAATGTTTTTTTTACAGAAAACTTAACTTTACCCGATTATACATGAAATTTGGAAATTTCTCTAAAAATTTCCCTAAAGGGAAATTTTCAAATTTGCTGCAGAAAGTGAATCCCTTTCATTTATTTGCAAAAAAACTACCATTTTTAATTAATACACATATTTCAATGACCTTTTGTCGTTTTTTAGTCTAAAAATAATTGTTATTGTTACTTATTTTAACACTTTTGAGCTATAGAGCCTCTTTTAATTTGCACGTTAAAAAAACTTCAACACTTTAATCAATACAAAAACGAACAGCTGCCAAGGCTTTGGCTATTTTCCTTTGGTATTGCAAACTTATTGCCTCAGAATAGAATGCATAACAAAAGCAACGCTTGACACTTTTGATTATTTGTCATAAAATTTCTTTTGAGAAATTTTATTTTAATATACATCTATAAAGTCTACATAAATTACTCCACATTCAAAGCAATACATTTCGTAGAATTTAAAAGATAAACCAAAAGTGCTGTTAAGCTGCCACAGAAAACTTTATTACCTCGCTCCACCCACTTGAACTTGAACAATTGTAAAAAAATCTAGCAAAAAAATTTATAAATATTTTAGAAATATTGTGTCAAAGAAAAATTATGTGAAAAGTTCATGAGTTGTTCAACAATCGGTCCCAACAGTGTTGTTTCATGAAACTTAGCTCTGTCAGCATAACTTGTTATTTGTAAGCATTTATATTTTGTATTGTAGTGTTTGTTTTTTGTTTTTTTTTGTTACTGTGATATGTACACAATAGCAAGTTCTCAAAAATAAATATATATTGTTAGAATGTGGTTTTTTGTTGTACAGCTTTTTAAATAGCAATTCAATATGGCGCTTAAAAAACTTGAAATCATAAATTTTATAGCTTAGCCAAAGGCAGCTAGGCGTTTGTGTTATTCTGAGTTAGCTTTTCAGATTTTTAAGAACAACAACATTTTTTTTTTTATCTATGTTTTCATTGAAGAGACTTGCTTTGTCTAACTACTGGTATGCTTGTAGCTTGAAGTTATCTACAAGTGTGCTATTTATATGTCTGAGTACATTATTTGGGTCAATTGATTTAAGCCACTTCATATTCCATCAAGTGTAGTAAATTTAATTTTAGTTTTCATTAAAGAATATTATATTTTTAAAATTTTTTAATTTTTGTTTAAATTTAATCAACATTTTTTGCCATATTTTTTAACATCCTGTTTGTTGATTGCTTAACCACCACTTCAACTCTGAGTCTCTTAATGACAAAACTTAAAACCGTTGTCATGGTTGAAATTTCAATCTCCACTCCGACCTTGTTGTAAAACATGTTACTTTGTCATTTTCACATTTTGTTAAAGAGTCTAGAGCAGAACACTTTTTTTGTTATTTTTGTATACATTTTTGCTGCCATCTAGTTAAGTGTTCAGAACACATTATACTGTTAGTTTTACGGCATGTGCACCCATGGTTGGCAGCATGATGGGTTGTGTGTTTGACTTTATTGCTTTTGTTACTTGTTTTTTGTTGGAAATAAAAACACTTGCTGCCAGTTAGTATTACTTGACTACCTTATGTTGTATGTAGCCAGTTGGAGGTTTGAAAAAATGTTAACGTAGATGGCACAGCAAAAAAATCTACTCAAGTTCGTGCATCTTCCGCTGAATTTTTTATGCATGCACTTTCGTTTTCTTTGTTCACCGGCAAATGTGATTTTTTGATTTGATATTTTTTCAATTTATTTTTTGGCGATTTAATTTTAGTGCAAACGAACTTAGCATTTCCTCAACAAAATGGAACTCTTTTTTTTTCTTCTTTATGAACAATTTAAGAGAAGGAATACCTTGTGTAATAATGAATATAAAACTAAATAGCTTTTTCACTTATACACACATATATAATACCACACAAATGTGAGCTAAATTTTTATGTTTTCTTTTAAGATAGTGTTTTGCAGAAATAAGTGTTTATAACGGTAAATAAGAATATTTATTTTAATGAGGGCATTACAGTTGTCACAAATCTTTTTAATGAAATTTTCAATTAAAGTTTTTTATAAATAGGAAAATAAAATTTAATAAAGCACATTTCTTAAAAAGTTAAAAAGGAATACAAGAAAATTTGAAAGATAAGAGAGTTGAGAAAATAAAACATATTCGATTTAGTTCAAGGCTTAAAAAAAACAAGTTTCGCTCAATGAAATCTAATTTTCTACAAATATGAAATGTTTGGACAAAACATGGTGTGGTTATATATCTCAGTTGATGCGGTTGAAACCTGAACTATTCGATTGCTTGAGTTTTGTTTTCATTTTGCTCACTCATCATTCAGTTGAGATAAATCATGATGTAAGAGTATTCAACTCTTATTCGATGGCCGAGGTTCGATGCACAGTGATGAAAATCAATTTTACCGATCCATGAGTGATTATAATAACAAAATCTCAGTCGATTTTATGCATAAAGTTAATTTAGTGTGACTTATGTCATGAAGAACTACATTTTTAAAGGAAAAAATTCAAAACAATAAATTTTTGAAGAAAATCACTAGATAAAAGTAAATTTTTCTTGCGTTGAGAATATTTTAATGTGCGAATTTTCATTAGAAATTACATTTGTTAAGGGAAAAAAATTCTAAACAATGTTTTTTAACAGAAAACTTATCTTTTATCGATAACACATAAAATTTAGAAATTTCCCAAAAAATTTCCCTAGAGGGAAATTTTCAAATTTGTTGCATAAAGATAATTCCTTTTAGTTCTATACAAAAACCTACTAGTTTTTATAATTTAAACACATATTTTAATGACATTTTTGTTTCTTAGTCTAAAAATAATTGTTATTATTAATTATTTTAATAGCTCGCAAGACTTGGCTTTTTTTCTTTGAAATTGCAAACTTATTGCTTCAGACGAGAGTGTTGTTAAGAGAATTTCATAAACAGCTAAATTTTTATCGGAAAAAATTAAAAACAATAAATTTTTGAAGAAAATCATTAGATAAAAGTAAATTTTTCTTGCGTTAAGAATATTTTAATGTGAGAATTTTAATTAGAAACTACATCTGTAAAGGGAAAGAAATTATAAACAATGTTTTTTAACAGAAAACTCATCTTTTATCGATAACACATAAAATGAAGAAATTTCCCAAAAAATTTCCCTAGAGGGAAATTTTCAAATTTGTTGCATAAAGATAATTCCTTTTAGTCCTATGCAAAAACCTAAATTATAAACTTATAAAATTAATTTGCCTATTTTCCATCCATGTTCCAGTAAAGCTACGGCACGACGTTAGAGCATTTGACTCTCATGCAATGGGTCCAGGGTTCGATTCTCAGTGATGAAGATAAAATTAATTTTGATGGTATTTAATTTTTCCCCATACATATTCCATAAAAAGGGTGATATTTTTGCTTTTGTTTTTATGTGTACATTTTTAGGACACCTCATGCGTAATTCGTAACATGTGGCAAAGTCAAATATGCTCAGTAGGGCTTGCCATTCAATATGATGAGACGTACAATCGTTCTAATCAACCCACCAAACAGGCTATTCAAGATATATTGTGACCAAATTCGCACCAGTTTAACTTTATTGGACATCAATCCTCCAACCTGTATGCGGAGACTGTGTAACAAGAAGAATATGGCTACTGTACCGGCCATTGGTAATGAAGATCGTGATATGTCAATTTCTTGCCGTTCTCAACATATGAACTGGTGTTATTCGACCGCCTGGCACAATTACGTCAGCAACTCGGTCTGAAACCATACAAAATACAGCTGCTGCAAGAACTAAAGCTTGAAGGTGACTTACCACAACGTCGTTTGTTTGGTGAATGTTCCTTAGAAATATTGGATGAACGAACATCCACTTTTGTATCAAAAAATTGTCTTCAGTGACTTAGTTCATTTTTTTCAATGGAAGAAGGTACGGTTTTAAGATAACCGACTTTTTTGCCCAATATAGATAAAGTGGACTTGGTTGATATGTGGTTTCAATAAGACGGTGCCACATGCCGCCAATGGCCATCAAGATCATGCAATTTGATGCCACGAGACTATTTTTTTGAGGCTACGTGAAGTCTTTCATGAACAGGGATAAGCCAGGCACAACTAAAGCCTTGGAAGACAACATTACAGCTTTCATTGCTAATAAACCGGTCAAATTGTTTTAAAAAGTATGCCAAAAGAAACTATTTTCCCAGTGAAGGTACAAATTAAGCAAATGGGTGGTGACCGTGGCATGCAGGTTAAGTGTGTGGCTTAGCATGCTCAGAGCCCGAGTTCGATCCCCAGTCATGACGAAAAGTTTTTTCAATAAACAATTTTTCTGATCTGATCACTCTTTTCTCAGAGAGTAAATATTGCCAAGCTTCTTGAGAACATGAACTTTAGCCGTTCGTAGTCGGCATAAAACATGTAGGTCCAGTTCTCGGTCAATTGTGTGCAAACATTTAATAACACACACAACACAATATTAATATATAAAAAACGAGCGTCCTGCTCCGTGCTCTATATCGCTCAAACTGTTATAATTATTATTGCAATGTATAGGCTAAACATGTTAGCCTAGACCAGAACCTGTTTCCCTATTACAGTGCTTTTAATATGAATTTTTAGCCTAAAAGTATGCATACAAAATTTATTTGATATTTATCAAGGACACAACATTTGAGGTTAAATGAAAAATATCATACGTCTGTTATTTAATTATTTTGAATAAGACCCGCCGCATGACGGGCTTCTATACTAGTTGATCATAAGAAGCTCGGTCAAAGTCCTTTCAATGGCTGAAATGGCCAATTTGATTTTTTTTGTTTTTGTTTTTTTGTGGTTTTATTCAGGTAAATCATTCTTATTGAAGAAATAAATGTTTAGACTAAGTTAAGAGTTTCTGATTTAAGCATATGAGTGGTCGGATTTAGGTTGATTATTGCTTGAAATAAGGTGAATGATTCGGATTGAAGACAAAAGTGGTCGAATATGGGTAAATGATACTGATTTAAGACGCGAGTGGCCGCAATTAAGTAAATGAGTGATTGATTTAAGGTTAATGAGTGGGTAGAACTAGGTAAATGTCTCAAGATAAAAACTTAAGCGTTGAAAGTAACAAAGGTTGAAATTTAGAAAAAATGTCTTTAGATGAGGTTACTTAGAGGTCGAAATTAGGTACATGAGTGGTAAGAATGAACACAATATCATAATTTTCAAAATATTTCTAGTGTTATTGCATTATATTTCATTGAATCTTGCGTCAAAAAATAAAAGTAAAATTTAAAAATTAAATAAAAAGTAAAATTTAAAATAAAAAGTTAAAATTATGAAATGAAAAATATTTTTGAGCGGAAAATTAAGCTTTATTTGATACAATAAATTTTCAAAAGCTCAATTGGTAGCAATTCTCATAACTGCTATAGCTTTTTTTTTTGTGAGAAAGTGTACAAAACTGCACTCGATGGCTTAAGAAAGCATCGTAGTGAAAATAATACGAAAATGCGCAACACATAAAAGTTGTAAAAAACATACATTTAACTAAGCATAACCATAACCGAATTCCACATAATAAATCACAACTTAGGAAAACTAATTAAGATTAGCAACAACAGCTGCACATAAGCCTCAACACCTTGGCTGATACTTTTCAAGACTTTAATTATGAGTTTTATTTTAGCTACTAATCTGAGGGTTGGTATACTTGGTTTACCGTCATTATCAATCACTCAACAACGATGCCAGCCTACTTTAAGCGCAGCTACTAAATTTTTTTCTACACAAGTAATTATGTCAATGTGCTCGTTAATTTTTGTCCCAACATCAAATTATGATAAGCTTAAAACTTCATAAGCTCTGCGTCCCAGCAAAGATGAGACAAGTGCACAGATGGAACAGACAGTTTTCTTGGAGCAAAAGGTAAGCTTGCAACACTTTCGTCTTTGGCATTAATCCTGCAGTTTATTTCTGCTTAAGCATGTTTTAAGTACTTAACGAACGAGCAAGCTTAACTCGAATATAATGAGCCTCTTTTGACAGCAAAGCGCCAACTCTGCACACAAGTGTAATAAAGACGCTTATGTAAAGGTGTAGAAACTGAGTGCTCGCGGAAAGCCAGAGCCCAAGTGGTCGTCTGACTTGGAAGCACTGGAAGTGGACTTGGATATAAACATTAAAAATGCACATAAAACTGCGGCTTTAGCAGAGCTCTTAAGAAACGAGAAACTAGTAGAGCTAAGCAGCTATTTAAAATTCTATAAAGAGCTTAGAACAGGGTGTCACGTGCCACTGAAACAAAATTAAGTTTTCTTAATTCATTTATGAAATCTTTGTAAATTCTGCTTCTGCTTCTTAAATTAGTTCACAAAAGTATTGTTGTAAAAATTATTTTTTGCTTTTAAAAAAGCCCAGCTCATAGGTGCACGGTCTTTCTAGCCTAACCTAACCTTGCTTTAAAAAAATCATCATTTACGAAGCATTTTCGAACTCACTCTCATGTCATTTAGAATTTTTGCAAATCACTCATGAGCTGACAAAAATATCAACAAATTGTCTTTATTTTGCAACTCCTTGATGATAACACAACAAAAAAAAATTATTCAATCTAAAAATTGGAAGTTAATGAAAAATTAAAGTGTACAAAAATTATCAGAATTTTTGATTTTTTCGTACAAGACTTAACAAAACCTCAATTTTTGAGAACAAAAATTTACATATAATAACAAAACTATCGTTCAAAGAAGTTCGTAGGACAATTTGTATGGCACTTTGCAGTTAGTTGCTGAAGCTAGAGCATCAAGTTTTTCATATTAAAACAATTGCATATCTCTATGGCAATGTCCGTTGACCGTAACATTGTTGCTGCCTGCAATTTTGAAGAAAACTTGGCCAATAATGTCGCCACTCCAATCACACCAAACAGTCAATTGCTCAGAATGCAGTTAAAGGCGTGACATAGCAAGTCATCAATGAGTGATTTTTTTCAAAATTATAAAAGAACCTGACTCAATCAAGAGAAAATCAGGCTCAGATACTATCAGAAATATGTCTTGGTCAGAAAATTGGCTTCTGAAGCACATGCGTCTTTGGTATCCGTTCCAAACTGCAGAAAATATGCGGAGGGAGTTACTTGAAGGCGGTGATGATCAGAAACAAACACGAGAAGAAAGCAACAATTGTGTTGTGTGTGTTATTAAATGTTTGCACAAAATTAACCGAGAACGGGACCTACATGTTTTATGCCAACTCCGAACGGCTAAAGTTCATGTTCTCAAGAAGCTTTACATGGCATTATATATAAATCATATACATATCGAATGTATATATAAATCATATACATCATATACATAGAAAGGGTTCCCTACCTTCGAAGATAGAAATTTTTTTAGAAAAAACCCGCTCTTTGATTAATATGAAATTTGATTATGGGAGAGTTTTTGAGTTGGTCGAATTTGAATTTTTTTTAAAGCAACAATTTCTTAAAAAAATGTAGTTTTAGCCGTTCGTCAATTGTAAAATTGGTAAAAAATGTGTTTTGAATTCAAAAATTTGACTTTCCATGTGAATATCTTAATCGAATTTTGACGTTTTTTAAATTTTTCTAATTTTTTCTAAAAGTTTGTTAAATTTTCTTTCAAATGTGATAAAAATTACAGCAAAGTTCTATCCAAAAGTATTTTTAATGAATTATCTTAATATTGTCGCTAGTTATTTAGCGTGTGTTTCAACCAAATGCCAAGAGAGAGAAAAAAACTGTCCTCAAATTGAATGTTCTAAATTCTGAAGCAAATATCTCCGCCATCTGTGTATAAATTTTATTTATTTCTTTTTTGTATTTAAGTCTTATTAGTTAACTTAAAAAAACTTTTAAAAATGATACTGGTTTTTGTTTGTTCATATTTAAATTATTCATTTTAAAAAAAAGACCATAAAATTTGATTTATTCTTAAAATATGGGATAAAAATAATTTTTTGTTGTAAAAAAAAAACAAAAACTCAAAATTGCATTTTTGATTTTCTTTCAAAGCTTATACTTGGATTTTAGGTGAATTTATTTTCTCTTGACAATAAATTAATAAACTGTTCGTGCCATCAAAAAATCAAGGCTACCCCCTCCTATGATTTCTTTGACAAAATTCAATTTTTTTAAAATGTTGTTTTTCTGTTTTTGAAAATATAATAATATTAAAAAAATAATTTTTTTTAAGCAAATAGGCTTTATATCTCCAATCAATTAAGAGATATAGCTTCGAACCAATCAATAAATTTGTCGAATTTCGACCCCAGGCGATACTAGTTACTATTATTCAGTCGAACTAATTGCGCAATTTTATCGTCTTGGCTTTTTGGAAATGTATATTTTCACATTGGACTAGCCTGGATAAAGCCGAGAACTTAATCGCATCGATAAACTTTGATATATCATGATGGTTAAGACTGAAACACCAAAAATTGCATATGTTAGACCGCTGCGTGAAAATTGTATGGTTCAACTGTTTTTATGCACCACTATTACAAAATTTTATTTATTCTGTGGCTGACCATAAAAAAACCGTTAAATAAATATAATAAAGTGGTTCGAAAATGAAAATGTTTTTAAATTTTTTTTTTCATTTTTTTTTTAATTCATTCAAATATAAAACAAGCAAAGAAAAACTTTCTTGAAAGAAAGAAGGTCTAGCCCGACTTTGAAATACCCTAAACCTACTTTTTCAAAAAACAATAGCAGTATTGCAAATGGGCGTGTCCGTGAGCGTATGAAGCCAATATTTTATATGCATTTCACTTTTGATGAAAAATTTACAAAAATTTATAAAAATTTCAAGTTTTATTCTTGTAGCTTACATGTGACTGCCACTATAGTATTTTCTCTATTGTGGGTTGTAAAGAAGGTGGGCGTGTTTTTGGACGGATAACGCCCAATTTCTTATTCAATTTCATCTTAGTTTTGGTATAAAATATATGCACACCAAATTGTATCTCTATAGGTTAGACATAAGTTTATTTCTTGAGTTTTCAGTTTTTACGTTGTATGGGAGGTGGGCGTGTCCGTAGGCGGATAACGTCCACTTTTCAAAACCATCTTCGTTTTGTTTTAAAAAACAAAAATATTAAATTTTATTTCTGTACGTTAAACACGAGCTTATTTATTAAGTTTTCAATTTTTGGGTTGTATGGAAGGTAGGTGTGGCCGTAAGCGCATGACATACATTTTTTGAAGATGCCTTTATTTTGATATAAAATACATACGTATCAAAATTTAACTCTGTACGTTACGTTAAACATGTGCTTATTTATTGAGTTTAAAATTTTTGATTGTATGGGAGGTGGGCGTGTCCGTGAGCAGATGACACCCATTTTTCTAAAACATCTTTGTTTCGATATAAAATACATACATTCTAAATTTTATCTCTGTCTTATTATCTCTGAGCTTTTTTATGCAATTTTCAAATTTTGCGTTGTATGGGAGGTAGGCGTGTCCAAGGGCGGATTCCAAAAATATTCTATAGTGCAGATCCTTGGGTTAATGTGACCATGTGTATCAAGTTTCATCCAATTACCTCAACTCCTTCTTCTTATCCTGTGCATACGGACAACACACAGACAGACAGAGGGACGGACGGACGGACGGACATGGATAGCTTGACTCAGGTGGTGATCCTGATCAAAAATATATATACTTTTCTATACCGGACTCGCTTCGTTCTATGCGTTACAAACTTTTGCACAAAGTTAATATACCCTGACCTTTCAGGCTTAGGGTATAAAAATAAGACAAATAAGACAAAATTTTTAAGGATTTTTCAGATTTCTGAGTCCTCAAACTGTAGTTTGTTGGTATGAAAAAACCTGGAATCCTCGTAAGTCTTCTTTAAATAATGTGTTAAAGCTTCACTCTTTAAGTAAGGACACAAAATCAAGAGAAAAATCAAAGTAAAGACACGAACCATTTGTTTGGTTTTATGTTTTTAATTTGTTGGTATCAAAAACAAAAGGTTATCTTCGTTACACTTTTTAAAGCTATACATAGAGTAACTTTTGAGAAGACTTGCTAAGTTTTCAGTACAATTATTGCTCAGACTGGTATAGTATGATATATGATGTTAGTATGATGCTAAGATATGGGTGTTGATGGATATGTTTTGATTTGTTCCATATGGTAGGAATATATAATGTATGATAGACATTTGTATGATGAGTTTGGTAAGTATGATGGTTTGGTATGATGGGCATTGCATGATGGGAGAGTATGGTTTGATTGGTAGTATATGATGGGTATGGTGTTATGGCTATAGTATCATGGCAATGTTAAGATATGTATGTTATGATGAGTATGGTATGACAGATGTTGTATGTGGGGTATGATATGAAGACTAAATGGAAGAATATGATAATTCTTGTAATATAATTATGAAAAGTGTTTTGTTTGATTTTAGAACTCTCGTTTCTATTCTAATTCTTGCCGTAGCCCTCGAAAAAAAATCCTTCTTTTAGTCCTTGTTTAAAAAAAAAACCAAATTAAACTTCTCAGTCATTGAAAAGACTTTGACCGAGCTGCTAATGGTCAATGGATCAAGATGAAGAATTGATCAAGTACTGGAACTGCATGTTTGGGGTCGTCACACCCCAAATGGCTAAAGATCAAGGTCTCAAAAAGCTTAAGATTTCATTGTTTTCTCTCTGATGTTTGCCATTTCTGCATAAACGTGATGGCCGAAGAGAAAAGCCCAAAGACTTATCGAAATTCTCCTCTTTCCAAGCCTTCCCAAAAGCCCTGTCGTCATTCTTATTATCGTTATCCTATGTTTGCTGTAAATTAACCAGTTATTTAAACCATCATCATCGGACCGTATTTTTTCCAAAATGAGGCCGGTCAGGCAGTTACTGTGAATGGTGATGATAACGCACTTTTTATGGCCCGAATTGGTAGATATGTATGTGGACAATATGTGGTTTTAACAGGACGTTGCCGCTTACCACACAGCTAACG
Organism: Tetanocera ferruginea; assembly: GCA_958299015.1. Classification (NCBI taxonomy): domain Eukaryota; kingdom Metazoa; phylum Arthropoda; class Insecta; order Diptera; family Sciomyzidae; genus Tetanocera; species Tetanocera ferruginea. Next base: position 163,598,616 of record OY282640.1, on the reverse strand, counting down.
AAACAATGGCTCTTTTGTGCAACAAATTCAATGGCTCACGTGCTGGCGATGTGAATTGGTGTGAATTGTTGCCAAAATCAGGTGATGAGACACCGTTGAAATTCTTTCTTTGGGGTTATTTTAAAGAAAAGGAGTACGTCAATAAGCCAGCAACAGTTCAAGAGCTAAAGGATGAGATAATTCGGCACATTAATGGCATAAAACCATAATTGAGGTCTCAGCGTCTTTGAAAATTTGGACCATCGGATAGAGGTGTGCCGCCGAGATCGCGGCGGCTATTTTGCCGATATTTTGCTCCATACATAATTGAACCATACCAATTTTATCATAATAAAAAGAAATGAATGAAAGAATGTCCTAAATAATTTGTGATTTATTCAACATCAACATCAGCCCTTAAAATCTAACCAACCTTTACGTGTGATACATAAAGATTTTCTTTAACAGCCTGAAATAAATACATGCAACCATGTTGCACTTGCGTTACAATAAGGGGCTCGTTTAATAGTCGTTATGTCGTCACTTATTTTATTTTTATTTGTTCATGTGGCCAAGTTATTTTAACAGTGTTTTCATGAAATCATTCTTAAGAGATACACTCATCGAGTAATAAATTCATGCAACGTTTCTTACATTTTCGTTGCATTCAGCAACGACATTTTGTTTTTTATGTTATAAGGTAACAAAATCAATATTTACGGTTGTTTAATAAATTTAGTCCTGACATCAATGATGAGCAAGTTATAAATCTATGCAACGATATTTCAATTTTGTTGCATAAGCTGATATCTTCACGAATTGATGATGTCATAAGTATTTTGTTTATTGTTGTCGTACAGCCACACATTCTTGGTTTTCGTTGCATAACATTCTTGGTACTTTATATATTAAGGATTTGCTCAGCATTAATGGTGAAAAATATATCGTTAAAAAATTTCAAAATTGTTGCACTGTGTTATCATAATTATGGAAATGTATAACTTTGCCAAATTTTGATTTTTACTTTAAATTTTGCATATTTTATTTAAAATAACTATTTAAGCTGATAATTGAGACAAAACACCACAGTTCAAAATGTGAAATCACTGAAGTGTTCAACATAAATAAACAGCTTCAAAATACTCGCGAATGCGGCAAGTCATATTTTCAATTGCATAATAAAAAATCAATTTATAATCAAATTTTATTTAGCTGAACTGTCAAGAGTGCGCAATTTTCAATTTAGCCAATTATTAAAATGTGTGAACGTGGACACGAATAAATGCATAGAATTTCAATTTCAAAATAAGCACAACGTGATGACGATAATGAAGAGGAAGTTAAGCATAAAATAACGAGCATAAAAAATATATTTAAATAATTGAAAATTTGTGATATTTTATTTTTGGTATAATTAAATTTTATTTTGTTTAAGCAAATTTATAAACGCTTTAGCTCTTAGCTAAATTTTATTGCAGACCAATAGTAAATTAACTTCCGGCTGAAAAGATGGCTGCTGGTATGAAGAAAAACTTAACCAAGTGGCACAAATTTTGTTCATTATTTGTTGCTGAAATAAAGCCGAAATACGCATAAATTAATTTGCTGAGCTGCTAAAGTAAATCCACACACACACATACACACAAATACATACACACGCATATAATCAAGCTCAAACCAAGACTAGTGTTTATGTTTGATTAACCAAAGTACAGTGCTTGAAATAAGTAAAGCACACACAATAAAATGACTTAAGAAATACTCCTACGTAGACTACTGTTGACTACAAAAGCAAATAAACTTAATAAGGCGCGGATGAAAATGAAAGATCAAGGATAACATAATTCACAAGGATAACGTTAGTCACTATCGCACACAAGCGTGCAAATTCAATCTTGAAAGCTTGTGTTGCAGCATTAAAGCAATGTTTGCAATGAAAGAGTGTGTTTTTCGGATAGAAATAAGTTTTGAGATAGGTTAGAGAGTGTCTGTGTGTGTGTGTAGGTAATTCAAACACATACACACACACACACACACATTGCTGTCTGCAGACACACTTAAGAGTGGCTGGCAATGAAAATTTATTAGGCAATCTTAAAGTTGTAAAAAATATACAGACTATCACGTGACTCGTTTTATGTGCTGACTGGAATTGGCCAAAAGTGTAAGTATTGGCTGCTGTATTGAGTTTTTTTTTTTCTAAAGCTGGCAATAAAAATACTTCAGCAAGAGCAACAACAAACAAAAAAAAAAAAAAACAAGTATTGTCAAGCATACGGCATCTACCTGTAAGCAGTTATTTTAGCTCAAAAGTACTTTTACTACATTGGTGTATCTTTATGTTATTTGTTTTTGTTGTTGTTGTAAGCTTGCAATTAACTACTATTTGCATATTTATTTAATTTGCAATTTATAGCCAATTTTCTAATAAGTTAGCATGGCATAGCCTATCGTAAATTTGCAAGGATATCATCTCGTATAGCATGTTGCTACAAGCTGATGTATCTGGGCATAAATTAATTTTACTCTTTGTTGTTGTTGTGCTGCTCATTAAGTATGCACATTTGCTGGCATGCGGCCAGAAATTTACTTTCAACGCACATCATGCTGCGGCTGCTCCTCTTTTGCTACCCACTCAATGGCTTAAGAAAAATGTCCTGTGAATTTCGGTTGTTTTTTTTTTTTTATTTCATTGTTTGTTATTTGCTTTAAAGCTGCTCATAAATTAGCGCATCATTATTTTTTATAGTTTAATTATTAAAATTAGAGCTGTCTGTCGTTGTGTCAGATTCTAACAGCAGCCAGACAGCTGTGTCAGACTCTTCGTGGCCAAAACTATGCAGCAAGAATTATGTTAAAAGCAGATTTTCAAGAGCGTTAAGCACACTTATTTTTAATGTGACCAACATTTAAACTGGTGTTAATTTGATTATTTCAGAACTTGTGTAGAGTTGAATGAACTCAAATAAAATGGCCTGAATAACATTTAGAAAAAAAAAAAACAAAAAAACAATAAAACTACAACAAGCTAGAAACTAAAAGACAAGCACAACAAAATCAATAAAATAGTCAGCTAATTTTTATCATTAACATTAATATTAGCTATCTTTGGCTTTTATGTGATTTGCTTATTTTTTGATTTTTTTTTTTTTAATCAATTTGATTGTATTAAAATAAGCATGCTTTGTTTTTGTGTCTTTAATCAAAGTTATTTTTTTGTAATTGTTGTTGTTGTTGTTTTGTTCGCACGCCTCAATGTGCGTGGAATTTATGAGTTTATGAGGGGACAAAGTATGAGAGCATGACATTGGAAAGATAATCGCATAAACAGAAGTTTTGTCATCAGAAAAAGCTTAACGATTGGCTTTGTTTAAGCTTAGGAGAAGCCAAATATTTTATTTTAAGGTATTTTTTTTTTTTTGTTTGGTTTTTCAAAACTTTTACTACCAAATTAAGGATTGCCTTGGTGTGAAAAAAATGTTCGGTCAACTGGTGCAAAGCCAATGAACAAGGCAGACAACTTAGAATTGAACTTTATTGAGAATTGAAAAATGTGCAAAAAATGCAAAACATTATTCTGTTTGGATGTGGTGTTTGTTACAAATTTAAATTCATGAGAACAAAGTACATCATTAAATTACATCATTAAATAAATGTAAAGTAACTAGTATAGAAGCCTGTCATACGACAAGTCGTAGTCAAAATAATTAAGTAGCAGACGATATGACATTTATCATTCACCTCAAATGTTGTTTTGATCCAGGCGTCGTCAATGTGTCCCTATTGCTAAAAACCAAATAAATTTTGTGTGCATACTTTTAGGCCAACAATTTGTTCATATAAAAAGCACTGTTATAGTGTAATAGGTTCTGGTACAGGCTAACATGTTCAGCCTATACATAGCAATAACAACTATAACAGTTTAAGTGAAATAGAGCACGGAGCAGGACGCTTGTCTTTTATATATTAAGATTTCTCTAAAGCATAGGCACGAAATTAAGAGTTTGTTTGAAAAGTTGTTTGTTCACTTTTGAGTGCATTGCAGAAATGAATTAGTTACATATCTTGCTCGAACAAAAAAAAAAAAAAATGTGTCAAAGAAAGCATTCAAAGATATGTTGCGTCACAGTCTTTTTAATGTGGTTTTGTTTTAAATGTTGAACATGAACTGTCTACAAAAAGTGTTGGCTTCAAAGCAGCGCCTGACTAATGCTCCGCATAATAAAAACTAATATTTGAGGCTTAAAACCAAGTCAAGAACTCAAAAATTATATAAAATAGAGCACAAAAGCAATGCGCAACAAGTAAAGAAACTCTAAAGTTGGTCTAGCCCGACTATGAAATATCCTAAATCTACTATCATATTTAAATATATATTGATATACTTAAAGAAACATAACAAAATTCTTAGTTTTTCAAAGTCCATGTATTCCTTTTACAGTTTTTAACAGTTTTACTAATGAGGGTTGTATGGGAGTAGGGCTTGTTCGTGTGCAAGTGGCGCTCATTTTTGTGTGCACCTTAGTTTTGATATAAAATTCTCTCATACAAAGTTAAATCCCTGTAAGTTATATACAAACCTTTTTATTGTACTTTCAATATTGTGAGTTGTATGAGAGGTGGGCGTGTTTGTGGGCGGGTGACGCCCATTTTGTGGGCACATCTTAGTTTTTACATAAGATTGTCACATACCAAGTTTAATTCCTGTAGATCATGTAGGTACCTTTTCATGGTATTTTCAATATTGTGGGTTGTATGGGAGGTGGACATGTTTGTGAATGGATCACTCCCATTTTTTGTACATGCCTAAGATTTTGTACAAAATACATACATACCAAATTTGATCTCTGTAAAACAAACATAAGCTTAATTATGCAGTTTTCCATTTGTTGGTTTGTATGGGAGGTAGGCGTGTCCGTTGGCGGATGATGTCCATTTTTCAAAAACATCTTTTTTTTTGTTAAAACAAAACAGACGTACCAAATTTTATTTCTGTAGGTTGAACAGAAGCTTATATATTGAGTTCTCAATTTTTGGGTTGTGTGGGAGATGGACGTGTCCATAGGCGCATGACACCCATTTTTCGAAGACATGTTTCTTTTGATATATAGTATATATTTGTGAGCTGTTATTGCTGTAAGTTAATTATGAGCTTAGTTATGCAGTTTTCAACTTTTGCGTTGTATGGGAGGTAGGCGTTCCCGTGGGCGGATTCCAAAAATATTCAATAGTGCAGATCCTTGGACCTATGTGACTATGTGTACAGAGTTTCATTGAATTATCTTAACTACTTCTTCTTATCCTGTGTTTACGGACAACACACAGATGGACGGATGGACGGATGGACAGACGGACGGACGGACATAGATAGGTGGACTCACGAGGTGACCCTGATCAGGAATATATATACTTTTTTATACCGGACTCACTTCGTTCTATGCGTTACAAACGTTTCCACAAAGTTTATATACCCTGACCTTTCAGGTTTAGAGTATAATTACGAGCTCGGATCAATATGTCCGAGATTTTTTTAATTTCGTGATTTTAAAGAAAAACTTGGCGAAAAGAGATTTGACTCCAATGATGAAATCATCTCACGAAACATACTTATTTTGAGAACATGAACAAAATTTATTTTTTTAATAACGCAGTCTCTCGAAAATCTTGCACTTTAACGCACGAAGTCTTAGGGCCAGTTTTTCAGTGCGGATTTAAACTCGAGTCAAATTAAACCGAGCTTAACTCGACCAAAAAGGGACGTTAAAGTTTAACTATATTTTGTAGCATTTGTTTAAGTTGAATAACGTAAATTGTCATATGATTGTATTGTATTTTTTTTTGCTTAAACCTAGCTTAAACGTCCAATTTTGGTGAGTTAACCTCGGTTTAATTTGACTAGAGTTTAAACCCGCACTGAAAAACTGACCCCTAATGATTTTAAGTTGGACTGGATTAAATTTGTCTTCGAAAATTCCTCTGTCGATATAATCTGTTTATCAGAAACTTGGTTTCATAGGGATGTTAACGACTACCTTCTGAACATTAAAAATTTTAATCTTTTTCGAAATGACAGAGTTAATAAAAAAGTTGGCGGGCTCATCAAGTGATTCTGATATTGAATATTTAAATGTTGAAATCCTCAACAATAGAACTAAAGTTTTTCTCTCATGCGTCTATTAGCCTATCCCTAACTGCAGTCTTGAACCTCTACTACAAGAAGTCTCGTATTATGCCATAGATTTTCAGCATTTTGTCTTGTGTGGTGATTTCAACGTGAATATTTTTGCTAACAACAATATCTACACAAACTTAATCAGCAGTCTAGCTCATGTAGGTCTCAATGTAGTAAATCAAACTTCTCCGACTCGATTTGCCAACAATGCTTGTCCAAGCTTACTAGATTTATTTATTGTCTCTGATTTATCAATTAACTGAACGGTTTGTTGGTTCTTTAGCTCAATTGATGAAAAGTAAAATTTCTTTATTAGCAAAATAACTGAACTTTTCGAAAATCACGTTCCATTTTGCACTTGCCGAGTTACCAATACATCTTGTTGCTGGTTCACGAACTCTGTCAAACTTGCTTTGAAAAACAGGGAGACATTCAAAGTTGATAGGAATGAAGGAATGAAATTGTCCAAAAAACGGTTCTTTTTGTCTAACCTAAATCCCTCATTATCATTATCAGCATCGGAATTTCTAACAGAAACAACGAATCCTACAAAATTGATCCCAATGTACTCAACTATTTCTCCGTTTCGAGCTCGCTTTCGGCTGATTCTTCTGCACCGATTAATGGCAATTTATCTACCTTTGATTTTCACACTCAGTTTAATTTCACCGCGGTCGAATGCTTCTGGTGATGATGGAATCTTCATTATGGTTGTTAAAATAATTCTTCCGTATGTTATCAGTCCGCTTGTACACATAATCCATCATTGCTTTAATACTAGTGTTACCCCGTTACATGGAAGGCAGCAACTATTATACCAATTGCTAAAAAATCAAACGCAAGTGAACCTTCTGTTTTTAGAGCCATAAGTTTGTTGTCCTCGATTTCAAAGGTTTGTGAATCTCTAATGGCACAGCAGATCTCCAACCACATCAATTCAATCGGTCTAAAACTTCTATTGTCAAAATCTTAGACGATATCAGAATACGCTTTGATAAAGGACATGTGACTTTACTCTGCCTTCTAGACTTTTCTAAAGCATTTGAAACTATGAATCGTAATATTCTGTGTATTAAGCTCAAGATTAACTTCGATTTTTCTGACACGTCAGTTCGTTTTCTGAAAAGTTATTTAGGCGGTAGAAAACAGCTGGTTAAAGTTGGTAGCAACTTCTCCACATATAAGAACTTGCTCTTGAAAAATGTTCACAATTTCCTCTGTGATGTCATCATTTTGCTTTTTACCACATTTTACTTGGAACGAGTATTTTAAACCGAAGACTGAGGTATGCTTAGGCACCTCGGGGGATGTTCAAGAGGTCTCACAACACTTATACCAAAATTAAGTCTTATCAACAAGAAATTAAAAAGATTACTTAATAACATAATTGGTCAGGGTCGACGTTAAGGTCAAATCATTAACAATCTTAACAAAACCAAAAGATTTTAGCTTTGCACGATTAACAATCAAGGTGGTAGAGAGCCAAATGATTCAGGCGACAAACGGTGGAAGACCGACGGCAAAACAGGCCTTCACAACGTAGACCTACTTAAAAATAAGGTGAGTTACTGAACCCGAAAAACCAAAGCTTGAGGTTGGCAGAAGCCGAAAAGCTTGAACTTCGAAAAGCTTGAACTTTTTGGAAAAGCTAGAACTTGAGTTTGACCAGAGTCAAAAAGCCGAAGCTTGAGTTTGGCCTGAGCTTGAGACTGACCTTTGACTGGAGCTTGAGGTTTGCCCGAAGCCAAAAATGAGTTAGTGATGTTTTTGGTGGTTTTGTTTAAGGTTGTCAGTAACCAATATAATTGGTAAGTCGGTTTTAATAACCACCAGAAAATTAAATCACACTTAAAATTCAATATAACCAGCAAGTCAACTGATACTACTAAGCGAATTCGACATAACTACTTACGCTGACACTTTGTTCAATACTTATTCAACAAAGAGTATGAACAACATGCGAATCATACCAGTCAGCAAGTTATTCAATGTAAATCCAAAGTACATAGCAGGTTTTTTTATGTTTGCTAACGAGTTTTATATGTACGTGTGCTGACTGTGATAATAATATGAAGCAGCCTTCGCTGCGGGTACTACTTAGATGGGAAACTGCATTGTATCACTGCTTGCACACTTTTTTTTTTGTTGTATCATATATTCGGTTCTTTTTATTTTATATATATTTGTAACGACTTAAGACGTTACAACTTGCTTCTGCAGATGTTGTAGTTCACAAATTATTCAAGAAGAATAACATTCTCAAAAAATGTCTATATGTTTTTGCCACTTTTGTGTAGATCAGTTGAGTTTTCAAAACAAATTTTTCAAACAGTTGCAACATTTTTTTCTCTTTAACGTTACACTTGAAAGAATATGTCTACAAATTTTTCGAAAATATTTCATAAAATCAACAAAAATTGGATGTGTGCATGAAAGTGGCTTCAAGAATTTGAAGATAGATTTTGAATACTGGTCATTTGGCATCATTAACGTTACATTTTTTGAAAGTGAGTTTTAAGTTTGGGCAGCATTTTTAAAAAATGAACAAAAAAGGCAATGAAAAAACCTTAATTATTAAATAATATCGAAGAAGAAGGATCAAATAAACGACTAAAATTGAAATAATTAAAACAAAATGGTGTCTTGCATTTATAGAAGCCTAGCTGTGTGGTCTTTAACGTTACACGTTCATGCCTTTTTGTTCGAATTTGCTTTTTTTTCGAGCAGGTTACAGTTTGTTGACAATTTGTGTACATCAATGGTCGAAAAAGAGAAAAAGTAAAATGAAATAATAATAAAATTGCCATCAACAACCTTTTTTATGAAATTTTCAACCCTTCAGTTTAATTTTTCATGGCTTAAGTTATATTTTTGTACCAGGTTGGTGCGAAATTTGAGAATTTATTGAAATCATCTTCAAAGTTGATTTTTTACTTTTTAGTTGGTTTTTTTAGGTAACAATATTTAACATTAAGGCAAACGTTGCCAACTTCAACGGTTTCAAAAATGTAAATTCAAAAGGAAGAGACCAAAATTTTTTCTAAACAAGAACATTCTAAATAACTAACGCTGTTGGAGACATTTTGTACTTGAATAAATGCGGTAAAAATAATACAAAATCTCTTTTTCTAGCCTAGCATTAATATTGAAACAGAAAACAAACGGTCTGTAGATAAAACAATTTCAAAACAAAGCTGCATATTTGATTGAATGAATGAATGCAGCAAATGGATTAAGAAAGAGAACAACAGACATTAATATGCACAGGCAAGGAAAGTGTTATGGTTAAATAAACAAAATGCATTGCAACAAAAATGTCAATTTAAAATTCAATTAAATTTATGTTCAAAAAGAGAAAGAAAAATCGATTGAGTTCATGTGCCACCAGACAAAATTTGCAACATTTAAACAATATTGTATAAATAACTATAAAGAGATCTCAAAGAGATAACAAAAGAGAGAATAAAAGAAAATAAGATGCTTAAAAAGTGGAAATTTGAGAGTAAAAATTCAAAAATGTAATTTCGTATTATTTAAATTTCTATTAACTTGTTTAAAATGTAGAAATAACTACAATAATTATTCATTAAAATAAAATTATTAATATAATAATAACGAGATTTTTAGCCAACGCTGCATTTTCACCTACTTTGGAATAAAAAAAAAAAACAATAATAACAACAGCAACAGCAAATATTTGTTAAAATAAATCACGACTAATGTATGCATTAATTTAATTTTCCAATTTCAACTTTTATGCAAGCATCGAAATCATTAAAAATGTTGACCAAAATAAACTTTTGCCTTCTGCACCAGCGCCTTAAATACTTACGCCTACAAATATGCCATAGATTTGTGCTATGAAATTTGTGAAAATATGCAGCAGACATATTTTAATGCCATAAAATAATATTTGTGCGCATTGTTTTGAATATAAAACATTATTTGGCGACAGCGGTGTGGCGCACAGTGGCAGAATGCCAGACGACTACTATCGTGTTTAAAGAGAGGAAGTCGTTGTAAAGCAATAAAAAATTATGATTTGATTAGAAAGTCACGATATGAACAGACAGCAAAAAATTTGCAATTTTTTAAATTTTTAAACACCAGAAACGACAGGCGCAGCAATAATTTTATTGCATTTAATTTATTGAATATAAAAATAAAAAAAATTGAAGAAAATTTTCTTTAAATGATTTTATCGTAAAAAAAACCTTTTATGAAAAAATAAATTTGAATAATAAATTCAAAAGATTTGGATACTTTAATGTAAGAAACATTATTTACTGAGACACTTTATAGTGTTTTGTTATTTGAATTAAACAGTTGACTCGAATTTCAAAGAATCATAAAAATGTGCCTAAAAGTATGCAACATTTTAATAATAAATCCAAAATATTTTGTTACTTTAATATACACTCAGAACAAAAAGTACATTAAACAACCGTAAAATTAACATTTTTAGTTGACAAAAGTCGTCCGACATTAAAAAATGTTAAAATTGATATTATCCTAATGTACTTTTTACATTACAAATTATACATTTAAAAATGTATAACTGTCACATAATAATGTTATTTTAACACTTAAAATATCAAAAAGTATCAGTAAATTAATGCAGATAAAAAAAAATGTATTGAAAAATAATTTGCCACGAGTGGGATTCGAACCAGGGCTCCGGACATCCAAAGCCACACTCTTAACCTGTGTGCCACGGTCACCTGTTTGTCTTAACGGCTCAGCTCTTAAATAAACATTACATCTGCTTGTTGTTGACATCTACATTTATAATGTTAAATGGATATGAAATACTATCAATTTTACAGTAAAAAATTATGAACTAAAAACATTTTAAATGTTATTTTAACATTAAGAATTGATATTGCAACGTAAAACATTACATTATCAATTTGATATTTTTCTTATCAATTCAACACAATACATGTTAACTTTACATTTTCTTACGTAAAATCCACATTTTCTGATTTACATTGGAAATAACATTAAAAAACGTTAATTTTACATGGCAACTTTTTTCTGAGTGTACTCTTGACATAAAATTATTATTTTTGAGTTGAGTGTGCCATATATTATTATTTTTATTTAAAGTCTAATTGAATAGGTAGAAATATTGAATGCATGTATGTCTAAAAATATGCAACATCCATAAATTCTTGTATCAAATCCTTAATATTTGCATACATTGACGATATAATTATTAACTTTTGAGAAAAATTTGGCATGTTTTGTTGTTTAAATTTAAAAATTATATTGAATACTACAGAGATATGCAAGTTATGCCTAAAAATATGCAGTATTTTCAATAAATTTTAATAAAAAATCCATAACATTTAGATACTTAAAATAAATCCTGGCAAAAAATGAATTGTTTTGAGACATATTTGTTGCCTCTTGTTATTTTTAGCAAAAATTAATTTTATATTTAAAATTAATTAAAAAGGTATGCCTTAATATATGCAAATTTTTGGATAAATTTCGGTTAATCCATAATATGTGTACACGCTTTTGCCAAAAAATTATGAACTTTGTCATAAATGTGGAATGTTTTGTTATTTATGTTTAAAAGTCATTGAAAAAAAGTGATATATCGAAATAATGCCTAAAAGTGTGCAACATTTTGAATAAATTTAATGAAAAAATTTTTTTTCATGCACAGTGCGACATATTTAGCGTGCTTTGTTATTTTTATTCAAAAGTTAAGTTGCATTACAAAAAATTATATGCAAGTTATGCCTAAAAGTATGCAACGATTTATGCAAATTTTAATAATGTAACCCAAATAATTGAAAACATTTAAAAATTTTGTAGAAAAATCAGGCATTTTGAAAAAATTTAGGCATTTGTTTATTTTTAATAAATATTTATATGATATTTAAAAGAAATTAAACAATTATGCCTTAATGTATGCAACATTTTGGTTAATTTGCTATAAATTAGTAATATTTGTATAAATCCTTGCCTAACAATTATTAACTTTGTCATAAAATACCGCGTGTTGTTATTTTTGTTTAAAAATTATATTGAACAACAAAAAAACCATTGAAGTTTTGCCTAGAAGTATGCAATATTTTGTGTTATTTTTAATATTAAATCTAGAGCGTTTGGATACTTTTGTAAGTCCTGGAAAATAAATTTAAAAACTTTGAGATATATTTGCCGTGTCTTATAATGTTAAATATATGCAAATTATGCCTAAAAATATGCAACAGTTTGGATAAATTTGAATAGTTAATCTTATATATTTTGATACTTAAATAAATCCTTAACAAACATGATTAACTTTGAGATAATTTTGTCGTGTTTCGTAATTGTTTTTTTTTTAACTTATATTGAATTACAAAAAAATATGCAAGTAAGGCCTAAGAGTATGCAACTTTTTTCTGCGAACAACGAGTTGGAACTGATAAGAGTTACAAATACGACATAAAATTCAGTCTTTTAAGTGAAATAAATTTTTTGTGTAAACTTAAAGGCTGAATGAACATTTTGCCGAATAGCATAAGTCCGGAAAAAAAGTTTGAAAAGCACTGCTGTAGCAAGAAATAATTACAGTTTGAACGCTATAGGGTGTCGAGCATGATGCTTGTATTAACTGCATTAAGGTGGGACATAATATTCGCGGCAGAGAAAACAAGCTTTTTTTTAAAAATTTATAACTCAGTCATAAACAAACATTTTTCCAAAATTGAACAAATTACAAGAATAAAAATTAAAAAAAATATATTTTTCACTCCAACATGGTTTCAAAGAGCTCCAAACTGGCGGTAGAGAAAAAAACGGGGCCTCGTGGTTGCAGCGCTTGGTTGGAGTCGCAAAAATTGTCCAATCTGGAAAAAAATTACTTTTTTAAATCTTAACAAAATTGGTTATCGTATGACAGTAGCCTTTTTAATTTTTTTTTTTTCAATTTTTGGCGATGTTTCAAATTTAAAAGTGCGTTTTTTCGAAAAAAAATATTGACTTAAAAATTCATAAAAAATCTTAAAAAAAAATTTAAAAAAGTTCGTGTCATACGATAGTGAAACACGTTTAAAACAAAAAAAAAATTTCGTCAAAATTTCATCGAAAAACATCAAAGTTTGTGAACAAAGAAAAATGCAAAGAAAAATAAAAATGCGGCGTCACTAATCCGAGTGTAACTTTTGAACCCGAAAAAATTTTTCCATGACATTTTTTTCTTAGAATCTTAAGAATATTTACTAAAATACAAAATTATAAAAAAAAGTCAACTTCAAAAAACGGCCAATGTCTTTGCAAATCAAAATCAATATTTAAAACATAAAATGTAACCTTTTTTAACTTTAAATATAAAGTTTATAATTTCACTTTCAACGGTTGAACATGTATTTTGACGCATACAAACTTGAATGTAAAGTTTAAAAGATGCTTTCAAAATATTTTTGGTCAAAAACGAGCTGAAAACACACAAACAAGACTTGTAAAATAATTTAAAAAAAAATTTATTTATTATTTTAGGTCTTATATTAAAATTACAAAAACTTTCAGCCGCAACATACACGTGCCACCACTTTAAAAAGCAAATATAAGAAAAAATGATTTGTAGTAAAAAAACTTTTGACCGAGTTGAGGATTGAACTCGGGATTCGTTGGATCGCAAGCTCAGAAGGTATGAAGAAGGCTCACGCCGGCATATAAAATGCCTTTAAGTGAAAATTTTAGAAACTGCAATCTTTTCAAGAAGATCACGAATTGTACTCAACGTGCTTTTGAAATCACATAGAAATAAAGAGAGAAAAATTTTCTATAATTCTCAAAAAAAAATAAAAATTCATAATCAGCCCAATCATGAAACATTTTCCCCCGGGAGTTATTCCCCCGTTATTCATGAGTGTAAAATAAAAAAATGAGGTATCTTTAATTGCTATCTTATAACCCGAAACTCCCATTTACAACTCCCGGGAGGAAATGTTTCACGATTGGGCTGGATGTTTATATGGTTTTACTTTCGAGATAAGCAATTTTTTTTCAAATATTTTTTAGTAAAATTAATAAAATTTTAAGGCACAAAACTCTGAAAAAATGTCAGCCAAATGTAATTTTTAAAAAAAAGAAATAAAATATATGCTAATTATTTATTTTAAATCAGGCAAAATATTAATAACTTTGCAATAAATTTCTAAAAGCTTTTTAGTTTAGCTTTTTATTTTTGATATTATTACTATTTGTTATGCCAAAAAGTATGCAAGAGTTCATTTAGACTATTCTAAAGAGCCCATCGAACTTACTAGACATATCCAAAAATACTCTTAAGCATTTAATTTCAAGGTCGGCAAATCTGCCATGAGCTAATTTTATATAAAATTTCGAAATATTCAATATTAAATATGATATCAAGCAAATTCTTATGTCAAAGTTTTAAGAAAAGTATAGCAAAATTAAAGAATAATCTACAGGACTTAAATAACTTTCATAGAAACATTTCAATCTCACATAATATATTAATTCATGTGAAAATTTTACGCACATGTGCTTTTTTAATGCAATTTAATATCATTTACAAATGCCTAAGAGTATGCAAGATATTTTTTTAAGCATAAATCGGAAAAACAAACAGAATATTATTAATTCTTAAAAAAATAACGCTGACTTTATGCAAAAAATTGCAACTAATACAAGTTTTCCCTTTTTTTTATGTAAAAAGTTGAGAAAATTCAAATTGAAAAAAATTGAGTATAATTTAAACCAAATTTAATAGAAAATATTTGAAATATTTTGCCTGGTTTTATAAAAATCATTGAACATTTTTATATATTTTTAAATTCTTTTCCGCAAGTAAAGAATTTCACTTTTAACTTACTTGTTATTCCATTATATATTTCCGTTATGCCTAAAAGTATGCAATATTGTATAATATTGTGCCTACAAGTATGTAATAATTTCTTTTATGTCTTAAAATATGTGACTCTTGCAGCGCAAGGAATTTTGCAAAGAGTTAGTCTGACGGACAGTTGTTGAAAGGCAATGACAGTGAGCTTTATGGCAATTTATATTCTGTATGTTGCACGTGGCTCGGTCACACTCTGTGTAGGATTTTCTATGTAGCACTGACGTGTGTCAAACGTTTTTATTAAAACCAAAATTATAGCTAAGTATGGCTGTGTTATTAGAAGAACAGAAAATGTTGCGAGTTTTGGGAATTATTTTCTTTTTTTTTGTGTACAGAAAAAATAAAGCTGGATTTTAACACATTTTCAGATTTAATTAAACATATGCCTTAAACATTTTTTTTTTCTAAACAATGGCATATGTTTACTTGCATAGACTACAGAACACTTTTGTACTAGCAACTGTAGAATTGACCTAAAAACTATGTTTAAAAATTCAAAATTCCATGCAAATAATGTCGATATAAATAAAATCTAAACTTAAAATTACTTTTAAAATCAACACTCAATAAATTTGCATTAAACTAAAATTTAAGAACTGATATAAGGCAAGACTCCTGATAAGCTGCGTTGCAACCAGTGGCCGTGTAGGTTATTAATGGCCTTAAATCAAGTAGGACGCGTAGCTTCATGAAATTATGCACACATTTATTTCAAATTTTTTAAAAATTTTAGTTTTTTTTTACATAAATACGCCCACTTTTACGCCCATCTATCATACAACTTCAATAGAAAATGTGGCCTAACTGCCATGATTTTAAGTACATCAACTCAATTTTCACAAAACATTCATATTATAATTGTAGAATATGTTCCTGAAAATATGAACTTAAACCGCCCAACTTTTTACGCCCAACTCCCATACAACTGTTTTTTTAAAAATGCCATATTTTCTGTAAATTTGTAACTAGAATGGTTGTTTTTAGCAAAAATATAACATAACATTTATCAAATGCTGTTTTGAAAGTATAAAGAAAATCCGCCTACTTTTACGCCCACTCCCCAAACAACTCCAATACAAAAAATTTTACAGTTTCACTCTATTTCATTTATTAACAACTCATCGTTTTTGCGGTGGCGGGCAGATTGGGGCAGGTTTTTTTTTATTTATCTGTTAGCTGAAACTCTCAGCTTTAATTTGATATATGTCTGCATGTATCACTCTGCTTCGCATACAACTAAAAGTCTAACAGAAAATCATAAATTTTGAATGTTGAAAAATATAAATTTTTCTTGTAATGTCTATTTTAAGAGAAAAAAAAAATACTTAAAAGGTACATTCGGTTTAAAGTTTATAAGTAACAAGCTTTTGAAGAAAACTATTACATTTGACCATTAGCGCAACCAAAGAGGGGTTTCGGGGTTAAACCCCCCCCAAAAAAAAAATTATTGTAGTACCAAGCAAAATAGAATTAAATCAAATTGGTTCATATGAAAAGCAAACACACATCTTTTCAAATGTGTAAAAACCCCAAATTTATAAAAATCAAATCGATTCTGTTTGATGTACAATCTACTAAATTTTCATGTTTGTTTCCTTCAGCCTGATTCTGAGGGGTTCTTGACAATAATTCTATTCGAGTTGTCTCTTCAACTTCATCCTTGGCACCTACTAAAATGACTTGACATATTTGGATGAAAATTAATTCAAAAGTAATACAAAATAAGAAAGCCTGAATTTGAAGAAGAGCGGTTGAGTCCCTCGCCACCAAGGTGAACGAGGAAATTTCCACTAAAATTGTTATTTTTCGTTATTTTTTTATAATTATTTTTTAAAAATAAACTAACCCAAACTCTGCAGAAATTAAGTTTATAGTGAAGTCATGTGATTCAATAAAAAAATAATACCATTTGATTTCTGCAACTGGGCAAAAATTTCAAATTCATAATTTTTCATCGCAATTTCTCGAATCTGTTTCATAAATATTTCTCTAAATTGTCAAATATTATTCGGTTTTAAGAAAAATGGGCTTATTAGAAAAAGAGATGTTTGTTTGATTTTGCTTCAGTTCATCCGTTTATCAGAGATATAATAAAGATAGATACCAATGAGCATGAATTAGGAAATGCTGACTTAAATCGACATAATATATTTATTAACGAAAGTCTTTACGACACTCTTCCAAAAAGACATCATTCATTTAACCCTTAAATGCATGACCTCAGCGATTTTCCTCATTAATTTTGTCACTTTTGCGCAAAATAACTCAATGAGCTGATTTCTGTATATGTTGACGCTATAAGAAAACGAAAGCTTCAACCCAGTATGAATCAACAAATTTATTATTTTTTTCAAACTTACTCTCGTACATGAGACATGAGACATGAGAAGAAATTCTTTGGTTGTGCCATATATGGCACACTATGCATTTAAGGGTTAAATTGAATAATATTTATGCAATTTTGAAGGATTTTCATTAAACTGATTTTGAAAATCCAATGGAAGATTATGATTAAAAAAATATTTTTCACATATAAAATACAGAAAGAGTTAGTATGTTAGTGTTAAATATGACGATACAGAAAGAGTTAGCATGTTAGTGTTAAATATGACGATACAGAAAGAGTTAGTATGTTAGTGTTAAATATGACGATATCAAAAGTCGATTTTAAAGGAAATTTCATCGGTTGTTTTGATGGCGAGAGATTTAAACGATTTTTTTTATATTTCGACTATTAGTTTTTCATTCCAAGGAGTCAGAAATTTTGTGTTTTATATTTTTGGAAATCAGCTCCATTAGTACTCATCAAAGGACGAATTTTAAGGCTAGCGCCAATTGGTTATTTTTACAACGAAGTCAAGTGTTCCGTCATTGTGGGGAGAAAAAATTGCATTTTCCCCGAGAAAAATTGAAAATATTGTAGCTCAAGCCTTAAAACCTTCGTATAACTACCTCTCAGAACAAGAAAAAATCCGAAAACAGCTGTAAAACTGGCGATTTCAAAACTTTTTGGCCGATTCTAAAGACCCTAAACAACGCAGAAGCAAGTTCATTTTAAAATGACCGCTACCACTAGTGTACTGCTGAACAGCTTCTGTACGATTAAAATGTCCTGACAGTGCCTGTTGTACATCCGTTATACAACTTGTTTCTTTTTTTCGTTGCTCGGCCGTTCTACAGTTTGAATTAAAAAATTTTAACTCTTACTCAGCAAGAGATCAAATTTTGAGAAAGAACCTCGATTTTTAATTCTATATATTTTATTGTCTTGCAAGGCTTTGGAAACAAGTAAAATGTGCATTATTTCAATTTTTGGACAAACAGATTCCGATATTCAATCTTGATTGCAAGACTTGCACATTTTGGTGGAAAAAGTATACAATTAAAGCAATTTTTGAAATATTTTTTAAAATTAATAAAATTATATTATATTATTATTATTATTATTATTATTATTACTATAACATAATTCCGTAAAATGTGAGTGCGGAACGCTTGATTTTTTTTTTTTTAAATTTCATAGCATATTTTTAGGCATTTTTGTTTTGTGAATAATTGAAACTTCAAAAATTTTTTATATATTTTTCATTTTGAAATTTTCAGTTTTATAAAAATTTTTTAAACATATTTCGTCGCACCTACTATGGTTTCCGTTTAAACTTTAAGGTTTTTTATAAATACTTAGAACTATTGCACAATTTAAAATCGAATATGTGACCAACGCTGATTTCTAATTCAGCTTCAAGATAGTCGATATTTCAGGTTTTTTGCTTCCGGATAACCGGGCCCGTTTTTTTTGACGGGAAAGAACTAGTACTATAACATAATTCCGTAAAATGTGAGTGCGGAACGCTTGTATTTTTTTTGAGAAATTTCATAGCATATTTTTAGGCATTTTATGTCTGTGATTTATTTAAACTTCAAAAACTTTTTATAATTTTTTTTTATTTTGAAATTTTCTGTTTTACAAGAAATTCCAGTTTAACTTCAAGGTATTTTATAAATATATATTTGGAACGCTGATTTCTAATTCAGCTTCAAGATAGCCGATATTTCAGGTTTTTTGCTTCCGGATAACCGGGCCCGTTATTTTTGACGGGAAAGAACTAGTACTATAACATAATTCCGTAAAATGTGAGTGCGGAACGCTTGTATTTTTTTTGAGAAATTTCATAGCATATTTTAAGGCATTTTTTTTGTTTGTGATTTATTGAAACTTCAAAAACTTTTAATAATTTTTTTTAATTTAAAAATTTTCTGTTTTACAAGAAATTCCAGTTTAACTGCAAGGTATTTTATAAATATTTGGAACTCAAAATTTTTCTTTGCACAATTTAAAATCGAATATGTGACCATCGCTGATTTCTAATTCAGCTTAAAAAAAAATCAATACTTCATGTTTTTTCTGTATTGAAACCGGGCCCGTCATTTTTGACGGGAAAGAACTAGTACTATTTATTAAAAACTTAACTTAAATTTTAAATATGACTGTTTTTTTAGGGGTTCGATCGGTTTAAAATTAATTTTGTTTTGTTCTTATGACATTGTACAATATGTTCAGAATATTCTTCCTAAAGCTTGAGTGCAAACTTATTTTTGCAAATTAGCTGTCATGATTTCCCAAAAAGTTATAACCAATCTTGTAAAAATTTGGAGACCTTCTTCAAGATACATTATCTAGTGCTTCAAATATTTATTTCGTTCTTATATTAACAAAAATTAGTTATCATATCGCACACTAAATACAAAACAGTCACAACTCAAAATTTTTTTATATCGAATTTTGTTATAAATCAATTCACAAAACACATATCTCACTAACTTTTTCAATTTTTTCTTCATTGACTGGAAGAATGAAGTTTGTGTGTTTAAATAAAAATAGCTTTTCTTCTGCAGTTACAACCATAGAGTTTTATTTTTTGCTTCTCCTGAAAAGTCATGTTTTTTGAGTTGTGACTGTTTTGTATTTAGTGTGCGATATGCTTTGGTTGAGCCTTCGAAACCCACCTAGTTCATTAACTTAACCCATTAACACCCAAGAGTTGAAACTTTTTGCTGTGATTTGAAGCCTGCATAAAATTGATTTTATATATAAGTGCAAAATTTGATAAAACCCCTCCCCTCCCAAAACAAAATCCTGGTTGCGCCACTGCATTTGACACTTGTTTATATACTTCAACTTTGCGCTGCTCTGGATAGAAAACCAATAGAGATAGTTGCATGAAATTTTTCACACATGAGCTTTAGATAGTTTTTAACAATCTGTGCAAAAATCAGATCAAAATCGGAGAGTAGGTTCAAATTGATTTATTGCAGCGGTGGACACTGTGTGCATTGTCGCGACCACAAAACCGCAACTGTTGAGTCAAGATTGCTCTATACAGAGTTGTTATTGCTGATGTAGCTTTTGTCTTCATACAAGAATTTGAACTCTAGTTCTTAATAAGCTTTGTTTACAACTTAATTTTTAATTACAAAAATATTTGTTAAACAACATTTATTAATTTAAATAAATAATAGCTGTTACTCGGGGGTATTTTATTTATAAACATATGAAACTGGGTTTGTTTTTCTTTAATTGTTTCTAATAAATTTCTTTAAAATAAATTTATAAATAATTTCTTTAAGTTAATTAAATTTTTATTCATCAAAAATTAAGCAGTTAATAAAAAAAATTCTAAAGCGTAAAAACTTACCTTCTTATCCTTAAATTTTTGCCAGTGTAATCCACAGAAGCAAATCACAAAAACTGCATAAATTATTGCTGCATTTCTCAATGTATATGTTTGGTGTCACAGCAACGCTTAAAAGCGGCCACAAAAATATGCTATAAATTTGACAAAATTTATTTATTTTATTTTTTTAACAATTGCTGAGAAAAACATGAGTTAATATATTTAACATCAATTAAACATCAGTTAATATATTTATTTCTTTTAAACAAATGAACACTACAAATCGAGCACATTGGTTTTAACACAATTACAAATGTTTTTTTTTTTTTTGTTGCGTCACTCACATTTTTAATTTTTATGCACAACATAAAAATTTATTTTTATTGAATTTCAAATAAAATCTTTGAATTTAAAATTTAACTGTTTAACACTGCAAACAAACTCAAATAGATCTGATCTTAATAGAAGAACTCAATTTTTGAACTGCTTACATTTGAACACACACGTATTTGCACATTAAAACTCACGCACGCACGAAGAAAACACACACACGAGCAACGTGCGGCAAAGAAATTTTATTAATACCCACACAAAGGCAGTCAGAGTAACGACTAGAAACTTGAACTCATAAAAAGAGCAACAAATACTTGCCACGTTAGTAAATATTTGCTGGGCGAAAATCTATACATTTATATCTATGTAACACTATAGAACTCTACTGTTATATGTTTGTGTTGTTAACACTGCCACGTTTAAGAAATTTTTTTTACTTTTCTTGAGTCCGCGTCGCACGACTTTACGCTTTGAATGCACGTCAAGAACTAAAATGTTTTGCCATCGCCAAAAACAGCATTCAAGTACGAGAAGAAATTTAAACAAGCTGAGCTTTGTTTTGGGATATTTTTGTTTTTCTAAATCTGCTGTTGATGCTTTCAATTTTAACGACAAAGAAGAAACAACAACAAGAAGAAGAAAACATGAATGCTTGCAGCCTCCAGTGATGTTGCAGTGTTACTTTAACAGCAGAGCTTTTGCAGAGATAGCTGCGTGGGCGTAAGCAAGCATGAGAGAGCAACAGAGAGAAAGTGTTTTGTAGTCATATGAGGGAAGTTTTTGTTTTGCCGGCTATGTTAAGTTATCATTATTTCAAGCACGTGCGCTGTTAAGTTTACATAAACTGCAATATAAAGGAAAGAGAACTAAATTAACGGCAAAGTTTGTTGATGATGTTTTAAAGTAAAAATAATTTATTCTCACTGTGATAAAACAAACAAGTTTATTGAATGCATTTTTAAAAAAAAATATATGAATTTTTTTATACAAGTTGATTAAAAAATGAATAAAAAAATTTTAACTGTATGCCTACAAGTATGCAATATTATTTTGATGCCTTTAAATTTTCGTCTCTTGCTGTGCAAGGAATTTCACAAAGATTCAGTCTGACGAGCTGTTGCGGAAAATAAGTGTGAGGTTCATAGAAATTAAGTTTTTGTAGGTGGCACGTGGATTTGTGAAACTCTGCGTGGGATTTTCTGAGTAGTGTTGACGCCTGTAAACTATTCTATGAACAAAAATTTTTAAGCAAAATTTCTTCTGTACAAAATCTAGTCTTGTATAGTTAACAAACAAAGAAAGAGAAGCATTTAATGCACACATAGTTTAAACTTAATGTTGTTTTATATAATGATTAATTTTTTATTATCACAATTATTAATTTTGTTGCTTCATTTTTACCTCAAATAAAGACATTTTTCTTTTGTCGTAAAACATACTCGCTACTTTATTCCTTTGACATATTTTGCAAATTATATCATACAAAAACGTACTTCACCGTTTCCATAAATTTTAGCAAAATTTCTTACATTTTGATTTTGCCAAAATTTTTACCTTCAATAAAATATTTCAAAAGCGGTTTCCTAGAAGCGTTAAGTACTCAAATATGGGAATTATAATTAGCTGCTTTAGTTTTTGGCACAAACTTTGAAAACAGAGATTTCAAGCCCTATAAAATATGCAACGTAAAGTAAAACGTAAGCATGAAAATTTCCGCTACTTCAATTTTGTTTCATTAAGAATGAAAGGTTTTTCCTAGAATCATCATCATCATAGCTACTCAATGCATTAAGGTATGCATATCATGCAAATACAAGAGTAAAAATATTGCATTTAATGCCTGGTGCTATGCTATAACACAACAACAACAAAAACAACAACAACAAAGTGCCAGATGGGTGCAGCAGCTATTCACACTTATTTGCAATTCCACAATTTTGTGCTTCTTATTCATTTAAATACCACATTTTTGAATATTTCATGCAAAATTTTGCACACTTTCTGTGTGAATGCATGTTGCTCATATTGCATACCACAAGGTACAAAGCAGCAAATTCTGCAAAATATTTAGTTTAACGGTGTTGCTGCTGCTTTAAGGTATTGAAGCGAAATTTTGCAGCAATTTTAGTTAAGAATGCCAACAGCATAATTTCGATATATTAATAATGAAAATAGCTTTGAAACTGGGTTTGAAAAAAAAGTAGCAAATGACTGTTAGCATGGAATTATATTTTTGTCTAAAGTATTAAGCTTAATATGTCAAGAGCAAAGCAGCGTTGTATATTTGATGCTATTCTACGTAAATATGCTCTGAGGTATATTTTTTTTAGTGGTTTTTTGTCAGAATTTAAATCTTCAAACTGAACAAAATCTTAAAACTGCTTGAAAGACTAACATTTAATTCTAAACTAACAGCCGCTCTTACAGTGAGCAGCTACTGTAACAGCTAACAGCTGCAGTTGAAATGCTCTTTTGTTTAACAGAGTTAGGATAAATAACGGATAAAAACCTTAGTTTTTATGCTGCGCAGTAAAAGTTTGAGAGAGCAAATGTTCTGTTAAATTTTATGAGTCAGTCACTGTGTCAGTGGGTCGCATTAAAGAGGGACATAACGTTCGCGGCAGAGAAAACAGACCTTTTTTAAAAAATTCATAACTCAGTCAAAAACAAACATTTTTCCAAATTTTTAAATTGGGAGAATTGTAGAGAATTTAGCAAGTTTTTTTTTTTTTTTTTAAATTGGCCATTTCAGCCCTTGAAAGGACTTTGACCGAGCTTCTTATGATCAATTGTGTTGTATGTGTTATTAAATATTTGCACACCATTGACCGAGAACTGGACCTACATGTTTTATGCCGACTCTGAACGGCTAAAGTTCATGTTCTCAAGTAACTTTACATGGCATTATTAACTCTCTGAGGTTTGCCATTGTCTGCAGAGAGGTGGTGACCGATCAGAATAATTTTTTATTGAAAAAACTTTTCGCCGCGGCTGGGGATCGAACCCGGGCTCCAAACATGCTAGGCCACACACATAACCTGCATGCCACGGTCACCACAATTTAGCAAGTTACAAGAAAAAAATTAAAAAAAATATTTTTTCACACCATCATGGTTTATAGAGCTCCAAACTGGTGGCAGAGAAAAAAACGGGGCCTCGCGTTTGCAGCGTTGGTAGTCGCAAAAATTGTGCGATCTGCAAAAAAATTACTTTTTAAAATTCTAACAAAATTTGTTATCGTATGACATAAGCTTTTTTCTAAATTTTTTTCAATTTTTGGTGTTGTTCCAAATTTGAAAGTGTGTTTTTTCGAAAAAAATATTGACTTTAAAACTTCATAAAAAAAACATACGATAGCGAATCAAGTTTAAAAAAATAAAAACAAAAAAAATATCGTCAAAAAATTAACCCGCTAGTGCCGCCAGTACGAAAAACATGGTTTCGAGATAAACACGTTCAAAGTTTGTGCACAAAGAAAAATGCAGGGAAAAATAAAAATGCGCTCTTACTAATTCGGCTGTAACTTATGAATCCGTTAAAAATTTTTCCATGAAATTTTTCTCTTAGTATCTTAAGAATATTAGCTAAAATACAAAATTATAAAAAAGTCAATTTAAAAAAACGGCCTATGTCATGTCCCCCCTTAATGTGTCTTAAACTCATAACTCGAGCATTTACCTTTACCTTTACCTTTACCTTTACCTTTACCTTTACCTTTACCTTTACCTTTACCTTTACCTTTACCTTTACCTTTACCTTTACCTTTACCTTTACCTTTACCTTTACCTTTACCTTTACCTTTACCTTTACCTTTACCTTTACCTTTACCTTTACCTTTACCTTTACCTTTACCTTTACCTTTACCTTTACCTTTACCTTTACCTTTACCTTTACCTTTACCTTTACCTTTACCTTTACCTTTACCTTTACCTTTACCTTTACCTTTACCTTTACCTTTACCTTTACCTTTACCTTTACCTTTACCTTTACCTTTACCTTTACCTTTACCTTTACCTTTACCTTTACCTTTACCTTTACCTTTACCTTTACCTTTACCTTTACCTTTACCTTTACCTTTACCTTTACCTTTACCTTTACCTTTACCTTTACCTTTACCTTTACCTTTACCTTTACCTTTACCTTTACCTTTACCTTTACCTTTACCTTTACCTTTACCTTTACCTTTACCTTTACCTTTACCTTTACCTTTACCTTTACCTTTACCTTTACCTTTACCTTTACCTTTACCTTTACCTTTACCTTTACCTTTACCTTTACCTTTACCTTTACCTTTACCTTTACCTTTACCTTTACCTTTACCTTTACCTTTACCTTTACCTTTACCTTTACCTTTACCTTTACCTTTACCTTTACCTTTACCTTTACCTTTACCTTTACCTTTACCTTTACCTTTACCTTTACCTTTACCTTTACCTTTACCTTTACCTTTACCTTTACCTTTACCTTTACCTTTACCTTTACCTTTACCTTTACCTTTACCTTTACCTTTACCTTTACCTTTACCTTTACCTTTACCTTTACCTTTACCTTTACCTTTACCTTTACCTTTACCTTTACCTTTACCTTTACCTTTACCTTTACCTTTACCTTTACCTTTACCTTTACCTTTACCTTTACCTTTACCTTTACCTTTACCTTTACCTTTACCTTTACCTTTACCTTTACCTTTACCTTTACCTTTACCTTTACCTTTACCTTTACCTTTACCTTTACCTTTACCTTTACCTTTACCTTTAATTTTTTACCGATTTATCCAACTCGTTCTTTTAATATCTTTAGAATCTCAGCTATCTAGATCAACTTTTAAGTATTAACCTACGAAGTTCTTGTTGGTTTATTTTTTCAAAATAACTAGAGATACTTCACTTGCCATGACTATATCGTACGAACCAATTGTCCGACAAAGGTACACGTGTCGTCTGAAGGTTGGTTTTGACTGTAAATCATGTGAATTTAATTCTAGTATTGCTCAACTGTTAATAATAACTAATTTCCTTGCATTTATTATAGGAAGTTGCGTTTTTTCACAAGTCCTGTGCATTTCACTTTGACATAATTTTCAAGTTAATTTTTCCATGTCAATCATACGTTTACTCTTTTTCAGTTGCATGTTTTTTTTCTCGTTATATCTACATGTGTCAGTTTTAGCGTCATTTACATCATTCACGTCAAGTTATCTTCATGGAATTTCATTTCAACTGCATGTTGGTTATTGACGTGTCCTCGTTATTTTCATATAATTTTTACTATATCTCCATGACATTTTTTAAGTATTTCCATCAATTTTTTCATTTCAATGCAATTCATATGTTTTCAATTCATTTCCATTTCATACGAATGTATTTTATGCGTTATCTATTATTTCCATGTTGCATCCAGAATATTTCCAAATAATTTTTATATAATTTTTCTGTGTGTTATTTCTGGACGAGTCATTCCAACGTCATATCTATATCTTTAACACTGTTTCTACATTTCATGCTATACCATGTTACCAATACACATAGCTTTTATATCATTTCCACAAGAATTCTATGTCATTTTCTCGTCATTTCAACGATTCTTAACTGCATCGGCTCTTCATTTTCATGCTATTTTCAAAATATCAATTTATTTTTTTGGTATCCATTTTATTTACTTACCGTTTTCATGTGATATTGTATATAAAAATTATTTTTTATACTATTTAATCAACTTCAAAGTTTATTCAATCAGTTTTATTTATTTATTTATTTATTTGGAAAAAAAATGTCGACATGTAAGACAGAGTCTTTTAAATGCACAAGTATGACATGATAACAACAGGTTTTTTTGACATCATGATGAATGAAACTTAAATCTAACTTAACGATAAAATACAAATTAATTCAAAGTGAGACTTAGTTGCTAATTATATATTATTTTAAATAGAAAGAGATAAGAAAAGAGATTTAAGAAAAGAATTTGAGAATTTCATGCTTAAAGATATGTTTATTCCGAATAAGTTTGATTCTATTAGGTAACGTATTCCACAATCTGATGGCATTCACAAAAAATAGTCTATTGGAATTCAAATAATTATAAACTGGTATTATAAGGTTGAAATTTCTATGAGATCTGCAGAATTGTAGTTTCTCAAATAAGTAATTAGGCGTTCGTGAATAAATTAAATTTTGCAAAAATATGCAATTTCTAGCATTCAAATAAGTAAAAATATTACAGCCAAGAACTTTATTACTCAAGTGACTGATGTGATCAAATTTTCTTAGACCATAAATATACCTCACAGCATTATTAAATGCCAGATCCAGTTTCATCTTAGACCTGGAGTCAAGTTTGCTGTAAACGACATCTGAGTAAGAGATGATTGGCACTATAAGCTGTTGAACTAACTTCCTTCTAGTTTCAATAGGAACAAATGACGCAGTCCACCTTAAGTTCCGCAATATATAGTAAACTTTACATACCACAGAATTGATATGGTTTTCGCAAGAGAGTGTAGCATCAATGTGGAAACCAAGATTTTTTATCTTGTCAACAAAATTTAGTTGGACACCATTTAGGTAAATAACAGGTATATTAGAGAAAGCATACCTGGATTT
This sequence comes from Tetanocera ferruginea, assembly GCA_958299015.1. NCBI lineage: Eukaryota > Metazoa > Arthropoda > Insecta > Diptera > Sciomyzidae > Tetanocera > Tetanocera ferruginea. The sequence goes on along the minus strand of OY282640.1, from coordinate 163,570,986 downwards.
ATAAATCGGTAAGACATATGACTTAAGCGGATTGAGCTTAAGGTTATTAGTTTGAGCCCATTCTGTAATTTTAATTAAGTCTTCGTTCATTTTAAAACATAAGTCGTCAACAAGGTCAAGAGGATTAGACAAGTACAGTTGTAGATCATCAGCATATGCATGCATATGAACATGCCTGCATTTGCTGAAAATGTCATTAATAAACATAGAGAATAAAAGCGGACCAAGTACAGAGCCTTGAGGAACCCCACAAGTTAAATTACGGAAAGCGGACAGACTATTACCCACCCTCACTCTTTGAGTTCTTCCAACTAAGTAGCTATATAACAGACGGACGGCAATGCTTGAAAACTTAAAATTATCTTCAAGTTTTCGGCACAGAATAGAATGGTCAACAGAGTCGAATGCCTTAGAAAAGTCTAGCAGGCAAAGTAGGTTAATGTGACCCAAATCATATGTAATTCTGATGTCATCTAGAATTTTTAGCATAGCTGTAGCGCAGCTGTGGCCTGGTCTAAAACCAGACTGAAGTGGTGACAAGAGGTCATATTTTTTTATATGCTCCGAGATTTGCGCTGCCATAAGAGACTCAACCACTTTTGATAGAGGTGAAAGTAGGCTCACAGGTCGATAATCAGATGGTTCAAGAGCGTTGGATTTTTTAGAAATGGGAACGATCTTGGCTGCTTTCCAAACATCAGGGAAGCAAGAACTAGTGAAACAGTGATTTATAATGTGGGTCAATGGGCTTAATATGAGAGGTAAGATAATTTTAATGAACCTTATGGATATTCCGTCTTCACCCACTGCATTTGACTTAATTTTATTAACGCAACGAGCAACATCACTCTCACCTACAGCCGCAAACTCGAAATTAAATTGACTTGCAGGATCTAAAGGTATTGATACACTAGGCAACAGAGTATTAGTAGACGAAGAGGAAGCAATAAAATAATCATTTAAGATATCAGGACTAATGTGGCAATCGTCAGATTTAACATTGCATACTCCAGCATGTCTTAAGTTGTTCCAGAGATTTTTAGAAGATTGTGTAGAGTTTAACTTGTTAATAAAAAAAAGGCGTTTTGCTAATTTTACAGCCAAGTTAGCTTCATTTCTTGCTCTCTTAAACTGATCCCAATTTGATGCTGTGGAATTTCGTTTAAAGCGATTATACATTTTATTCCGAGTTTTAAGGGTTAGCATGACACTTCTTGAAAACCAAGGACAACTTTTATTAGAAACGCGACTAGTCACTAATGGGACATGCAAATCAAATAGTGCGTGTACTTCATTAATGAAAAAATTTACCTTCTCATTAACTGTACTGAGAAACCAGCATTGAGACCAATTTATGGCAGATAGGTCATGAAATAAAGAATTATAGTCAACGGATTTGTAGTCCCTAAAAGTGATGGTTTTTTCGGTGACAACTGATGAAAAATTAACATTTAACGAACAGAAGAGAAGATCATGGTCAGATATAAAAGAGATTTGGTCGAACAACAGGACAGAAGATACATCTGAGACAACAAAAATATCTAAGAGGCTCGGAGGAGCATTATTCGCGTAGCGAGTGGGCATACTAACATTCACAGGTAGCAGACCAACTTCATTGAGTCTATCAACAAATTGCCTAACATGAGTATCATTACATAACATATTAATATTAAAATCACCACACAAGACAATATGGTCGTAATCAATTACACAATTTGACAACGCGGTAAACAGTTCATTTAAACAACAATTACGATGCGGATTATATACACACGACAGAAAAACTTTAACACAATTATTGTAGATCTCAATATTTAGAAATTCTACACCAACACCACTTGACATTTCCAACACATTTACATTTAAACAATTTTTATAATATATTGCAACACCCCCGCCTTTTTTGTTTGTTCTATCATTTCGAACAAGGTTATAATTTTTAATATTTAAACAATTGTCATTTATATCCACATGAAACCAGGTCTCAGAGATACATATGACATCGACGGATGAATTCTCAAAACAATGACGCAAACAATCAAGTTTAACGTCATTAAGGCTTCTCGCGTTAAGATGTACAATGTTGAAGCCAGGGGTTTGCTTGCATAGAACGCCAATCAGTGTTTTGTGGATATCATTAGCATTAGCTATGGACAATTAAAATAAAATACATATCTATAAGCATAAAAGAAGGTACAAAATAAAGATATAGATAAAGAATAGAAAGAATTAGGTATGAAACAATTGTAGGAAAAAAACAGAGAAACAGCAATAAGTAAGTTAAGATATAATATAAATAAACATAAAACTGACTTATTAATCATGAACGGCACCAGTCGAACGTATAATATTATGCAGCTCTTCAATAGTGCTGACGCATATCCGCTCTCCTCTTTGATCCATTCTGATGAAAACTTCACCACGCAGGGTAAACACGTTAAAAATACTTTTATTGCGTTTACAAAGAATCGCAGCTTGAAGAATTTTTCGAGCTTCGCCTGATATGCTCTCATGCAGATAAACATTGTTGTTGGACTCAATACCTGCGTCTCTCAGATTCACTGCTTTTTTATTTTGCCGACGAAAATCACCAAAAGCTTTTAATACCCTATTCCTATCGTATGGTGTGTAAAATTTTACAATCACCACAGAGCTCATATTGTTCTTTGGTTTCACTCTGAATAAATCTTTGAGTGGTGGCGACTGAAAGTCAATAGAGCGACAAATCAAATTAAATATACTCTTCAGGTTTTCTTCCTGCATGAGTGGTAGTCCAAAGAGAACAGCATCTGACGAGTGATCAATTCCGCTGCTGCTGTTGCTTTTATTATTTATGTTGTTATTGATGTTGGTGTTAATTTCACTTATCTGCCCATTTAATTGATCACAGCGCAGAGTAAGTGCATCAACTCGCGACTCAAGAGAATTTATTTTTGAGTCACTCTCACTGAGTTGGTTTTTAAGAGTACGCACCTCACTTTCGAGTCTGTCTACCAATCTAGCAAAAAGGCTGTCGGAGTGTTTTCGAAGTCTTTCTTCTAGTTCTTCATTCTTTTCATTTCTAGATTATTTTCAAGTAATTTGCATGTCATTTCATTTTTAAATTATATATCATTTTCATTTTCATGTTAAGCCCTTGTTTTTCCTGTATCACTTTTACGTTATTTCTAGTCAAGTCATTTCTATTTAAATTTCATGTCCATTTTCCTTTATTTCTTATGTTCTTTCCGAGATATTTTCATATCATATCTATCCAACCTCAGTAGTTTTCATTCCATGTGAACTCCATGTCACTGAATTATCATTTCTTAAATCTACAAGGTGATGAGAATGAATACGTATCCAGTCGCTCAAAGAGTTTTTCGATCACGAGGATGAGCTCGGCTGGCAGCAGCTTGCTACAAAGTCAGCATAAGGACTTAAAAACTGGTACCATGGAAAGTCAGCGGCCTTAGTTATTGCCAGTCTGACTTCTTAGGCTCGACCTACGGGGAAGTTAATGTTGGTTGGGGTTTAGTACCCTTATCGCATATGGCACTATATTGTTTGGTATATGAGTTGCATTTTCAACTCGGCTACCATACTCCAATGTATGGCAAAGGTATAAGATCTTCGCCCAAACCAAGAGTTGCGACATGTCATCACAACATGAAGGTATCTTTGAGTACTCAAATGGCCAGTGGCTGACGCAATGTTCCGCGGTTCCATGTCTGAAGGGGTTGAGGTATGACTCAGCCGCTCCAAGATCTAACGAAGGACCTTCGAACCTCCATTAAATAAAAAGACTTGTTGGTTTTATTGTTTCAAGTTCAATCAAGTTTTATAGAATAACTAGTATAGAAGCCCGTCATACGACGGGTCGTATTCAAAATAATTAAGTAGCAGACAATATGACATTCATTCATCTCAAAAGTTGTTTTGTTCCAGTCGACGTCAATGTGTCCTTACTGATTTTAATATCAAATAAATTTGGTGTGCATACTTTTAGGCTAACAATTTTTTTTATATAAAAAGCACTGTAGTAGTGAAACAGGTTCTGGTCCATGCTTACATGTTCAGCCTATACATAGCAATAACAACTATAACAGTTTGTCCCCTTTTACACTAGTCAAGAAATGGAAGCAATTTTTGAGTTCGAAAAACTTGCCAGTACACTTGACTGTGTACCGTCAACTTTTTCCTCTTTCGTCGCTTCCTATTTGCGGCTAATTGGCCTACAAGCTCAGAAAATTGACTTCAATTCTTGACTAATGTAAAAGGGGTATTTGAGCAATATAGAGCACGGAGCAGGACTCTTGTCTTTTATATATATGGTTAATAACGAGTGTATATATATATATATATATATTTTGTGCATAAGTCTTTCCTAACACACAACAACAATCATAAGTGGGCATCAAGCTATAAATTTTCAACAATTGCCCTCTTTGTCTCTGCCTCGGTGGTTACTGCTTCGGGTGCGGTGATATTGGGTATTCGCTGAAAATCGGTGATTGCTTTCGTGGCGAAGTTATGCGATTTGGCTTAGACAGCGCTCGACAGAGTGCGTTAGATTTGGAAAATA